>VXBR01003309.1:18345-93062 GCA_013400215.1 Cisticola juncidis | reverse complement strand
GACGGCTGAACTGAAAGCAACTCGAAGCAGGCTTTTTTTTTTTTTTTTTTCCTCTGTCAGACGTTTCCTCCCCTTCCTTTCCCACTCCGTTTTAATGAACGTCATGAGCTAGAGGTTACGTAACTCGGTGTTCTGTACAGCGTCTACGGAGATGTGTTGATTATCTCTGATGAGGGGGAAGCCAGGTGACGTGAGATGGTATCTTAGGGAGCTACGGTTTTAGAGTACGGACTGAATACTTGCGGTTTCAGGCCAAGATCACTAAAGTAAAAGACAGAGGCTTTAATGACCTGGTAGAGGCTACCTTAAATAGATTTTGTCTCCAAGATTTTGGGAAACATGTTAGAGGTTAAAATAAAAGCACTAACTTTATCAATCATCCTTTCTATTCAACATGCAAAGTACAGAGCATTTGTGCTTGGTGGTAAGCAGAAGAAGAAATTTCAGTGAGAGCTCCAGTTAGAACCATGACAGCAACCTACTTTATCTGAAAGAATAAGTTATCTTTAGTTTAATGGCTGTTGAAACGTCTGATGGCTCACAGCTGCACTGTATTTACACGGGATTCCAAGAGTGACATACAACAATACAGCAGACCTCTTCTAATGATCCCAGTGTTATGGTAGAAGGAGCAGATACTTATTATTGAACCTGATGTTGGTTAAAACATCTGTATGTGAAACCTAGCTGTCTTTAGTATAGAAAACAGCAATAGCTTGACTAACATTCTCTTCTGTTGTTGATTTTCAGGGGAATTCTGTTTTTAGTTTCAGGACAGAAGGGCTGTAGTCCATATAATAATAATTTAACTAAAAATTATTTTTTTAAAACCACAATATTTAACAAAGATTACTTTCTGAAAAGGTTTGAAGTTTTTCACAGAGTATTCCATTAGCAAATACCTGTTTGTGGTTCTATGCAGACTTTATGGTTGCAATGATAAGCTGACTTTTGTGAAGTAATCATGGCAATGGATTCATCCTAAATAAATATAAATAAATATCACTTCCCTTGGCAAAAATACCAAGCATCAAAAATGAAGGTTATGTGTGTATGAAATGACCATAGCTCTTAAAAAAGGTAATACATGTTCACTGCAATAACCTCTAAGGCGAGATGCTTTGCTTTGAGAATATCAAAGCATTTCAACCTGAAATGATACAATGGAGTGCCTTGACAAAATGCTGTGAAGGACTGATCTAACTTCTGGTACATGTGACATGCACATGGAAAAATCCAGAGCTATAAAATTAGTTTTTATTTATTTTTAAGTTGCTCATAAATTATTGTTTTTTGTGGGGATTGTTTACAAAAATCATGAGTATTTAAAATGCCTTGTAGTTTATTACACAAGTATCCCTTGTTTCCTTGGTCTAGTACAACACAAAGTAGTTCTCAATATTAAGCAAGACAGAAGAAAAAAAGCAACATTCATATAATACTTGCTGATTATGTCCAATGCATATTTTGTGCTTCTGTCTTGGTGAAGTGCGAGTAGATTCCACTAACCAGTGGGAAGGCTTCTGAGGAGCTTGCTTCAGTATTAATTATGCAGTACCTTTGTTCCTGTAATACAGTTAGAACATGTCATCATATACTTGACTTAAATAGGCTGCTTTGTTTAAGAAAACTTCAGCTAACCATGTGACAGTTTAGGGTTTAGTCATTTGACTCACTGTTATTTTTGTCTTTCCAAAATGATGTTACATTAATTTTGAAAGTACTGATGTATTTTGTATGAGTTTGTAATACAGGATGTCTATTTTTACACTGCAGAAACTCATACTAAACCATTATGATTTTTTAGGGATACTCTAGAGGAGAAGTAAGCAAACTTGTCATCTACTATTTGGCTTAAAAAAGTATCCTGTAAAAAAAAATTTTGACCAGCATAAGCAAAAACGCATCTCCAGTCTTTCAAGTACTGTGTGAAACAAAAATCAGATTTAAAAGGTAAGCCTGTTTTGTTTGCTCTAAAGATTTTGAAGTGTGTAGAATTACTTATTGACCTGTTTGTACAAAATTACAATTGTTTATCATTTTCTAAAGAACTGAGATCTGTCCTCTTGCTCAAAAGGTGTCCTAAGTCCATTGTGGAAATGGTCATCTGCTGCAGGATAGCTTCATAGCCCCAAGAAGGAGGTATGTCATATTTGTTTCTGAAGATTATTTCTTACCTTTGCCTTGCTTAAAGTACTGCTGATTTTTCAGGAACTTAACCATTGCTTTGGATGTCCTAATGGAAATAATTGGTGCAGGGAGAAAAGGGAGAGTGAGAGATCTCAAAGTATGCAAATACCTTCATAAATAGAAAGAAGGTGACCTTCCGGTAGATTTTTAATTTTTTTTTTTTTTTTTTACAGTCTGGGTATGGAGGTTCTTGTTAAAGTGAAACAGATGAAATTCATTCTTGACTTTGATTGGGGCATGGAGGGGGGATTATGTTAATATTCTGCATATATAAATTAAATGTGATTGTCAGTAGGCATATGGAAAAAAGTGGCTGACTTGGTATGAACCTGTGAAACAGTGCATCACTTTAGAAACTTGTCCTCTTCCTGCTCTGAAAAACAGTGCCCACTCCTTCCCACTCCCAGTCCCCAGAAACTTAGATGAAAATATCCACCAAATCTATGCATTCTGAATTCTCTGTGAAGAATATTGATGTGTTACTGCATTTGTAGTATTACAAAGGCTACAATAGCTTAATGAAGCACAGATGTAAAGTTGAACTAAAATGCTTTTTAATGTACTGAAATACATGCATAACACAGAGCACAAAAGATCATCTGAAAGGTGAAAAAGAGGTGAGGCAACATTGGTGAAGTACCAAGTGCTCTAATTGATAAGATAAATTAGAGATAAAGAGTCAAAAACAAATTCCTCAATGTGCATGTAGGCAAGCGTTGACTTCCAAATGAAGAGAGTGATTGTTTTTAAGAGTGGTGGACAGCTGTAAGCTTCATTATCTAGACCTGTTCATTATCTAGAACTGACTGGATCTGTTCAGTAATAGAATATAGCAAGGCAGATTTAATTAGTAGAGGTTAACTTTTAATAGGAAACAATGATTATCTAGTTGATAATTACAGGGAACAGGATAGGATCTAGAGATTCTTACACATTGCCACCTACTAAGTTATTTTGATGAGCTTTTTCTTATTCTCCTTGCTTTTATTATAGAATCAGAGAATTTTTAAAGTTGGAAAGATCCTTCAAGTCCAGCCATCAACTCAGCACCACCATCATGTTCACCATTACACCACATCCTCAAGTGCCATAACACACACTTTTATGAACACTTCCAGAGAGAGTGACTCCACCACTTTCTTTGTCAGTTTGTTTTAATGCTTTATAACTCTTACCTACCTCTAGTGGGGCTAACCATTATCTTTTAAAATTTTCTATGATTATTTTAGCTGTATTGTCTGATCCTGGAAATCGTGCTGTACAGCTTACTTAGCAGTACATACTTCTTTAGTAGCCTGTAAAAATTCAGGAACTGAAGAGCCAATCTTCGTCTGAAGACTTGTGTCTCTGCATCAATGTCAGTAATCTGTGACTCAATTCATTGCTTGTATTGCCTTGTCAACAATACTAAATGAACACAATATGATTTATGTAAACTTATAAGCTTCTTTATTTAATTTATTACATCTCTGATGTCCTTATCTTTCCACACAATGTGTAGATTGGTACATATTTGTTACTTTCTCTAAGTCCATGGATGGTACCATTAAAAGGTATATTCTTAAGACTGAATTTCCTACAAATCATAAAGTTATTAAAATGGGAAAATACCTCTAAGTCCAACCTTTGACTAAACACCACCATGTCAACTAAACCATAGCCCTAAGTTGCATGTTTAGTTATTTATTGAGCACTTTCTGGGATGGTGATACCACCACCTCTCTGGTTAGCTTGTTCCAATGCTTAACTGCTTTTCCAGTGACAAAATTATTTCTCATGTCCAACATGCACCTGCTCTAGCACATCTTGAGGCTATGTGTTCTTCTCCAGTTGCTAATTGCCTGGGAGAAGAGGCCGACACTTGCCTGCTACACTCTCAGGTAGTTGTAAGAGAGGGATCAGGTCTCTCCTGAATGTCCCTTTCTCCTTTTTCTCCAGGCTAAACACCTCCAGCTCTCTCCACTGCTTCTCATAAGACTTGTGCTCCAGCCCTTTCATCAGCTCCATTGCCCTTCTCTGGACACAGTCTACATATGTCAAGGTCCCAGGTCAGAATCTGCTGTTGACCTCTAGGTCTTTTTCAGCTGGGCAGCTTTCCAGTCACTCTACCCCAAGCCTGCAGCAGTCAATGAGGTCGTTGTGACCCAAGGGCAGGTCCCAGCACCTTATTGAACCTCATACTACTGACCTGAGCTCATTGATCCAGCCTGTCCAGATCCCTCTGCAGAGCCTTCCTACCCTCCAGCAGACCAACTCTCCCACACGACTTGGTGTTGTCTGCAAATCGAGGTGCTATTCGATCCCCTCATCCAAATAAGTGATAAAGACATTAAACACATAAACACTGGGAACCAGCCCTAGCAGTGACCGCTAGCAAACTGCAGTAGTGATTGTCAGCCAGATAACTCCACCAACACCCCCAGCCCAGCCACCCATCCAGTTTTTAACCCAGCAAACTGCACCTATCTAAGTCATGAGCAGCCAGTTTCTCCAGGAAGAAGCTGTGGGAGGGAGGGTATCAGAAGCTTTACTGAGTCCAGGTAAACAACATCCATGGCCTTTCTGCTATGTGGGTCACTTGATACATGCCTGGCTCCCCATCAAGCTTTTACTTGATGGCTTTATAATATGCCATCATCTTATTTTCAGATTTATTATTTGCTCTGGTTAAATTAAATGTAAATTGTTTGGAATAATTTTGTATGCTTGTTAAAAGATTTTACATGAAGTGTTCAAAATTTTGTGAAATCAAAAGAATAACAAATCATTATATTAGCTCTTCATAACAAAAATCAATGCATAAACAATTCACTTTTGCACACAGTATTGTGTTTGAAAACAAAGCTAGGGCATATTCTTGCTGTCTCATATAAGTAAAATGCATCTAAATTGTTGAGAATTGTTATATAAATGTGATCAGCAATGGCCTGCTACTCCATTTGTACACCAGAGTTAGGTTTTTAAAGCCAAATTTGTTCTTCATAGAAGCAAATCCTAAACTTGGAACCAGTTTACCTGCCAAAAAAACCAAGTCTAGGTTCAGTGGTTTGGTAACCTTTTAACTTTCCATAAACAAATGTTCAGTGAGTAAAAATATGAATTCTGCATAGAACAGTCTTTTGGGTTAAATAATCAAGATGAATATTCAGTTATATTCATAATTTTTTGTTTACACTGAGTGAAAAATAGTAATAGATTCAGTAACTGATATGAGTATTTTAATTAGGCCCATTTCAATCATTCTTTTTCTTTTTTTTAATGAAATCACACTTTTTGCCAGTCTCAAATTAATTGGAGCTACTGTTGGGTCCTCTTTTTTCCATAGAAAATTCTCATATTCTTAATTGATTTATTTTTGTCATGTGCCAGGACACATACAGAGCTGTTTAAAAACATTATTTTCATAACTAACTTAAATAAACTGACTCTGTCTCCAAAATACTTGAGAGATTTTTATCTACACCCCCTTTATTTGTCCTTTACTTGCCAGAGCCTGCCTGATACTATTTTTGTCTTTGCCTGCATCATACTTGAGTTTATTCAGTGTCTTCTGCTTTGCTTTAGGCAGAGCTATGCATTTAAAATAATTCCACTACCAGAATTCACAGACAACTTGTAGCTGTACTGGATTCTGTTTTAAGTATTCTTGTACCCATTCCCCAGTGTGACCAGTGTTACAGAACAAGTGAGACTGTTCCTACCTAGTGCCAATGCACTGGCAAAGTTGTGCATTCTCTTAAAATGCTCTTCTCATTCATGCGAGATACCTGGAGAAACTTGTAAGAAAGGTGTTGTGATCATAGCCCATGGGTTTACAAGTTCTAGGAACTGTAATTAATGTTGAATTATTTTCTGGAGAAAGACCATGTGAATAACTGAATAAATGGACATCTGACTATCCATTTTTGTTAATATGGTGGGATAAAGACTTAAAATGTGTATAAGCAGTTATGCATAAATAGGAGATAGGAGGATGAGGATCTCCCATCTGTCTTACCGCAACAAAATTAGTTCACTGCTCCTCACTGGAATGGTTTCTGCTGGCTTCCCAGTAAAGCAGCTTTGTTCTGCACCCATAAGGTATGGATATGTATGCTCGCTGTGCAGATCATCTGTGTACCATTGCATGGATGATAAGCAGAACTTTCTAACACTGTAACCCCAGCTAAAGGAATAACAAATAGTACCTGTAAATCATCCTTCAGGTGAATCAGCCCTATGGAAGAGTTGAAAACTGTCACACAAAATGCACAGCTATCTCTTAGACAATAGAAAATTCTTGGCTCTCTTTGCTCTTGCCTTTGTGAGTTGGTTGAGTGATGTGTGTAGGGCAGGGTCTGCAAGTAGCCAGGTGTCTGTACTTTGAAAGGGAAGATAAATAAAAGTGTAAATTTGAAGGATCTGAAATGTCCTTTGTACTGAACAAGAATTAGAATGGATAAGTCTATGGATACAATGTTATTGGGAAATCAGCTTTGCACAGTTCTAGTAGCAAGTGTGCCTGTATTACTGGTGTGAGATTTAAACTTGATTTCAGTTTGATGCTTTTTACTAAAGGGCTGCTTTTCCCATGTTGGATTTGTAAACTCGGTATAAAGATTCAGGCACAGATTCTTGCTAGTTTCTTCATTTGAGGAACTTAATTAAAAAGGAAATACCTTGTTGTTCCAGTTTAACAAGTGTCAGAGAGGGAGATTAAATACTTCTACACTTCTACAAGTCATCAGCGATACTGATGCATGGTTCAAAATCAGGTGCTAGGCACATGGAGGTTAATTTGCCATAAAATGTTTTGTTAAGCATATGAAGTATTACTTTTCTTTTGCAAAGATCTTCGGGGGAAAGGGGTAGCGGGCGTGTGAGGAGGTACACAAAGCCTTTGACTAATGAATCACTATGAATTTTCTTACTTGCTTCTGTGGTACCTCAGTTCCCTGGGCAGTAGAATTCTTTGGGTTCAGGTGCTTACCTGCCACAAAAAACGGTGTGTAAAGGTTGGACTGGGGGGAAGCACCACACGAAGGTATTGCAGAATCGTAGAATCGGTCAGATTGAAAGGGACGACAGTGGGTTATCTGGACCAACCTCCCTGCTCGAGCAGGGTTATCCTAGAGCACATGGCACAGGATTGTATCCAGACCCCCTCCAGCGAGGGGGACTCCACAACCTCTCTAGACAGTCTGTGCCAGTGCTTGGTCCCCTGCACAGCAAAGAAGTTATTCCTCGTGTTCACGAGGAACTTCCTGTGCATCCGTTTGTGCCCATTGCCTCTTGTCCTACCGTTCCCGAGAAAAGCCAGCTTCCATCCTCTTCCTCTCCCCCGCCTCCCCACTAGATACTTGTGTATCTTCAGAGAAGTATGGACTGCTCAGGCGTGAGCGGCTGGCGCGGGGAGCGGCCAGACGGGGAGATGCTGGTACGGCTGCTTCTGCATCCGTGCGGTTCTCACGGCCGGACGGGCCGGGCGCGGCNCCCCGGAGCCCGCCCGGCCGCGAGGGACGCGGGGACGCCCGGGAGCGGGCGGCACACCCCGGCCCCCCGTGCTGCCAGCCCCTCTTGGCCCCGGGGAAGCTGTTTCTGTAAGGTGCCAGCTTTCGGGTTTCATCGGAAAGGGGAGGCGGAATAATGAGGCTTTGTCTCTCTAACGGGATTACCGGGATCCGTTTATGAGAGGGCAGCGCTGAGGTGGCTGGAAGAAGGGGCGGTTTGGGGGCAGAAGCGAACAATGGGACCCTCCGGAGCCGGCAGCTGGGCAGAGCAGGGCCGCCTCCCTCCCTTCCGGCCCTGCAGCAGCCGGGGCTGCGGGGAGCCCTGGCCCTGCCGGCCCCCGAGCGCCGCGGCTCTGCCCCCGCTGCCCCGCCGGAGGGGCGACCCAGCATGGGCATGGGGCGGAAAATGCGGCGGGGGGGGGGACATTTGCCTTTTGTGCTGTGCGACTTGGCCTGCCCGGCGTCTGTTACACTTAACGCTCTGTGGGTAGGAGTTTGTTAACATTTGGGGTTTCTTTTTCTTTCTTTTTTTCTTTTTTCCCTTTTCCTGCCTTTTCTTGCAGTGTTGGAAATCTAGCACGGCAAGTATTTCTTTGTAGGTACTGGTTCAAATGCTCGACGGAGAAGGTTTGAGAAGTAGGTCGCACATCAGGGTAGGGGTGGTGTTTCTCTTCAGTGTAAACTGCTTTAATGTACCGAGCTTTGTGTGAGATGTTTAGAAATCCTCAGCTGGACGAACCGTTAATTATTAGCATTTTTAACAGTTACTTAGAGCAGTAAGCTTTCTATATTGTATAGGCAAAAAGGGAATTCATTTGTACCTGCATGGTGTAAAAACACCAGGAAACTTTAGCATAGCCTTGTGGTGTTAATGTTGATTTTTGTGTATTATTTTTTCCAGCATTAGAAAATCAGCTATGATATACCAATGAGTGTATTCTTGTGAATGATGTTCCTTTAAAAATGCATGCCTGCACTACCTTTATAGTTTATGCTTCATGAAAAGGCTTCTCTGTTTTGCAGGTAGCTTTCAGTGTTTATTTTGTGTAACACTGAGTGACTGGATGTTGCTGATGGGATAGCCCCACCTTTTGGTTAATCCTTCACTGAAATTATACTTATGACCAAAGAGTTTTTCTGGAAATTATACCTCATACTGTGTGTTGTCAGGGCAAGTCTGTTTTGGAATATCTTTATGTCTTGAGCCCAGGAGTGTCATCCAACAAGATGATCTTCTTTCCTATTGAACGTCAAGATAATTTTAACTCATGGTTTCTGGTGTTTCAATTCACTACTGTGATTGGGTGTTTTATGCTAGTATAAATTAAGCAAAATACTTTTTAAAAAAAGTTTCATTAAAAAAAAGAAAAAGACTCCTACTTTTCTTCAAAAAGAGTGGAAATGATCTCAAATGAAGAAGTAGTCCTGGTGTCTGAAGTGACACCTGATACATGTTTGCGTGAAGCAATACCTGATCTCAGGCTTAACTTTCAGTTCAGGTGTTGGAGGTGTTGGTGTGCTCATATTTTAGTTTACATGTTCAAGAAGTTCACAGATAATTTTCCAAATTGAAACTTTTGAGCTTGAAAAAGATTCAGTTGTATTGGCAGAAGATTTGTATTAGTTATCTTACTACTGCTGGGAGCAACTTCCGTGAAATTACATGTAGTGAGAAGCTACATATAAAGAGAAAAAATAGAAGGGCTTGCTGAAGTCCTTTTAGCTTACAGAAGGAGTTTGCTATTTCACCTTGTGTTTAGGTTTTAGTTTAGAAAAGACATTCAACTTTTCACTCAACAGCTTGTCAGCAGTGTGTCTCATGATTAGAAGCTTTGCAGTCTTTAAAATTTATGGTGATACTCTGCTAGACATAGTTGGGGATCACCTGTTTTTTGGCTCTTGATGTGTTATTTGAAACGTCTCCTTGAATTCCAGTATCTGTGAGCCTCTTGCTCTTAGGAGATTGCTCCTGGGATACAAATTGCTTATGTCCCAAAGCACTGAGTGCTAATCAAGCTGACCTGGCTCTGAAGTATAAATGCAGTAATTGAGGTGTTGAAACTCCTCCTGAAGAACTTAGAGGGGAACTCAGGTTTCTGGGAGTGAGCGTGAGAGTGCTGGACAAGGCAGCTGCTTGTGTGAGTGCTTAGGAGAGATTTGTAATAGCAGAGTATCTCTGGGTATGTTTTCAGGCCCTGCACTATCCACAGCTTAACTGTCCAATATCCTGTGCTAAGCATCAAGAAGATTATGAACTATCCAGTGTGTGTACTGGACACATGGATGATTCAACATGGTTTCCATTTGGAAATGCAGTAACCATAGAAAGACTGGAAGTAGCAAAGAGGAGGGAGCACCCAAACATCCTTCCTTTCTTTTGCAACAGCTGCAGAGGCAACAGTCCTGAAAATGTCACCCTAAAATATCCAGTATATTACAAGGCACATAAAAACTTCTACTACATCCTTTGTAAAATTTAAAATTTCTGAGAAACAGGGTATCTAGGGCTTTGCATACTGGAGGTAGGTAATACTGTTTTTAATTGTTCCAAGTGTAGTTCATAAGCTAAATGGTACAAATCAAGATTTTGAAAGTGAGAATGGTTGCTGGGAGTACTACGGGTTGTTGTTTGTGTTTCTGCACACCAGTGAGGTTGAATGGTTTCAAGTATATTTGAATAGATAAATCTGCAACATGGAGCCATGGATTTTTTTTTTTGTTTTGGGTTTGTTTGTTTGTTTTCATCTGGATTAAAACCAGGATTGAGAGATTGCTTTACTCAGTTTGTGAACTAGGAAGTGTAGATATTTTTACAGACTGACCTTACCTATCAAGACAGTGTAATCCAAAGGAGCAATCACTGGGTTAGGTGCTAGAAGGCACCTCTGACATTGTTCATCTATACATACGTATATCTCTGTGTTTTGCTTTGTATCCAAAGCTTGGTGCAACCCAAAATATTTTCAGAGCTAAAGCTTAGACTTCACTTTGATTATCATGAAGCTAACATTGACATTTTCCACTGTATTAGACTTTTCCAAGAGCTCGCAAAAGCTCATAGGTTACCAGTTCTTGTTCAGCCCCTGGTGCAGGGAAATACTTAGATTCTGCTGTGGCCGTCCTTTTTCTTGTGGCTATTTTTGTTGCTTCCTCCTCCCTCTCTGTGCCATTCACCTTCTACCTGATAAAAGGGTTATGCCGGCTGGGCAAGAAGTAGCTGACTTTTGCAGTATTCATGTCAGCTTAAATCACCTAAGCTTTGAACGTGATACTATGTGACCCTGATGACAGCGAGCTTGTCATATCTTGAAGTAATCCTATGCTTGCAATGCCAGTAACTTTCTAGGAGCTTCTTTCCAGTCAAGAAAGAAAGTACTGGTGTGTTATTCTGTTCCTTTCCCAACAAATGCTTTTCTTGTTTGTGTGCTTAGCTTTTTTGGCTACTTTTGTCAGACTTTTACAGTCAAGTGGACTGGTAGTAATGGCTGCATGACATAGTTGGCAGCCTGCTGTAAGGTGCTTCGGTCATTTATGTATGTCATTTTGAACGTCTGATTATATGCTGCAGTTTATCTAGTCATGTCAAAATTTGTCACTTTGCTATAATGCAGCAATGGGTAAGCTAATCAGCTGACGTTTTTGTTCCCTACTATGAATATTTATAACAAATGTCATGAGGGAAAGGCAGT
Source organism: Cisticola juncidis (assembly GCA_013400215.1). Taxonomy (NCBI): domain Eukaryota; kingdom Metazoa; phylum Chordata; class Aves; order Passeriformes; family Cisticolidae; genus Cisticola; species Cisticola juncidis. Next base: position 81,694 of record VXBR01003309.1, on the reverse strand, counting down.
AACTGATTTTCAGAAGTTTTTTTTCTTTGACTAGTGAAGGTTGTTAGCCTTTTCATTTTGTTTTAGATTTACAAATTAGCCTTTTTTCCCCCAAAAACTTTTTTTTTTTTTTTTTTTTTTCCTTAGAGGAGCTGGGTAGTCATTAGATAAGGGATTATTTTCTGCATTCCCACATAAAGTCTTAAAATTACATCTGGAAGAAAAGTATCTGTAGTTTTTTTACTATATTGAACAAACTTTTTCTCATGGAAGAAATACTTCTAAGGTAGTTTAGGTGTGTTATCATACTTTGATGGTGCTAAAATGTTTTGTACTGCTACATATTAAAGTCTTAGGAAGAGGTAGCTGTTCAGTGTGTGCTCAAGGCCATTCCATCCTATTTTACAATTCAAATTAAAAAAAACAGCTGGTCCTGATAATTGACTCTTTCTGGGCTATTGACTAGGGCTTTAATTGCTGTGAAACACAGCGTAAGATTCGACATGGAGGGGGAAGTCTCTTTTTTGTTTTCCAGTGCTTGTAAAGAGTCAGAAACTGGGCTAGGGAATAGTCAACTTCAGGAAACAGATTCTCTCTACCACATTAATTATCGCTTTTTATATATATTATGTCTACTGGATTGTGACTGAGTAAAATGTAGTGTTTGCCAACTTGAAACTTAACTGTGAAGTTTGAAGGATTTCTCCAGATTTTTAGGATTGTTTATAGGTAACCAAAGCTTTTATGGATTGTTCTGTGGATTGAGCTTTTAGGATAGAAAGCAGTTTGTATAAGTAACTCTGACATCCCCAAATAACTTGTGAGATTTTTTTACTTAACATTAGGTGTCATATTTTTATTAAGGAAATTGTTCACATGCAATAACTTTGCTAGTTTGTATGGTTTTAAAATAGAACTGCATTCTTGAAAAAACAACCCAAACCAACCCACAACCAAGCGTTTTTTCAAAAAGATAGTTGTATAAGTTGTCATTTGAGACATTGAACTGGAAAACAGTATGTTACGTTTGAAAGACTAAAGGATTAAATAGACAAAGGAGCTATTTAAGGTGTAATTGCTGAAACTTTTGCAAATGGGCAGTCCTCCTTGTGGTGCAACAGGATGAAACGGGAGAGACTGCACCACTGTATTAATAGCAGTGGCCCTTTCTTACTGCTTTCAAAGAGAATATTCTGCTGTCCAGGTGAATAATTCTTTGTAATGTTAGGTAACATACTGCTCATTTCTGTGTGGTGTTATTAATGTGGTTTTGCCATATATAGAATGCTAGTTGTCATTGTGTTTACCTGCTCTCTACAAGCTTTTTGGGTAGGTTGCTGTTGGGACAGAGACCCAATTGTTCTTGCAAACAATTTACTTCAAGGTTTAAAAATGTAAACCACAAGTGGTATTTTGGAATTCAGATTGCCTAGAGCATAAAGAATGCAGAAGTCTTTTTATATGGTTTTGTTTAAACAGATTTATAAGTACATTGAAAAAGAATATTTTGACCCTTGAATAGCTTTTGAGACTTTGGGATGCATGAAATGAGATATTATGAAATGTGCATTTCTTTGTGATTTAATCCACACCGAACTGGGGGAACTTATATGTACTTCTCTGAGAGGTAGAAATGCTTTTGGAAGCATACCCCAGAAAGCAAACACCTTCGGGGTTTCAACATAGGTTTTCTTCTGCCTATCATTTGTAAACATCTAAATAATTACATGTTTTCTCAGTTCATTTTTATGGGTTTTCTATTTAATTTTTTAATGTGTTGCATTTTGACACTATTCTGTCACCTGATATTTTGTACTCCTTCCTTTTTTTGCATACTAATTTGCCCTTTTTTCATACTGTAGCGTTTACCAAAGATTTTATTCACCTACTTGCTAGCACTATCTGATAAGTAAGTACACATCAAAATAATGACTTCGTTGCTGCAGACTTGTTTATGGTTACTTTTTTTCACCTTTCAAATCAGTAGCTTTGTGATAATCAAAAGTGAAGTCTGAGCTTTAGCTTTGAAAATATTTTGGGTTGCACCAAGCTTTGGATACAAAGCAAAACACAGAGATATACGTATGTATAGATGAACAGTCTTACAGATTTTGCAGAGCTATTGTGGTAGATAGACATAAAAACCTTAAATTTTGGTTTTTCTCTTGATAAGTATAATGTGATATGTGGTTCTAGCAACTCCTCTATTTATGATAATAAGAGACCATGTTTTAATATATACTGAACTAATGCAAAAATATGCCTTTCTATATAATATTAAGAAAATAAGTTTCTGGAAAATAAAAACCTAAGAGAATATAGTGCAGGTAGAACAGATTGAGTAGTATTGATAAACTTCATGTATCCATATCTGATTTTGATTTTTCTGGTTTTACTTGACAAGAACTGTGAGGTTTTTTGGAATGTAATTACAAAGTACTTTACAGGAAAATCCTAGTATTAGCCATGGAAAATTTCAGACATCTCTATCTCTTTGGAGTAATCTATTCTCTGGTTGTGTTTTTTTTGTTGTTGTTGGGATTTTGTGTGGTTTTTAAAAATTATTTGGTTGGTTTCCTTGTGTGTGGTTGTTTGGCCTTGCTGGTTTCTTGAGGGGCGAGAGGTTTTTAAGTAAAGAAAATGCAAAAGTACTTAATTTTTTTTTTTTAATAACATTTATTCTTCCAAGGCAGGCATGTTCTGTGTTAAAGTATTTTGGTCTACTGAACATGTGAATTCTGTTTATGTAAATTGAGAATGTCCTTCAGCTTCAGTAACAGAGAGATTATCCTTGATTTCATAAGAGAAAAATGTTATAGCAGGATTTTAGCATGAAAACTCTCAGTGGTTTTCAGAGGTGGAATTTCTGCCAGTTTCTGTGAGGAAGAAAAACTTAACATGAAAGTAGAGGTGCTGTTGGTTAAAATAAAAGTTTTGAGCCTCAGATGTGACATTATTGTGTGTTTAATTTATGAGAATTTTTTTCAACTATGATGTTATTAAAATGACAGCAGAAATGCTCATCACTAAGCTGTTGTAATGGTGGCTATGTGGTTTTTATTCCTGGTGTCTAACCTAAATCTTCCTCCTTTCAGTTTAAAGCAGTTGTGTTGCCTCTTGTCCTTGTAGCAAGTCCCTATCCAGCTTTCCGGTAGACTCTCTCTAGGTGTTGGAAGGCTGCTCTAAGGTCTCCCCAGAGCCTTCTTGTCTCCAGGGCGAAGAGTCCCAACTTTTTCAGCCTTTCTATGTATAGGAGAATTGTTCAATCATTCCAGTAATTTTTATTGTCTCCTTCTGGACTCGCTTCTGCAAGTTCAATCCTTCTTACATTGGGACCCACAGAACTTGTGGGTAAAATCTCCTCTGAATCCTGTTGTGACATCTGACCAGAACTATTGTTGCCTTGGAGAGGCTGAGCAATAGTACATATATATATATATGTATCAACTTAGTATTCAGGAGGATGGAGTTTGTACAGGTCCTCTGTAGGCACTCCCCATAAGACCTAATAGACACATCTGAATATGAGGGCTGAACGAAACAGTGCAAGTTCATTTCTTTAGGCATTGTTTTGAGCAAAGGAAAATTGGTTTGTGATTGTCCTTGCCATTTGGTAGAGTATTTCTGTGGTTAGAGTATTTATCCAAGAGCTAGGAGTTCCATGGATTCCATGTTATGTTTTTGGCAAATGCCAACATTTCATATGAAAGGTAAATACTTGGAGGGGACATGCTCTTCACTTTTGCATGAGTGTCAAATTTTCAGGGTATTGAAAAGCTGGATCAGCAGAGAAGGTGACTCAGTGGTTCAGTGACAAAGAATTCACCTAGGAGTGAGGTAAATACATGCTTTTCCGAGGAGAAAGAAAAATGTGAAAATTATATGTAACCTCATGCAGGCCATTTATTTTATTGTACTGTTGATAGCATTATTACAGCATTTATTACAGTGCAGCTTTCTGATCTTGTGAAGACTGCCTGTTTCCCCTGTCTAGATAGGAGGATGAACGAGATAACATTTCACAGGCAAGGTGAAAAGGCAAAGGGAGATTGCAGAGATGTCAGCATTTTTTGGCTTGGAGTTTTACTTAGTCAGCACTTCCTTGCTCTGCTCTGCTTCCCTCCAACTTGAAGTGCTTTCATTCAGCTGTTGTTGGTCCTTTACAAGCAGAACTGATGCTAATTTTTCATTTGCTCTGCCACCACTGAAAGGCAAGTGGTATTGCGTAAAATATGTGTAAATTCATTCACCTTCTGCCTTTAGCTTTCTGTCAAGTGTTTATTCAAAATAAGGATACTATTAAAAGTTTTAAATTAATTTGGAAGGTTTTTTTGCATGACCTTGTCAAATGTTAAAGAATTTTTTTTTACTTTATTGTCCATAAATGACACACGACAACTTTCTAGATTGTTCTATATGCATTTCTCTTTTCATTTTTTCTGTGCTCCTTCTCATCTGCTGTTAGTTTTGTTGAGGTTTTTTTTTTGGTTTTGTTCTTGTACTTTTTCTTTTTTACTTGACTTTTGCCCTTGACCTGGAGCATCAGTAGGCACTTCAGTGCTTGCTGAAATACTTTGTGCTCAATTTAGGCAAACAGACTAAGACCTTGCAGTTCAAGATGGTTCACCTCACTAGCTGGCTCCACTTGTACAGCAGTTCAGTCCACAATAATATCTGGACACTATTGGCACTGGCAGACTGTTCATCATCTGCATGACGGCAGGTCCTACTTTTGCTGCAAGCAAAACAGCTCTTGGTTACTTGAATCCAAGGGTCTGATTTCCACCCAGTAAGACCTGCAACCTTGGAACAATCCAGACTTTATAATTTATGAAATTGTCAGTAATGTGGTGGACACAGCTCTTCTCTTGTAACTATTTATTTTGTTTGAAGGATTTCAAGATAGTTTACACCTGAAGGGTACTTGGACAAAGCTACAATATCTGTTAATTTGAGTCAAGCTGGAGTTCTTGTGAAGAGTCTGGCTGCTGGGAAAAGATTCTGCTGTCAGGTAGGTCTGGAAATAAGCCTGTCTCATACTTCGTCTGCTTTAGGCTTTTAGCAGTGGAGTGGAATTTGCTCATAATAGAAGCCTGATTATTTTTATATGCTGAACAATAAGGTTTTTTGAGAGGTTTTACACATTTCTTTGGGGAGATGGGGATGGGGGGCAGCTGTATGTATGTGTAGTTGGCCAAATTTCTAGCTTGTATTTCCCAAGAGAAGAGTGCTTTATCTTATTCATTCTCAGCACCCATACCTTTGAACATCCAGTTTCCCCTTTTCTCTGTCTTCTGCCTTTAAATTAACCACTGTGCTCTTGGAGAACAGTTTTTTTTCACAATGAGAGTATTAGTCTGTCATTAATAGTAGATCTCAGATGGAAGTACTGGTGCTCAGTTAATGGTCCTGTAGACTACAACCTTAATTGCTTGGAGGCACCATTTGAGGGAAGCAGTGTGCCCTGAGGACACTATGTCCTTAGATGGATAGGAAAATTGAGTCCTCGGCATGATATGGTTTCTGTCCAAGGAATGTATTGAGGTCTTGCTTAAATAAGAACACCAAATACTCCATGTTTTTCACTGTGTCTCTAGCCTTAGTTATTCTATAGGTACATAAAAGAGCAGTCAGAAACCAGTATGTTGTGGCATCTCATAGTATTGTCAAGTAAGTTTAAAAAGTGTATTTACTGGTTTCAGCAAAACTTTAATTGATAAAATTCTGTCATTGACAGGAAAATAATGTCTAGTAAATAACTGGTACAAGTTTCTGTTTATTGTAATTAGACTTTCTGAACTTTGGTAGGCCTGAATTATAGTGCAGAATCATACTCCATACTTAAAATGCAATAGTTTATTTTAAAAGCTGGATCAAATAATGTGAAGAGAGAAGAGCTCGTGACAGTGTGGAAAAAATGCAATCAGTGTGAATTAAGCTAATTTAGCATTTCTAGTGAAGGTGGCAGCATTTCTTGTCTAAAAAACAAAAGTTAGCAATAATATTTACTTGTTTAATATCTTACAGGTTTTCAGAGATGGTGATTTGAAGAATCATATTTTCGATATGAACAAAGCAAAAATATCATCTGAAAAAAGGTAAATTTAAAACTATAGCCACCTCTTGACATGAGACTATTTGAGATTTGTGAAAAAACAGTCTTTATCTTAGTAAGACTACCTTTATCTTTTTAGTAGGAACATCTTCATCTCAGTAAGAAGATAAATAAAATACACATTGTGGGTCTCTAGTAGGGATGCACAAGTTGGTGTCCTGAAACACTGAGGGAGTCAATATTGATTAACACAAATTATCTTCACATATAATAAATATATTCTTAAGTCTAAACTTTCAGTTAGTGTTAGACATGTTTGAATATAAAATACATATTCAATTTCATTGAAAAGTTAATTAATTTTGTATTTTTATGCACATATTGGCAAAACACATTTCTACTGAAGAAATTAAAGACGTTTATAATACTGTGTAAGAAGCCATGAATTTGTCATGTGTGTCATCCTGCCACAATCTTGCAATGCAACACATAACTAGGACAAACCAGAGTGGTATGCAGAAGATATCATGTTGAAAAGCTGTGTTTGTTATTTTCATGTGAACTTGTCTTAGCTAGAATTTGGGAAATTTGTGAAATTATCTCTGGAAGGCTATTAAGCATCAGGAAACTATTTAGAGGCTTTCAATCTTTCTTAAGGTAGCACAGATTAAACCACATTTAGATTAAGACATTAAATCAAACCATCTCATCAGATGAAAAAAAATTAAACTCAGCAAAACTCAGTTTTGCTGAGGCATTTTGACTTCAGTCTTAGTTTTCTGAAACTTTTTTTTACCAGTTATTTTCCATGTGAGGAGGTGAATTTTCATGAAGAACAGGCTCTACTGTGAATTACGTTTGTATCTTGGGATCTATTTAAAATTTGACTTTAAATGCTTGCATGTAGAAACATCCATACTTGATACCAGACTGGTTTTTCCTATTTTTGTGAGGGGTAGATCAAAGAAATGGTAAAAAAAAACTTTTATGATTTCTTCTTATGGTAGACTAGCTCCTTAGGCATTATGAAAAGCAAAGCAAGCTCTCTGTCAGCAATGAGTATTCTTGAAAATATTACAAATTATAATGCATAAAGTATAATATTGCAAAGAATATTAGATTGCAGAGTTCGCAGAGTTTTAGTTTGCAGAGTTGCTACTTAAGAGCCATTTGTTCTTCCTAAAGTCAAAATCAAAGTTTTCATCTCTGTAATTCAAAACAGATGTTCCCTAAGTTGTGAATAAGTTGTGGTGACTCTGTGTACAGGGACAGCTATGAACTGATCAGTTCTCTATCAACTACTTGGTAACTGTGGTTGAGAAAAAAACATAGTTTGAAATTGTTTGTGTTGGAATAAAATCTGAACAAACTCGGGAGAAGCCTGCCTGTTTTAAAATAGGGTTTAAAGTCTCATGGTAATGTGCCAAAATACAGATGTGTTTACTGTGGGGGAAGAAGGAACTTCTCTGTACTGGCTGACTGCAAACAGCAGTTTCAGAGGAAATAGGTACGATTGAGAAACTGATGATATCCTTCATTTGACGGTTATATTTTGTAAGGCTTCTTGCAAGGTGAATAGGCAAAAAACATTCTAAGATAATTGAGTTTTTATGAGCAGCCGTGGCTTAGAGTTACCTTTCTCATTGTGGGTAGACACACAGAAAGCTATAATGATATGTTTTAGCATTTGCTTTGTTGAAAGTGGCATACAGTGAGTAATGGAGGATTGTGAATCTAGCACTTCTTCATGATCAGAGTTCAAGTGCTTAAATCTTTTGGGAGTGAAAGAAGTGTCCGTGTAGTGAGAAAGCTCTCTTTGAGAAGAGAGGAAGTTTTCTTGTTGAGGAAGTTCTCTTTCAAATGTGAACGCCTTGTTGAGGTAGTTCTCTTTCAAGTGTGAAGCCCTGAAGTCCTCTGTTCCTCACTGTCTGGGCATGCTGCCTGATTATCTACTTGTGGCTTTCCTGACCATAGAAAGAGGAAATCCACAAAGCCCTCTGGTTAGCTAGAGTCATGTTCTAAGTTTTGGTAACAGTTGACTTAAGGACAGAGGTGTTTCCTTTATACAGGCAAAATGGTGGTGTGAGGAGCATTTTGAACTATAGCATTTGAATGTGGGCTGAAGAAAGAGTTTCCTGCCTGTGGAGACATGAACTGTACCAGATCAACTAAGCCTGGTAACCTCAGGATGCTTAAAGAAAGTGTAAATCTGTTGGAGAATAATAATTATTGGTTATCTCTGAAGAGAGTGGAGCACTGACTGGATACAAGATCAGTGGTAATTGATGGCTGTCAGAAGGAAATGGTGCACAATTTACTGCTGGATGTGCTCTCTCTCTTTCTGATTACAGCTAATGGTGGGAAATACTCTGTTTTTTTGCTAATGATCTGTAAGAGAAGAAAGTTGTTAAAATTACAGACAACTTGAAGCTCGAAAGATCTGCAAAACTACTGGAGCACCAAATTATTTCAAAATATTCTTGTGAAATGCAGAAATGGTTAAGAATATTTGATGGAAATATGTGCAAGATACTGTGCTTAGAGAGGTATGGCACTGAAACAGATAAAGGACAGTCACATTTATAGTAAGAATTGCCTGAAATAACAGTATTAAACTTAAGGGAGAATACCTTTCAAGTGATGGAATACAAAGAATGAGATTGCTTTTGGTTACTGAATTATTTTTGCAGATCATCAGGGACTGGTTTGGCATATATATGTCATGAATAGCAACTCTGGTGTTAATCCAGATCTGAAGAGAATAGTTTTTATGGTGTTATGATGTTTCTTCAGGTGCTCTTCAATATTGTTTTTAGTAACTACAGATAATAGAGACACTGTGTAACCCTCAGTGACAGACTGCTCTTATGAGAAGGCTTTAGAATGGATGGGGTGAAAAATGTCACTCCTAATAACAAGGAGGTTCTTTACCTTGTGGGAAAACTAGTCTCATATTGTTTCTGCTGCCCTCCAGCATCAGTGACAAGCTCAGGAACTCACTGTAGCTGGAGACATGGACATGTTGTTGTGTGAGGTCAGTCTGAGTGATCCCATCCCTTCTGACAATGGCTTTTGACTAAGTAGAAACCATAGTCTTCTTCTAGTTTGAAGGGTGATGACTCAAATTTTTGTTGGATACTCCAGTCAGAATTCTTGAGACTGGTCTGCATTGCGTTTGTACAAGTTTGAACCCAGGTTTCCCTTAGCGATATCTCATTCTACAAACCAACTTACTCACGGTGCAGTAACACAGAAACGTTTTGAGCTGGTGCCTGCTGAGAGTGACCACCAACAGAGGAACCCCTGGGCTTTTATGCCTTTACAGTCCAAGCATGACAAAGTCTCAGTTCTTCCTCCTGAGTCTTTGGCTCCTGCTTGTGTCTCTGTGTCTGGTCACCATGAAAGTCTATCCACAGCTTTCAGGGTATTTATTTGAGGTTCTGCAATGTTGGCAGCTTGAGAGAAAGCATACCTCTGATGGGACAGAGTTCATTCTGACTGTTTCTTGAAAATACTAAATTTCATGGTGCCTCTCCATTTTGGAGAACTGTCTTTTAGATTTGGATGCTGAATGGTTCATTGGTCAAAACATATGCGCTTACATTACAAATATGAGAGAGTCTCATTGCAACTTGTGTTTTCATTTTGTTCTGAGGTCAAATGAGTGGTCACAGCAATATTACCAACTCTGCTGCTGTGTACCTGGCTGGCTGCTGTAGTTCTTCTCCTATGGTCTTTTTGACGTACTGTGCAGGCATTGAAAACTGTCAAATAGTTTTATAACCACTATGTTGATTAGTGTAGCATATTGGTAAAAAAGAGTATAATTCTTGTTTTAAGAAGAAAACTCAGGCATAACTAAGAGGAAATCAGGACTTTATTTGTATTTCGGCATTAGCTGGTATTAATTTTTAAGGGTGCTCTATTGAGTATGCTGAAGACATGAAACATTGTTAGCTGTATTTGGAAGACTTTATACAAGATGAGTAGCCTAAAATTATTTTAAAGCTATCTCTGCTGTAATAAGCACTTACAGCTTAATAGAAACTTGTTGATAGAAACTCTGTACTCAGGAGGAGATTATTACTCTAAATCTTAGAACTTAACAACTCGGTACTGAGAATTACTTACCCTACCTAAACATTTTAAAGCTTTTATTAACTATGGAGGAATTATGTTAGCTTCCTGTACATGGTAGATTGCTTCTATGTGTCAGTGTTGCTTGAATTTTCCAAGCTCAAGCAGTCAAAAATAAGGTTTGCTCTGACATTTTAGTGCCTATACATGGATGCTGACCATTGGTCTGAATTTAGGCTTCGGGCTCTGTAACTGTGTGAAAGGCAGGCGAGCAACTTTCTCATTCTGGCCTGGGAAAATCTTAAGGAGGAATTCAAACAAACCTTGGGAAGTGAGAAACCATCTGCAGGTGGTGTTTTTCCAACATGTTTACTGGCAAAAGATGTTTACAAAAAGGGTGTAGTCTCTGAATGACCAATTATGTTCTTTGTACTGAACTACTCTATAAAAGTAGAATTTAGAAGAATAAAGGTGCTCTCATCTTCACCATCATATTGAGAGTCATGTTGTTATTTTCTGCCATCCGAAAATCATAACAACACCTATAAATGAATTTTACCTTTGAAAAAACTTGGTTAAAAAATGTTGTTGTTGTTAGTGTTATTATTGTTATTTGCATTATTATTACTACTACTACTATTATTATTCCTCCTGAGCATGAGCTTTGCTTTCTTGGATTGTTTTCAGCTTTCAAAGGAGATTGATTTCATTGTGGACCAATGTGGTATATACCACAGTGGAAGTGATACACACACACATGAGTTGAAGCAGCAGTTCTCTTACACATTGGCATACATGTGGGCTGGCTGGACTCTTACTCGTTTTGGTTGTGGGGCTGATGATAATGTCCTACATAAGTTGGTCAGGTTGTGTATCAGATGAACAGAGCTTGTGGAGTTCATTACATTCTTGGGTCAGTTTTGGAGTATTTTCAGAAATAAGCAAAACAAAGCTTATGCAAATAATAATGGCTTTATGCTATTCAGCATGGTGTTAGATGATGAGAAAGGACTGAAGTGATTATGCTTTACTTACAGGAGGAAATTAATGTTTCAGCACCCAAGACAGATTTTAGATTTTAAAAAATAATAATTTTAAAAATTAAATTTTAATAATAAAATTTTTATAATAAAATTTAATAATTAAAAATTTTAAAAATTAATCAAAGTCTGGCAAATACCTGAGAAGGTGATAGGCTTACTTCACAATATAAGATTAGTTTTATTTAAGAGCTATAATTAATATAACCATTTCTTATTCCTGTTGTTATCAGCTTGTAAGTATCATCTGTAATCTGAAATTGATTTTTGGCTGTGCTTCTCATTTAGATGTCAGTGTGGAAAAGTGAGAGTGGTGGAAGCAGTTTCCTGTGCAGCCCTTATGTCAGTTTGCTTTCTTGGTTGTATAACTTTTGCCCTCAGCAAACTTTTCCCCTTGATTTTAACATTTTAGTAGCGTTAATCTAAGCGTGAAACCTCTAAACAAATATAAGATATAAATCAAGGAGTAATAATTCCTCATCATTATAAACAAACCTGACTATTAATAAAGCTAGTATTGTAGAATATAGTTTTATTGTAGATAGAGCAATGTGTGTGTAAGATTAGTTGTTGTTGATTATTGTAGGTCTCTAATGTTATGAATAAAAGCCAAGGTAGTTAATGCATGGAAGTCATAGTTTCCTGTAGTTAACTGCGTGACTAAAATTAAAATGTTAAACATCTGTGTAGAAATCACTGTCTTTTAGGAATGTGAATCTCAAAACTATTCTGAATAATTGTTATGATCTAAAAGTATAGAACAAATAAAACAGTTTCTATACTTACTCTGTTTAGAATAAACACTTACAGCAATTCTTTCTTGGTCATGTACCTATCTGTGTAAATGCCTGGACTGAAGTGGTGTCTTACACTTAAATACAATTTCAAGGCAATTTTTTGTTGGCAGGAGTTTTGGGTTTGCTGGTTTTGATAGCAGAGGGGTGGCTGCAGGAGTGGTTTCTGTGAGAGGCTGCTGGAAGCTTCCTCCATGTCCAGCAGAGTCAGTCCCTGGTGGTTCCAAGATGAATATGCTGCTGGCCAAAATTGGGATGGTAGCACTGGCATAATGGTGGTAATGCTCCTGTGATAAGAGATAAGAAAGAGGAAAAAAAAGTTATTGCACTGATGTAATCGTGGCTGGAGAGCAACAGGGTGAGAACACTGAAGGAACAACTCTGCAGGCACCAAGGGCAGTGCAGAAGGAGGGTGAAGGGTCTGCCCCAGGCACCAGAGCTGAGATTCTCCTGCAGCCCATGGGCAAACCATGGTGAGGCAGCTGCGCCCCTGCAGCCCATGGAGGCCCATGGGGATGCAGAGATCGACCTGCAGCCTGTGGGAGAGACCCACACCAGAGCAGGTGGATGCACAAAGGACTCTGTGAACCCAAGGGAGGCCCCATGCTGGAGCAGCCTGTCCTTGGAGGACTGCACCCCATGGAAGAGTGACCCAGGCTGCAGCAGTTTTGGGAGGACTGTTGCCCGTGGGATGGACCCACACTGCAGCAGGTCACTGAGAGCTTTTGCTTTTGAGATGGGCTCACATTGAAGAAATTCATGGAGAACTTTCTCCCATGGGAGTGACCCCATGGTGCAGCAGGGAAACACCTCCCCTCCCTGAGCAGTGGGAGAAGCCTTGGGTGATGAACTGACCAAACCCCCATTCCCTGTCTCCCTGTGCTGCTGGGGTAGGAAATAGAGCTGGAAGGAGGAAGGGGTGGCAGGAAGCTGTTTTTAAGGAGTTGTTTTATTTCTCATTATCTTGCTTTGATTTTGTCAGTAATAAATTCACTTCATATCTCTAAGCTGAGCCTGATTTCCCATGACAGTATTTGGTGAGTGATCTCTTCCACACCTTATCTCGATCCAGGAACCTTTTGTTAAAATTTCTGTCCTCTGTCCAGCTGCAGAGGGGGCGTGAGTGAGTGACTGAGTAACTTTTCTGAGTGCCTGAGTAACTTTTATGCTGTCTGCGGCCAGCATAAACCCATAACAGCAGGCCAAAATACCATTGTATTCAAAATTAATCCAAACTTGGATGACAATTTTGGAAACTTTCTAAAGTTTCTTTCTTCAAAATCGTATTCTTTTTTTTCACCTGGTGTGTGTTAGTTTGCTCACTTCACGAATGACATTATTTTGTTCCTTTTCTGAAATGCCATCCTGTGAGACAAGCAGTCTTTCAGACTGTCTGTAGCCGTTTCTTTTCTTGAATGGCAGATTTCATAGGATATCCAGTCACTTAACAGAAATTATTAAATGTAAGTCACTCCAGATGACATAGATGAACAACATTTGTACCTGTAACCGCATTTTACTTTCTGCAACTGATCTCCCTGTTCACAGTTCCTCTTGGAGATGCTGTTACACACAATTAGTCTGCTGCAGTGCAGGCTTTGCAAAATCCATAAAATTGGCAGAATTGAGAATTAAGACTGTTTTCCAATCCAGATAAAATGTGGAATTAGGCACACCCATTGCTCTAGCATTGAGTTTTTGTTGTTAGGACCTTTTTTTTCCCCTCTGATTTATATGGAAAAATCCTATCTTTCTTTTAGTGTTTCTTCCAATTCTCGGACTATATCCCTGCTGTCACAGCTGGAGAAGATCAATTTGGACTCTGAAGCAGGAGAGTCAGACAATGCCAGATATGTTACCTCAAAGATCCTTCATCTGGTCCAGAGTCAAGGTAATTATCTAACTTTATGGTTTTAGTTGTTTCCCTTTTGACCTTGCTTCTTGTGTCTCCCTTGCAGGACTTAAGGTTTTGTTTAGTGAACTTGGTTATTCTTTGGTTTTTGTCACTCGTTGAAAACATCTGTTTAAGACCATGTTTAATGTATCTAGTATAGAGTTGGTGGTGCTGAGTCTGTTTTGTGTTGTCAAATAGCTGTAATTTAAGTAATAATTCACTTCATATGTATATATGTCTGTGTGTATGTATATACGAAAAGTAGGAATATCTGGAAGGAGCTTTCTTACTGGTACTGTTCTTTACTTTTTTTAAGCCATCACAAGATTATTGAACAATTGAAAACAAGAATTAATTTTAAAATTGCTGAAGTCTTTTGCTTAGTTCTATATACATATATGCATTTTTAGTAAGTTTTATTATTTGCAGTGTAAATTTTCTTGTCAATTTGTAGATGATAACATTTTTTTCTTCTGCAAGCCACTTTTGGTCTTTTTCTCTGACAGAAAAAACCAGGAAGGAGATGACATCTAAGGGCTCCACTGGAATAGAAGTTATCCTGTCAACCCTAGAGGTAATTTTTTTTAAAAATTTTGTGGTTGTGGATTCATAGAATTTTGTATTTTATCATTATGAAATATATATATTTGTATTATGAAATATGTTGTTATCCTATGGGGTCTTCAAAACTTGTGTTGGTCTGTAATGAATAGATACTGTCTTTAAGTATCCTACTTTTGAATTTATCTCCCTTATATTTAGATATTCTAAGAAATTGCCTGTCACCTAGCAGTTCTAATTGATGTGCCATACTACAGAGTGTGTTTTAATTGGCTTTGTGGTTAATTTGGGGTGCATAGTGGGATGGTTGCTGCTTGGGTACATCCGAACTTCTACTTGATTTTGTGGTGGCAATTCCTCCTAGCTTTAAGTAGCCAAACCATTGTATTAGGCTGCTATATTAAACACAAAGCTCTCTTTTTTATTGCAGAATACAAGAGATCCTCAAACTATTCTAAATATATTGAATATTCTCATTGAGGTAGTCTCAGTTGGTAAGTTTTTATTAAGGAGTAATATATGTTTATATTTGTGCTTTCTTTTTTCAGATATTTTTGGTTTTGCTAGGTACTTTTTATTGTTGGGTGTTCTGTAAATTATTATTACTTTGGTTTTTGTTTGTTGTTGTTTGCTGAAGCATATGCAGAATTAAAAGAATGTGAAGACTCAAGTTACCTGTCTAATAATTCTACACAATAGTTTATGTTGCTGTAAGTCTAGCATGTTCTTGCCTAGTGCAGTCACATATAAAGAAAATCCTGCTGTTCTAAAGACAACTTCATGATAACTGTATCTTAGATATTTAATTGTTCTTTGGCTTTAGATGTATCAGCTCAATTTTAATTTCTAGGTGGTGGTCGGAGAGCAAGTGTGTTAGTCACCAAAGGAGGGACACATATCTTGTTACAGCTGCTTTTGACTGCCAGCAAGGATTCTCCACCAAATGAAGAACTAATGGTGCTTCTTCATACTCTTCTTGCAAAAATTGGTCCAAAAGGTGATATTATGGCTTAGTAATTATAGTTTTATAATTGAAACATAATTATTTTCTGTTCCTGTGTAAGCATCCACAGACTTAGAATTGACAGAAAAGGAAAAGAAAGGAGTAGATTAGAGGGGAGGAAATGATGGTGGAAAGTAGATAAGCAGAGTTAATCAGTAGAAAGATTCAGTCATTTAACTTCTATTTTTTTAACAATTTCAAAATGAATGTGATGGGTCTTGTATTTCTTTGATGTCAGACAAGAAGATTGGTGTGAAAGCAAGAATAAATGGTGCCCTAAACATATCATTAAATTTGGTGAAGCATAATTTGCAGAACCACAAGCTACTATTGCCATGTCTTCAGGTATTAAGAGTTTATTCAACCAATTGTAAGTATTACAGATACATTCTTTCCTGTGTGAATAAAGCTTTTTATCTAGATAAGGTTAAAATATCAACTCTGAGTGCTTGTTTAATGTTAGTTATTTAAACTATTTTTTTTCTGAGAATTTTTTCTTTAGTCATCAAAATGCTTAAATTCTAGAATTTTTTTTTTTTGATCAGTGCTAATGGCTGTGTGGAATTTTGAGCATTGATTTGCATACATGCATGTTTAAAGCTCTAAACAAGAAAGATGTTTAAAGCTCAGAGCAAACATTTTGCTTGCAGAAGCACTGACTTAAATAATTATTCTCTTTATTGTTCATTCTCTTTTTTTTTTTTGATATTTTATTTGTTTCTTTATTATCAATTTAAAACTTGGTTAACACAGAAAATATTTCAATTTAACCTAATTATTTCTTAATTTAGCCTTTCCTTACTGCTTTTGTTCAAGAGCTCCACTCTCCACTATTGTACTAATATTCTTCCACAAGAGCCTAGTTGTTTGAGCAGGAGTAGGAAGTTGATGAAAATAGTGTGGTTCTTTCTGTGTCTCTACTGACAGTTAGATGCTCTTAATGTTTTTCATTTGAACTTGTAATGCTTATTAATCTTCTTATTTAAGTGCAAGAAATTGAAAATGTGGCCATGTTCCCCCCCCCAGAGAACTCATTTGATAATCTGTAAGGTTATGTTTTCAGGTCATTCACATGAGCAGCTATAATTCATAAAGCCCTAATATTTTCAAAAGTGAAAGCTTTATTTCTGTTGAGCTCTGACAATGAGGTAAAACACTCCTAAAATGAAAAGTCTAATACAGATAGTTACATTTGTTACCTTGCTTATCTGAAAACTTGCTTCATCCTGAAATTGAAACTAGTCTCTAATTTGACATCTTAAATCAGTTCTGTTTTTCTGTATTCCTCATCCTTCAGGCAAACAAAAATTAGTAGTTTGTAATATTCTGATGAGTAGTTCTTCCTCAGGTTTGTGTACAGTTGCTATTAGAATAAGTCCTAACTTTACTTAGATTTTGGTATGATGTCACTGCTAATGATGATGAAATTTCCAGTTGGGTTCATGTGCTAAATTCTACAGCGATAACAGCATTTATTATATTGAAGTCAGTCCTTAGCTGCTCTATTCCTAGTTTATTAGGAGAACATACTGCTGTACTCACTCAGGAATGGAATTTCTGTGCCTGTGTCAGCAGTTTGTATTTTCAATTGGTTGTTGGTCTTCAAACATATACTTTAAGCATATGTTTCTCCTGCTTAGGTCTTAGCATAATTTCTTTTCATTTGCTCCCTTTCAAATAGATTACTTCTATAATTATTTTTTCTGAGAACATGTGTGCATGACATGTCTTTCAGGAGAGCTTACCAATTGGCATTTTTAAATTTTATAGCAGACTTTTGGATTTCAAATTGGAGTGAATATACCTACTGAAGTGTAGTAGCTGAACTTTTAGAAAACCTACTGTTTCAATAAACTGCAAATTTCAATAAAGAAAATTCTTTTTGTGTTGTATTTTAATAACAAAGAAAGCAGAAGCCTGCACTGAAAGTAGTACATTTTTTTTTTATTATTTTTTATTTGTGAAGTAATAATTAATTTTTTTTCTTTTCCAAGTTTTATCAGGATTGGATCATCATAATAATTATAAGCAGACTAGTGTCTGCTTGTCACTGTATGTCTTAAAGGACAAAAATATCTAGCATTTTTTGTACTTCAAAATTAACTTGTATGTACGAGTTTTAGTTTTGAGTATATCGATCTTTTTCTTTCGCTTTTCTCTCTACATTATATTAAAATGGATTGCTTTTAACTTCCAGCTGTAAATGCAGTATCTCTGGGAAAGAATGGAGTAGTAGAACTGATGTTTAGGATCATTGGCCCTTTTAGTAAAAGGAACACTAGCCTTATGAAGTAAGTAAGATTTCTTTAATATACTATATGGTACTTGTATATATGGTATATGTGTACTTGTATGTTTTTTCAAAACTTACTTGTAAATGAGAAACAATATTGGTGCAATCAAATCAATTAATATTTGGGGATTAAAGTGAAGGGAGATAGGAAGGAGTACCACAAATATGAGAAATTTTAATTTTCCCTAATAGAGTAACACAAAATACTTGAGTGTCTAATTGCAGTATTAGTAAACTAATATACTTTTTTTTTTGTCTCTGATATTCCTGCATGGAAACTGTACAGTGGTTAACCCCAAAGCATAACAAGCAGATCAAGACAATCCCATTGTTTTTCAGTTTGTTTCTACAGCACTTGTTAGAGTTCAAGTTGTTAGAGTTAGAGCATTTGGACAAGGCTCTCAAGCACAGGGTGTTATTCTTGGGGGTGGTGCTGTGCAGGGCCAGGAGTTAGACTTGATGATCCTTGTGTGCCTCTTCCAATTCAGCTTATTCCGTGACCTGCTTTGTGCTTTTAGTGTGACATTGTCCCTTTTTATTTGCTAATAGAGTTTTCTTTCCATTTTGCTGAAAAGTAAATAGATGTCTGGAGGAAGATCATAAATCATAGAATAGGAAGACCCAGTAATATGTGTCTAGTGGGCCATTGGTTAAAAAATTAAATTCACTGTGTAGGTGAAAGTGGTGACTTTAGATTCCCACTCTGGTGGTGGTTGTAGATTTGGGTGGTTTTTGTTTGGCTGGGTTTTTTCATTTGGTGTTGGGTTTTGGGTTAATGTAAGTTGCTTAAAAACACCTTAAAAAGTGGATGTAACTGAAGATAATCCTTTCTTTAAAAAAACCCACATTTTTGAAGTACATGGCAGTGGAAAACTAGATTTTTCATCTGATTAGCAAAGTATTAATCTTATACTCTGCATATTCTAACTTGGTTACAAAAGAAATAGTGTTATGTGATCAAAATCTGGTATTTGTGGTCACAGAAATAGTGTTCAAAAACATGTCCTGTTCCTTTAAGGCTCAGCTAAAATTCCACATATGAACATACTATTCTATTATGTGACTAATCATGATATCCTTGTTTATGGTCTAAGATCAGATGCATCAAAGAGGAGAAAAAAATCTTCACAGAGAGGGAAAAAATAAGTATATACCTTTTGTAGTGGCACATTTGAATTGAGAGAAGATGTTTGGGTAAAAGAAAAATGTTATGCTGACCATATTGTCTTGTAGTACAGATTGATGGGCTTTGCTTCTCAGTATATTCACGTATGCTGCTGGTACTGATCTACAGTTTTCTAAAATAATGTCCTTTACTTTGTCAAAGTACTTGTTCTCCTGCTGACAAAGACACAAATATCAGAACACCACAACCAGTGAGTGTCAGTCATAAACATTACATTGTCATGGTGTTTTTGCAAAAGCTGGAAGTTTATATAGATACTGCATTAATATTTTTAAGTTTTGTCATCAGACTTCAGATACAGCAGAGATATATGATCTTCTAGTAAAGTAAAATGTAAAAGTGAAGTTTTTGCTACAGTGCAACCAGGAAAACATGAAGTTTGACTCTTTGTAAGTCTGTAAGCAGTAAATATTTGGTATAGTTTTACAGTGTTGTAGATTAAGCTTACTGGTTGGTTGCTGTTTTGACTTTTCTTGTTATGTTGACAGGGTTGCTTTAGACACACTTGCTGCATTGCTAAAATCAAGTAAGTGTTTGACTACAAGAAAATGTCTACTTGAGCTATAATGGGTGTGTGTGTATATATCAACACAGCAAAACTAAACATTAAGTCAATGGCAAAACCCAAAATAAGGCTAGGAAACCTAGAAATAAATTTCATCTGCAGTTTCTGGTGCTTTATTTATATTGTATATACGTGTATATTTAATACTTGGTTACTGTTTCATCAGTTACGCAGCAGCAGAAAGGCTGCAGTGCTTCTGCAGAACTGATCTGGATCCAAGGTGGACAAATACCTTTCTACATTCACTCACCTCAACATTCAGTAGTAGCTATCTGTAGCTTAACTCCTGTGCCTTTTTTTTACACATACATCTGAAAATATCTGTTGGATGGCTAGGGAAAGCAGGGCTATTCTTCAGTACCTTCCTGGGTAATTAGGATTTGGGTCCCAATAACAAATCTATCAGTGATGCTCATGAAGTGAAATTAAAGGTACCAAAACCAGTGGGGTGTTTCCAGACATGGACCATCTCAGCCAGCAGCAATTGATCCTCACAAATATAATCTTCGCAGATTTTGAACCAGCATTGTAACTAGCAAGGAATTAAAAACTCATTTTCTCCAAAGAGTTTGTTAAAGCAACAGCATTCATAGTAGTTTTAGTGGAGTTGAATAATATTGAGATGTGATGAGATTTGCAGAAAACCATTTCACACAAATCGTAGGAAATTTCTGTACCAACTATCCTAGGGTGCTGAATTTATTCAGTGTTTTACAGGGTTTACAGGTTTGTGTATTTATGGATTTTGCAATTTCTCCTTGGGAAGTTTAGGGAAAGAAATATTTCCAAATTGTTGACAGTATTCTATTCTGTAAATTGGCAGTTAAACATTAATATTGGGGAGGAAAATGAAGTGTTCAAAAGGTGTGCCTTTAAAACAGGAGGTCTTGTTCATTTATTTAGAGATGTCTTCTAATTAATTATTTTAATTTGTAACTTAATATACTTTATATAAGTAAATCTTTTCATGATGACATGAGTCTATTGTGTATTCCAGCTGTCATACTGATTATCCAGTATTTGGGTGGGAGTATTTTCAGTTTATGAAATTTGAATGATAATTGTAAAACTGCATGGTTTGTAAGTGAAGCCTGTTTTAAATCTTGTATCTAGACAGTGTGTGTGGATAGTGATACATATACCTTTTAGAAACATTTTTGTTTTTAATTTACTGGGTGAAAACATCTTACAATTGCCTTTTAAGTATAATGCATGCTGTTCTTCTAGGAAACAATGAGAATTATGTTAAGTGTTCTAAGAATGAAGTTTAGGCTACTGGTGTCAGTTATCCAGTCATTTCTGTTTAGGTTGATGTAAAACTCTGCTAAAATACTACTCAAACTGAAACAATTCAGTTACTTGGATAAAAAGAATTTAAACATTGAAAGTAAAATTTAAAAGTAATATTGAAGTCACTGGGCAATTTTAATTTTCTTTCCTAACTTTTTTTGTTTTGCAAAGAAACAAATGCCAGGAAAGCAGTAGACAGAGGATATGTGCAGGTGCTTTTAACGATTTATGTTGATTGGCACCGTCACGATAGTCGACACAGATACATGCTGATTCGAAAAGGAGTGTTACAGTGCATTAAAAGTGTCACAAACATCAAACTGGGAAGAAAAGCGTTTACTGATGCCAATGGGATGAAAATTCTTTACAACACTTCACAGGTAAGTTTATCCTGATAGGATTTTTTATGTTGTTGGTTTTGCCTCTTTGACTAGGACCTCAGGTTTGTCATATTTTTTTTAAGAGCTTTATGGTCATTACTGGTTATGGGAGTAAGGATTATATTCTGTACCACACTGAAACAATGAAAGAATACAGAATTAAATTTGTGTTTGCTGTTACTTTGCTGTGGCTATCTCTGGGAGGGGAGGTTAGACTTAGTTGAAAAAGAGGGGATGAAAATGCCTTTCTGTTTTGAAGTTTGGATTTTTAAAAAAAGTGAATTTGAATTGGTGGAAGTTTTTCTGTCCTTCAAAGAAGACATGAAACAATTTTTTTGTAAATAGTACATATATATAGTTTGACTTTCAATTTGAGAAATACTTTTCTTTATTTTCCTGTTAACAGGAGTGCCTTGCAGTAAGAACTCTTGATCCTCTTGTCAATACATCCAGCCTAATAATGAGAAAATGTTTTCCCAAAAATCGTCTTCCTTTACCAACTATTAAAAGTGCTTTCCACTTCCAACTCCCAGTTATTCCTGCCAGTGGTCCTGTGGCTCAGCTGTACAATTTGCCTCCTGATGGTATGGTGATTTTGTAATACTTTGTCTTTGAGTATGTCTAATGTTGCTTTGTGGAAGGTGGAATCAATTGCACTTTTTTGTGTTCTGTGCTAAAAGGACTCTGAGATACTTTTCAACAAGGAAAGAGTCTGTGACTGTTGGTGTGGAGCACCAACTTCTAATGCTAAGTTTAAAGTGGTAGAAATTTTGTCCAGAAATGTTGACACAAATAAAAGAAGAAACAGGGACTAAAAGGTGATGTTCACCAAACTCTGAAATAAAAAGAATAGGCTGTATTCAAATTGTATTTAAATGGTCTCTCAACTCATGGAGCGTATACATTGTATGTGAAATGTGTTGTATTGTACATCCTGTCTTACAGGAGCATGTATCCCATCCTTTTTTTCTTTTACTCTGATAAGTTAGAATGTGATGAGTTTAGATTAATGCCATTTGAAGCACTGGCTTTTTTATGTTATCATGGTTATTCATTCATTTGCATGATGAGAAAGTAGAGTTGCTTTCTTGGACTGTTGCAGTCTCTTAGAAAACGCTGTACTGCAGACCACTTATATGGTTCTTTGTAGGAAATTTATTCATCCCGTTGTGAACACCTTTCATTATTTTCAGATAATTAATACAATAAGGTGAAACAGCTTCTAACCTGGTAAGCAACTAATGAAGTTGCTGTCAGAAAGTTACTCTAAAATGAAGGGTCAAAGTCAGCTTATTAATATCTTTTATTCGTGCTATCTCCTGAAGCAAAATGTGATCACAGTCTGAAAGAAGTAAGCTGTCCTACTGGGGTTCATGTGGGTCAGACTCCAGTAGTTCAAAGATGTTTTTGTTTTGTCCTCAAAGTAGAAAATAGATTTAGAAGTGTGTTTCAAAACCCACAGAAAATAAATCTCTGCTTAATACAGTAGAGATTGGTACTGCATAGTAGCTGTTTAGAAACATCCTAGTTTACTAAAGTGCACTAATGATACGTTCTTTTAACAGGTTATAAAAAGAAGTGAAAAAACTAAGGAAATAGGATACATAGTGCTTTAACAGGAAAAAGTTCTGTATTAAAAGACATGGAATGTTGAGGGGTGGGTGGAAGTCTGGCTTTATTAAAAGTATAATCTTGTATAGTCAGTATTGTAAAAGCAGTACATGTAGTCATTCTAAGTACACTAGAAAATCAACATAATTTGTAAACCTCTCAATGAGCCTTTTAATGGCAATCGGCGAATTTCCTGCATGAAAAACACTATGAGAAAACTTAACAAAACACCCCCAGCACTAGTTCACTAGTTGGTTTTCACATTTTTTTCAAGGAGTAAGTGAAAAAGAAAATAAATGTAGAACATAGAAAATCTTCTTCAGCCCGTGTAATTGGATTAAATGTATAATCTGCCTTACAAAACCTTTTTGTATTTTAGTGGATGATGTAGTAGATGAAAGTGATGATAACGATGATGCTGAAACAGAATCAGAAATTGAAACTGAAATCGATGATGACAAGGACCAACATTTTAAGGTTGGTAGAAACAAAATTAATAGGTGAAAGTCAGGTATAGCAATTTTTTATTTAAGTTGCTTGAATCTGGTATATAAATGCATTTTAAGTGTTCAGAGCATTTTGAGGAGGTTTTCAGGGCAATTTCTAAAATTGAAAAAGCTTCAGAAACCTAAGGAAGGTGGGTGTTGCTTTAAAATGTCAACCATTCTTGTTCAGATTGCTTCAGGATTTTTGTCCAAATTTGTTTGCTTCACACCTGATGTATCTGGAGTGCAGTGGAGCAGAACCACAGACTCCTTTAGCAGTGTTCTCTTCCCAAATTCTCTCAGCCTGCTTTTGTCACATAAGTTGTCCATATGTAGGAGTGCTCTAACCTTTTTTGGCATCCTGGACTGGGGTTAACTAGGTCAGTGTTTCAGCAAGGTAGCTGAAGTTCAGCCAGGTATAGAGATAGACATAATAATTCTCACTGTTGTACCTCTTAGGAGAGGTATTCTATTCTCCAGCTGCCAGTTGGGACATGGATGGATATTTGGTCAGAACTGCCTCATTCTGTATTTTTATGTTATGTATATTTAGGAGTTATGGAATTGTCTGTCCATGAACATATTTTATTCAAGGATCTAATGAGCCCTGATAGAGGGAATATCTTCCATAGAAGCAGCATTGCGTTGTCACTGCTCTCAGGTGAAGTCTTCACATTCCAAGTTCCAGTACTGGGAATATGCATGGATTTCATGTAAAATCTGATCTCTGTATAATAAGTTTGGATGAAAGCAAGAAAATTGAGATGTGTTTAATATTGCTGTTGAAATGGAGGCTTAGGCATATTAATAATACTGAGCAGTCTAAATCTTCATGGTGAAAGCTGCAGTTCAGTTAATTTTGAAATATTGATATTTTACCTTTTAAAGCATGGCTATGTCAGGAACAAAGGTGAATGTTTCAGATTAATGTTATAGAAGTTCATTAATTTTGGATGCAAGATTGATTTATTCTGGTGATCTTTCAGAATGACGATATTGAGACTGATATTAATAAACTGAAACCTAGACAGGAATTGGGAAGACCCATAGAAGAACTGAAAATATATGAGCAATTTTTCCCAGAACTTTCAGAAAACTTTCAGGTAAAGTATATATGATTCCCAGGACTTTTCTGGCCATATCAGGTTGACTCTGGGATATACTTTGATGTTCTTTTTTTGGTGGATATTTTCTCTAGCCAAGAATCATGGATCTGCAGTTCTGGGCCTACCTATGGGAATACTTTATCCTACGTTATTTAGTTAGATGTTACGGTTGCTTCAGTGTTGTTGAGAAGTGGGTACTGTGGGTAGGTGTAAAAGAAAACTGGTTTTTGATGTCTGATTGTTGCATACAGCAGAAAGCAAAATAGTGAAGAAGGATGTGAGATTTCTGAGAGTGCTTTATTCTATTAGGCATCTCCTTAAATGCTGTGCACCTACCTAAAACAGGTAGTTAAAATATCTAGGCAATTGCATTGACTTTATACTTTGTTATTAATGAACTGCTTGTTACTGCTTTAAGACCTCCTTTTAAAAGATAAAACTTCATTTCTCTGATGCTTTATAACAGCTGTCACCTTTCAAATTATATATAAAACAAGGAAAAAGAAATGTTTCTAATATATATGAAACTTGGGAAATGTTTACCTTTTTTTTTGTTAATAATTTTTTAAAATTATTTTTTGCCTTTGTTTTTAAGGAATGGAACTTAATTTCCAAGGAACCAAAGCCTTTTGCACCTGATGCAAATTTGAGTGGACCTATTGTTGTTCCTACAGCCAATGTGGAGCACTCTGCTGAAACTAACCCATCAACAAAAGGAGTTGCTTTAAAGGAGTGCAGTCCTTTATTGACAGAGGAATACAATAGAAGGCCAGTGTTTCTGGAACTACCAAAGAAAGATAACATGAAAGACAGTAGTTTACATCAGCAAAATGATCAAAGAAATGTGCTTCCATCATGCCAGTGTCTAACCCAAGAAATTGTGAAAGGCTTGGACAGAATCAGTCTCCAGAACAGTGCAAAAAATGAAGAATATTGTGATACAGGGTGTGTAGTAAAGAAGGAAGGCCAAGCCAACCTTACCACTCTTGCTTGCAGTAAACCCAGTGAGCATGTTTCACCCTGTGGAGGTAGTCTCTTTGAAGGATCAACTGTCCAGCTGGGAAAACTCTGCTGCACTGGAGTGGATTCAGAGGAGGAGGATTCTGGATCTAATTCATCAGGAGAACATGACATACTTCAAGTTTCTGATGTATCACCAGTTCATGACTGTGATCTTTATCTTGAAATGGTGAAGAACACAAAGTCTATTCCAGAATACTCAGAAGTGGCCTATCCAGATTATTTTGGTCATATTCCACCCCCATTTAAGGAACCAATTCTGGAAAGGCCATATGGGGTGCAGAGGTGAGTTACTGTACTCTGTTTTTGTTGTTTTCATTCCTTTGAGAAATGACATTTAAGATCAGATTAACCTGATGATCTCTAGAGGTCCCACCTAACCCTAACCATGCTGTGATTAACAAGCAGTGTTACACTGTTTACTCTGATATCCAAAACTGTTTCCAGTGAAAAGCAGTTTGAAGGTAAGTGAGTAGGTATTGATCAGCATAGAGCCTTAAAGAAGAGCACAATCTGATTCTGTAATTGCTAATTGTGGAATTCATTTTCTAAATATGAAATTCAATTTATATCCTCCCTTTCTGCCTTCGCACCATTTCCCAAGTGAATTCTGTAGTTTGCAAAATAACAAACCAACCTACAAAACCCCATCACCAATCAAACAAAAAAATCCTCACCTGGATGCGCCTTTCAGGTCTTAGCCAAGATAGGACAGTTAATAATATCAAAAGATTCTTCACCTCTTTTCTCTGCTGAACTAAAAATCTGTCTTTCAGGGAAGCATAGTGGAAAAAGTTAAAAACACTAAAGTGTTTGACTTAAGTGTGCAAAGTATAAGAGAATTTAGAGGCAACAAATGCAGAAGATGCAGGTTGTGTTAGGTCCTGCAGAATAAAATACAACAAAAACATCAACACACCCTTTTATTTCTTCACTGAGACATAAGATGATGAAGAGTGAGCAAATTCTTAAGAATAATCTGCAGAAGTGATATCAAGGGCTGCCTAATAACATAGTGAATTACTGTAAAGACATGTGAGTGCACTAGAAGAACATACAGTAGTAGCTATGAGACCTTGTCACTTGCCTGATTTTTAGATTGAATGCCTTTGCCTTTATAGCCATAACTATAACCAACTTGGGTTTGTATTTTTATTTAGATATTAAAATGATTAAGAGACTAAGTGTTTTTTGGTGGTTGAATGAAAATCCTTCAGCTATTTCACACAAGTAATGAAAAGTGATCTTTCTGCTGAAATGCCAAGACACTAATGACATAATCAATATATTGTTGAGTGTTGAAGGAGGAGAATCTTCCCTGTCAGGTTATTTATCAGATAGATTCAGCTGATTTAGAAGGGAGATAGTCTAGGAATCAGCTAAGAACTGCATTTAAGCAAATCTTGCAAATCCTTATATATGCTTTTATAGTAATTAATAATTCTGAATTTTCTTGAATAAAAGTAAGTGAAGTCAGACACAATATGTATCTAGTGTTTGTTGTGAGATATAAAGCACTGGAAAAATAAACCTCGTATTATTATATGTAAGGCTGATTTCTAAGCCATGGGTAATAATTTTAGGGTATATTGTAACTTTAAAATATTTTATTTTTGTTCTATTTTTTATGTTGAAAGTAACTTTTTGTGGTCTTGTGTGAACAAGAATGAAATATGGCTAAACTTGAATCAAAAATCCTGCATCACATTTTTAAGAAACAGTCTTAAGAATTCAGTTTTCTACAAACAGCTAGTCTTATTACTGCAACATAACTAGCTTCTGAGAAGCTAGAACTTGTTTTAAGCTAGCTAGAACTTGTTTTAAAAGGGTGTAATCGTTTTGTGATTTCACAGTTTATAGCAGGTTGTGAAAATTAGTTTGGTAGGGGATATGGAAAAGCTTTAAAGTCTTTTACAAAGCTGTGTCCAAATTCTTGGCATTCAGTGTGATTTATGTTCTCTAAGTAACCACTTAGCTACTGCTTATTGGGTAAGTCTTATTTAGAAAACAAGTGGTTGCCTATTTTCCATGTAATTTGAGAAAATATTGTGTGGGGTCTAAGATGTGACTTCATGGATTTTTTTCATACTTTTATTAGAACAGTGTAAAGTTTAGGAGGGGCTTTTCAGTCTCACAATGTGCCAGAAGATAAAATGGTTTTGAATTTGTGCTTTGGAGTGCTTTTTCTTTCTCTTTTAAATTTAGTAGCATGTAATTATCACCGAATTATCACCAATGTAGTATTGTTTGGATAAATGAAGTTGATAATACCTGAAGTGTTTTATACTATTCTATATTTTTAGGAAGAAAATTATTATATAGTAAAATACCCGATAAATTTGGAATTTAATTTCTACATTTTTCTCTTCGTTAAAAATATAGTTGGGTTTGAGGTGTTTTTCTGTACATTTCAGTGTTTTCTAATCATCAGGATCCATGACGGACTAATCCTAAACACAGGGCTCACATCAACAGTGTTGGTTCTAGTTTTTTTTTTTCTTTAATTTTCTTTAAATAGCTCATCTTTATTTTTTGGAATGTGAAAATGTCTGATACTATTTTCCTTCTCATGAGCATCTTGAATACTATTTAGTCTTTCATCTACACTGGTTGTCATAATGGTATTTAAATGCCATTATTATTTATAAATTACTGATTATGGATTTTCATTGGTGGATTTTGTCTTGGCAAAACTTCTGTGATATTGGGAAGTGTGGCATGTTAGAGCTGAGGCATACCAAAATCAAATGAGTTTTCTAAGATCAAGTGTAAGGTCAAAAATCTGTAATTCTATCCTGAGGTGAACCTATTCAGATGGATTGTGGTGAGTCAGCCTTGTCACAATGTTGTCAGTACCTTGAACTTGTGACTTCATTTCTTTTTCCGCTGATTTCAATATAATAAAATGTGCTTGAGTTGTGCACTTACCTTCTGTTTGTCATTTATTAACAGATTTATTTCAGTTAAATTGAGAATTTCCAGCCTGAATGTACTTTAGCATTCTGTTTCTGTATTCTTCATTGTTAATATGCCTCCTTTTTTCTTATTGCAGGTGCTGTGCAAACTTTTCCACACAGCTCTGCCGCTATATTTCATTCTTGAACTGCAACACATTCTTACTTTTCCAAGACAGGACCTAGATACTGCCAGTTGTGCAATGCTTTTATGATCTGGATAAGCACACACCTGACATTTGGCTGACATCACCAAATTCTTTCTTATTTGTTACAAAGTCGATAAATGAACCTAGATCTCCAGAGTGAAAAGCTAGTTCACTAACACACTCACTGTACAACCTATCCCTAAAACTCTTTAATTTTGATTATGGTAGGATTTGTGTAAGTTACTAATGTTACCAAGACTTGTCATGGATTAAAGTATTAACATAAGTAATGTTTGAGCAATTTCTGCTTCTGTTATAAAGTATGAAACTGTGTTTTTTTTCTTCAGATAAAACCCAGTGAGTTGTGTGCATGAAAACTCAGTTCCCTCACATAGAGATACTGTATTCAGTCAGCTGTGAATGCAGGTGTTTAAACTTGAGTACACCTTAAGTTTGCACACATAAGTGGGAATGAAGCTGAGGTTGTCTGAACTGTAACACTGTCTTCATGTCAACTTTGTTAGTTTTCCTGTGTGAGGGAATTCCTCTTTTGTGATTGGAAACAGTAAGTGACAATTTAAATGAGAACTCTGCTTTTCTTTTTTAGGACAAAAATCTCTCAAGATATTGAAAGGCTGATTTATCAAAATGACATTATAGATAGAGTTGTATATGACCTTGATGATGTGAGGTAAGTTTTTACTTTTCTGTAAACAATATTCAGGTAATACTCTAAGCCAATTCTACTTTATCTGTGATGTGATGCACAATATTTACAGCACATTTCATACAAAGTTTCATCTGAAATAACAGTGTTTTTGCTATCCTGACTGTATTTGGAGGAAGGATCAAAATAGATTCTGAATTGCCCAGTGAGGAGTAAAAGAAAGTGATTTGGTTTTTTTTTTTTTAATTCATTTTGGTCCCTTTTTCTGCTCATAGTTGTTCTGTACCAGAGGAGGCAGATGTTTTGAAGTTCAATTCCAAATTTGAATCTGGAAACCTGCGCAAAGTTATTCAGATCAGAAAGTAAGATATTTCAACTCTGCTTTTCATAGTTTGGGCCTTTTGGTTCTGTTTCTTACTACCACTGATACGCTTTTGTTAATTTTCAGAAATGAGTATGATCTAATTCTGAACTCGGATATAAATAGCAATCATTATCATCAGTGGTTTTACTTTGAAGTCAGTGGAATGAAGACTGGCATTGGTTACCGGTTTAACATCATCAACTGTGAAAAGTCAAACAGTCAGTTCAATTACGGTAAGATATGTTTCCCATACTTTGGGAAGACATATGTAAAAAATACCTGTACTAGTCAATTTAGCTGTTTCCTTCCCTCCTCCACAGGGTTAGCAGTATTCAGGTTATAATTTAAATTCTTTATTTTAATAGTACTGCTAGAAAATGTTTTGACAGCTATAGCTAAAAAGAAGAAATGCATCTTAAACCAAGGGCTGTCAGTTTTTAAAATGAAGTTTTGTTGTGAGGCCCAAGCAGAAGAAATTTACTGGTAACTGCAACTACAGTTGTCTTAGGACCATTGGGCAGGGGAGGACAACAACAAAACCTGTTGATTCCCACAGATCAAGAAGAATCACATTTGTCATCATTAATCCATTTCTGCATAGGGCTAGATGTGCATGTAAGTGGAGACATTACAAAACAGTTTTGTCTTATTGATGGTAAGGAAAAATAAGTCTACTTTGAAATGCTGGGGTTCATAAGTGACTTAACATAAGTGACATAAGTCTCTAGTAAGTAATGTTTGCAATGTGTGCCTCATTCAAAGGTTTACAAATGGCTGACTGAAAATACCTTTCTTCCTCCTGTCTGGGAGTGTGCATGTACTGTGTGTATCACTCAGCTTAAAACTGTTCATTTTTTCCCTGCTGTATATTCTGAAATTTGTCCTTTAAAAAGGAAGAAATTTCTCCTCCTCCCTCCAGCTTCAAACTCTTGTTACCGAGTAATATTGTATTCTCCTTTGTCACACACTTTCATCAACATCGATAAAGTCACAGAATACCAGGTAATTTAGAGCAGTTTTAGACCAGTAATAAGATGTTTTTAGGTTACTTACTAATCTTCATCAGTCATCTTAGATTTTTTTTAATGTGGTGCATATTTAATTAATAGTTTCTTTTGATTTTTTTAATATGCTGATTGAATCAGTCAGTGTGGTTGGCTAATTACCTAATGAATAAATGATACTCAATTAGTATAACTAACTTCTTATTAAGTATTCAACTTAAGTGTACTATCAAACAAATAGACTTTAAAGAGTTACTTGTTAAAAAATGGTCCAGAAACATCAGTTATTTTTCAGTTATCTACATGAATGGATAATAGTATCAATTTTTTGTGTTCTCTGTGAAGCCGTTTTGTAGTGTGGGTTGGATGGGATGGAGCTGAAGACTGTTTGTAGTCTACTATTCATGCAAACCTTAGCTTTCATTTAAACATTCCATTTTGGTCTTCCATAGGTCTTACTTTTTTCTTTAGTTGTTATTTTCTGAAAATCAGTCATCTTTTGTCACCTGATTTAAAAAGCACACGGTACAATACTCAGACATTCATGAACATACAAATGCACTCTGATAGTAAGTAAACAATAGAGGTAATTTGTATACTTGTATGTAAGTGTTGATATGGTCCATTACTGCTAATATGTTTCTGTTTAAAGGTAAGCATTAAAATGAGATGTGTTTTCTTCTTTCAGGTATGCAGCCCCTCATGTATTCTGTTCAGGAAGCACTGCGTTCTCGACCATTTTGGACTCGGGTTGGGACAGATATTTGTTACTACAAGTAAGTACACACACAAACCAAACATACAGCTGATCTTACACTGAAGATTAACATGAAGTACAATTTTTGAGGAGAAGTACTTGTTTCTGCATTTGATGGTTCTACATTAATCTGTTGTGAAGAGGGCTTTTTTCTGGGTTACTACAGAGAGTAATATACTACAGAGAGTGTGATGGAAATATACAGGGTCTCAGTTTGTAAGCACACTACTAATATTTAGGCTGTACATATTTTATGCTTTTCTTAGAAATTGGACACTTTCTGCGAAGCTTTTAAGGGAACTTACATATGCATGCTTACTTGAAATCTTAGTAGTAACTTCCAGTAATACTGATTTCATGGTCCTTGTGAAGAGCCTTCCGCAATCTGTGGTGGAATTATTGTAGAGGAGTTCTGAAACAAAGGATGAGAGTGTGCAGCATATTGATGTGTAATCCTTGGTTGGTAGCTGTTTGCTTACTTGTTTTTGTTTGGTTTTGTTTGTTTGATTTTGCTGCTTGTTTTTGTTTGCTCACCTTTTATCAATGTGAATGAATGTGTTCATCTGCTGTAATAAAGTATCTTTAAAGCTGTTGGAAACCTGTTATGGACATAGAAGAGAAGTACAGTCACTAAAAATCCTTTTGACTCTTAGAATATGTGTTCAGAAATAATAGTATAAAAAAATTTACTATAGTGTGTGTATTACATTCATTTTTTCATTTAGGAATCACTTTTCAAGGAGTTCAATTGCTGCTGGGGGCCAGAAAGGAAAATCCTATTACACAATTACATTCACAGTGACTTTCCAACATAAAGATGATGTGTGCTACTTTGCTTACCATTATCCATATACGTATTCAACTTTAAAGGTGAGAAGCTTATAATCTGTTACATAAATGAGTATTTACAATATTAGTATAATACATAGCATTCATGACTGAATTAATTTTGTTTCTTTTTATGAAGTTCAAAATGCTCTTTATAAGGAAGAATTTTCATAATAATAGTGTTTAGACTGACAAAATGTGTAGGTTCTAGTGTTCTAGTGAACAGTCCTGGGAAAAATAAAATTGATGCTTAGGCTAAATGGGTTTCCTGGGTATCAAAAAGATAATTATGTGGCTGGAGCATGTCTCTTATGGGGAAAGACCTCAAGAAAAGATGGGTGAGAGGGTACTTCATCAATGTTTGGAAGTATCTGAAGGGGGGTTGTTGAGAGGATGGATCCAGGCTCTCCTTGGTGGTGCCAAGAACTGGGACAAGAGGGAACTGGCACAAATGGATGCACAGGAATTTCCACCTGAACATGAGGAGGAACATCTTTACTGTGCAGGTGATCAGGTCCTGGAACAGATTACATTGGAGAGGCTGGGGAATCTCTATCTCTGGGGGAGTTCAAGCACTGCCTGGACACAATCCTGTGCAATGTGCTGTAAGATGGCCTTGGTTGAAACAGCGAGGTTGGACCAGATGGCCCACTCTTGTCCCTTTCAACTTTATGCATTCTGTAATTCTGTGATAACTGACTGGAAGCAGAGCTAATTTGATGGAGCGTTTGTGTTTGAGCAGTATATCCTGCTGTTATACTTTTTGATAATTAAAGCTGCTATAACTAAGATAATAAGAGATCTTTTTAGGTTTATGAATCATCTAGAGAATTCTTTTGAAGCTTTTAATCTATGCAAGATTCATTTTGCTAGAATGTCTCTTGTTTGCCTCTGTCACAGCAACAAAAGCAAAGTAGAGGATTCAGTGGCCAGAGTATAGCAGTTTTAAATGCACCTTTTCGCTAAACTATGTCAGGTTTTCAGTGTACCTGTTAAGAGATGTTATAAGCAGCTGCTGCTTCCAGCAGCTCCTGGCCCTGGAAGTTCCAGTTGCCCAGCTGCTGGAGGCTAGCCAAGGGATCTGGGGGTCTCTGTCCCAGGCTGATGAACATGGTTGCTGCTTTCCTGTTTGCTTATATATTCACTAGCAAGTCTCAGTATGTGTCACAGGGACACACACTTGTGCATAACCTCTCCCCCCGGGCAGAGCTGGCCACATGGACTGCACAGACATGGCTCACCCCTGTGTGACACTACCATGACTTGCATAACAGGCCCCTCATCCTCCTCTGCAGCTGGTGTGGACTGCTCTTCACTTGTGAAAGTACAAGCCAGCCTACTCTCTAGAGTCACAAGCATGTTTGTGGAACACTGGCGTGGCTCATCCGTGCCATAGTCCTGCCTCGGTCTCAGGTCTCTCCTACCTGCTGTGCAGGCCTCCGGTCTGCAGTCTAGTCCAGCCTGATGCTCACTGCAAACAGATGTGTGCACTTGTACACTCATCTCAGAGGCACTCTGCACCTGTGGCTCTGCCCAGATGCCAGCGTGGACTGTCTGCCTGCTAGATACTCCTCCCTTGACCTGTGTAGTTCACCTTGCTGTTTACTAGCAAGTTCCACGAGTGCCCCCATGTGCTCCAGCTGCAGGGGAGATGCATATGCTTGCCCCCTCATCCCTAGCCACTGTTACCAGGCACTTGGTAACCCATGTTCCTGCTTCAGGTGTTTTCACTGAGAAACTCAACTCTTACTGTCCCACCAGATGTGTTTTGATGGACACACTGTCCTTGCCCCAGTGGATGGACACCAACACTTTTACCCACTGCAGTTGCTGGCAGTGAGACATCCCCTTGCTTCTTTGCTGACACCACTGACTGAAGAGTGCCTACAATACCTACAGCTCCAGCTGCTGGAGTCTGCTTTGATTCTACCAGTAGCTGGGACATAGCCTGTGGTACCCACAGAGATGCTCCCAAGAGGCTGGCTTCTCCAGCTACTGATGCTGAGACCCTTGTGCATTCCAGTTGACCCCAAATTGACTTACACCTGTCCTTTTAGTTGCACTTGGATGCACAGGGCGGAGAGTAGGGCTTCTCAGAGAGATGGCTAAGGGCATACTGTAGGAATCAGATGCTTGAGTTTTGTGTGGTTCCACACCCCCTGTTGAATGTTCTGGATTAATCCGTTTCCTCTTGTTTATAAGGTGACTATCTCCAGATCTTTGTGTGTGGACTCTTAACGTTCAGTGAGAGACTGGTGGCTTTGGTCTTGCCTATGGGTTCTGTTACATCTCAGCTCTCTGTTTCTGTACAGTGATTCTTCTTTTGCTTATTACTACTTTTTGCAGTGAAAAAGTCCCTGATCAGATAATCTTAATGAAGCAGAGGTTCTTACTTTCCATATGCCCTTCAAGTACTGTCCATGTACAATTATTTACCCTCTTTTCCTTCCTCTTTCTGAAAGCAGTTCGAAAACCAGACTCTGTAAAGAGAAGTGTTCAATCAGTCAGAGATGTAAAAAACAGTATTTCAAGGTCAAAAGTATCCTGGAAACGTGAACATTGTTTAGAACATCTGAAAAAAAATCTGTTAAGTACTACCTTTGAAATATGCTGTCATATATGACTGCAAAGGATTTGAAATATTTTTTCATTATTTTTGGGATGAAGATGCATCTTAGGAAGCTGGAATCTATGCACAACCCTCAACAAATATATTTTCGGCAAGATGTTCTCTGTGAGACCCTGGCTGGCAACAGCTGTCCATTACTCACGATTACAGCCATGCCAGAGTCCAATTGCTATGAACATATCTGTCAGTTCAGTAAGTATAACTCTCCTTTCTCATCAACTGAAAATAATGTAATGTAGGTATTTGTAGAAAAAAAATAGTCTTAAACTACTATGCAAGGCAAGAATAGCAATGTAAAATAAGGTTAATGAATTTTGTGAAACTGAGATGCATCAGTTCTCAGGATTTGCTTTGTATTTAATAATACTCATTTGTGGTAGTCAAACAAAGGTATTTGTATCTTAAAATGTACAAGTATATATTCGTGTATTTTAGATTTTTGTTGCAAGGTTTGTACATTACATTTTGCAGACAGCACTTCTTGGAAAAGAGTACTGGACAAGTAACTTTTTTCTTAAAACGCTGGGGTTATGTGCTTGTCAAAAAAAGTCTTGGATAAAGCTAACATCTAGCTCCTGTAACTTGAAGTGAGCTTTTCCATTTCCTGATTTGTTTGTCCACCTCAGTATTTTTCCTGGCTATTGGGAGAAAAAGTCATGAAAGTCATACCATAACTGCCTACTCAAATCATTTGTGTAATTGTCTGATCAAATTTAAAGTTCCATTGTAATATTTCTGTAATTAGCAGTCCTTTCAAAAATATTGTGGAAAGCTCTGTCAATCATACTCATACTCAGTAATACTCAATTTATGAATGTTTTTTGCATTGTAATAAATGCAGTGGGCTATTGGCTCTTTTTCCAGTCAGCAAACTGTTTACATAGCTTAAACCTGTAGTTTGCAATTTCTATGGATATCTCTTTTAGGGAATCGTCCTTATATATTTCTATCTGCTCGTGTACATCCTGGAGAGACAAATGCAAGCTGGGTTATGAAGGGAACACTGGAATATCTTATGAGCAATAATCCAAATGCGCAGTGTTTACGGGAATCTTACATTTTCAAAATTATTCCCATGCTCAATCCAGATGGTGTCATCAATGGAAAGTAAGCATATATTTACACATAAACCTGTTTAACCTGTACTTGAATTCTTTTCATCAATATTTAAAAATGAATAATCTAAACTAATCCTGCAAAGAAAAATTGCAATACTTAATATTATAAAAAGCAACAGACACTTGCAGTATTTTTGGCTTCTTAAAAGGCAGGGCATTACATTCCTTCACAAAATTCAGTTGTACAAGAATATTTTCAGTTTTTCATGGATGATAATCATTCCTATGTGATTTGACATGACACTTTAATTGTCTCTCTATCTTGAATTTGTGTAAGAATGTTATATGAGACCATACCTGAATTTAGGAAAAGCTAAAACAAGTTCATGGTCTACATGAAAAAAAGAAAGGGCCTTATATTTGAGAAAGCCTTTTACATATTTTTTTTAAAGGTGGGATATTAAAAGATGTGCAAGAGAAAGGGTAAGAGAGTATCCTGGTTTGATCGAAGTTATTAATAGTTATTTTAATTGCTACACTTTTCTTAATAAATTCAAAGGATATTTCAAAACCTTTTGAAACTGCGATGAGTAAACACTGAGCAGTCTGCGTTTACTTGGTTGCAGGAAATTCACATGAAATGGAAATTTTGTGATGGTGAATCCACAGTTTCAATTAATCTATTATAGATACTATTTTCAAAGATCAAATTAACTACAGATTTCAGTTGAACCTTGTCTTTATATATGTAAAATAATGTTATACAAGAACACGTGTAATTAAATAATTCAGGATACAGGGACAATTGAGAAAGCTGTCCCAGCAGACACAGTCTAAAGGCAAATATAGTAAAGATGACTGCATGATCAGGAAATCCTGCAAGTTTAAAAGTTCTTGCTGATAGCTGACTGAATACAGAGATGATCTTTTTGTTTGCTGGGTGGTTTGGGGTTTTTTTTTTGTCCTTGTTTTTCTCACAGCTCCGTGTCTCCTAACAATTTGACATTTCAAGTATTAGATTTCTAGTTGACATTAGTCTTTAAATTACAGAAGACACAAAAATTGTAAAAATACTGTATATATGAAATTACTGATTTTGAATTAGAATCTGGATAGAATTGCAAGCCCTCAATTTCAACAATAAATACTATTACAGTTAACTTCACATAAGAAGCTACTTCTAATTTACTTTTAGATTTTCTGTAACATAGCTTAAAACACCCCAAACATTTCTATTATTTGGCATGTTAGAAAATTGACGTTTGTTTCTTGCCATACTCCTTCCAAAGAAGTGGTGGTGATGAGGAAAACTTGAGGTGGGGGGGAGGCTTATTTAAAAGTATGATAATACAGACTACATCATGCGTTTTTCCACCCCCCCACAATAGCCACCGTTGCTCTTTAAGTGGAGAAGATTTAAACAGGCAGTGGCAAAATCCAAATCCAGATCTGCATCCCACTATTTACCATGCTAAAGGGTTACTGCAATATCTGGCTGCTATAAAACGTTTGCCTTTGGTAAGTATGTGTGTGTAAGCAATTCTGAATCTTTTTAACTTTGTCTATGTAGCTAGTCTATAAATTCAGCATTTTGATATGGTCTTGTAAACCATGTCAGGCTTAAATTTGACTTGGAGAACTGGTCTTCTGCAAATCTGTAGATGTAAATCTGTTGCATTGGCTAGGCTAGAGGGTTAAACCTTCCTTAGACGAACCACACACTTTTTGTCCTAACACACGAGTTAATTATATAAGGGACGATGCTGCCTAATACTTTGGAACATTCAACAGTACAAATAAAAAAGATTGTCTCTCTATTACTTTTGTAAAATGTTAATTCCATATGCCTTGGTTTTATTTTGACAAATAATCTATTATAGGTCTACTGTGATTATCATGGTCATTCTCGTAAAAAGAATGTATTTATGTATGGCTGCAGCGTCAAAGAGACAATGTGGCACACAAGTGTTAATGCTGCCTCTTGTGATCTGATGGAAGACCCTGGTTATAGGGTAAGTTTGACATTTGTACCTTTTATTTGGCATGGGTTTGGAATATACTTTTCAAAGAGTATCCTGATCCTATCCTATGCAAATAATGACACTATAGCATAAGCAGACTTATTTAAAATTATCTCGTTAGTTTGTGAGTGTACTTCTAAGTACACTTCATTAAGTGTATTTTGAGCTCTAAACATTGTGCATAGAGTGCTTAATTTTTTTTGTTTCTTTACACCAGTATTCACTTTTTTGTATTTAATATTACTTTTCTAGAAAGTAGATGGAAAATATGCTTCTGTGCATTTATAATTAACAGATTAAAAAACAAATCATTGAAACACAACAAACAATATTCTAGTGACAAGGCAAAAAAGAAACTGAATTGTTCTGAGAAATACTTACTTTTGTATATGGAAATAGGCACAATTCCTTTTCATTTCTTCCTTTATATAAAGCTGTGTAGTTAAGACATGTACCCCTAATCAGGTATATATGTAATAAACCTGCATAAATACATTCTCTGCATTGTATAAGCTTTCAAATATGTCAGAAATTTAGAGAATTACTTGTTTCATCAAATGTTATCTATTTCTTCTGTCTCCCTCCACTGCTGCCTCATGGGAACTGCAAGCCTTTCTGACCTCTAGGCATCCAAGCCCCATAGGCTCCCAGTCTTTTCTTTTTTGAAAGGATTTGGAGTTAAGCTTCGAAAGCACGTGAATAAGTGTTAAAACACTTGCAATCCATCCTTGAGTGTAAATGAGTACAGATGCTTTCTGATTTCTTTTCCTCTTTAAATCTCCCTCACTAAACAACAACAACAACAAAGAAATCTGTGCCTTCTTGATTTTCTTGTGTGAGTTCCTGGATGTTGAGCCTGATGCCAATCGCGTCTGCTGCTTTAACACATTTATGTGTAGTTTTGCCACTTCAAGCTGCACTAGTGTACAAAAGACAATAAAGTAGTGTAGAAATATACTACAATAAAGTAGTCAGTAAAGGCTGTTGGAAAAAGCCTTCCATTTTCAAAAAATTGGACTGAAATGTTTGGGCAAGCTTACACTAATGGGTTATGTATTACTACTGAAATAATAAATTTGAAGCAGTCATATGTTTTATCTTAACTGACACAAAAACTGGAGAGAACAGTCATTAAGCATTAGTCAAATATATATTTGTGTGACCTTTTCACTAAAGCTGTTATGTAAACAATTATACTGAACTTTGATTTGCATGCTTGAAATTAAATGTACACCTTAAATTAACCTTAAATTTACATATTAAATTAAATGCTTGCTGAATACAAGTTAATTTTATGTGTTAATAACATACTGCCTTTGTTAGGTCTGGTAGATGGGATTTCTGAATCAGTCTGCAGTTGAATTAAATACTTACAAGGAGTATGTGGTACACTTAATTTGAGCAAACTTAGCTTGATGAGTTACGAGAGGTAGTAATCAGCTGAAGAATCCTCTTGTATCCTGATCCTTATTCATATGACTAACAATTTTAATGACTGAACCTGAATAAAAGGATTTTAAAAACTAGGAAAATGCCTGAAGACACTCACTTGAACTCACTGAGTTTTGAAAACACGAGATGGAGACTTGCTTCTTTCTTGTTTTTTTAATTCAAAATGCACCACATTCTCTGGTAACAGTTTGTGATTACTTGGTCCTTTTTCACCTCCTTCCATATGGGAAGTAAAAGAATAGCTACATTTTTCAAATTGCTGTCCTGCAGGCGCTCCCCAAGATCCTGAGTCAGACTGCCCCCGCATTCTGCATGGGCAGCTGCAGCTTTGTAGTGGAAAAGTCCAAGGAATCTACAGCACGAGTTGTTGTCTGGAGAGAGATAGGAGTACAAAGGAGCTACACAATGGAAAGCACATTATGTGGATGTGACCAGGGCAAGTATAAAGTAAGAGTATACATCAGTTAAATATTTCTTACTTTTCAGTTTCTTCCCTTTGCATTGGTGTCTTATTCTGTAACCCTGCTTGCTCAATTCTTGCTTGCTTTAAGCTTCTGAAACCTTTTAAGGACTGGATATGCTAATGTTAGGATGAAATGATACAGTTTTCAATTTTGTTGGTTACATAGCAGTTATGCTTATGGGCTGTTTTAACAAGATTGATATTAATCTTTGCTTGTAACACATATGTATGCATGTAGTTAAAAAAACCCGGAACTGTTCTGCCCAACAGATTATCAGAATTGGGTACTAGTAAATGCCAATACTATAATAAAAATTTCCTTTACACATGGCAGTTTCAGACTTCACCATGCAGATCACAATTCTTCAACAGGTATCTAGCAGTGTCCCTTAGAGAATTTTTCCATATAGCTGGGAAACAGCCTTACAAATCAAAACACTTTCATATCAGGTTACCAGCAATACAAATTACCTATCATCTTTGAACTCACATAGTTGTACAGCTTCTTGACTTAAAATCTGTTTTCATTTTCTCTTCTTGAAAAGTGTTAACAAGGCTGCATATCTGAAAACAAAAGATGAGCCTGTTGGTAGTGTCTCACTACCAGATAGCATGCATGGAAGAAGTGGATTTCCTCTGCTTGAAAGTTGAGTTTAGGAATGTTAATAAAGAAAATGATCACAAGCCTCAAATAAGGTGCTTGACAGAAAGAGAATCAGAAGACTGGTTGGGACAGAAACAGAAGAAAGAGTTGAAACAAGATATATTAAAAATATATTAAGGTGTGTTCCAGCATCTGTGCTTATATCCCTAGACAGCAGGAAAACAGATACTTTGTCCAGAATATCAGTAGGCCTGTAAGTACTACATTTTGTCAATTAACAGCAGATGCATTCCTACTGTTGTCAGAATATTCCTCAGAAGACATCATTATAGAGCTTAAAAAAAACCCCTCATCCAATTTGCTTATTTTGAAATTTTGAAAATATTCTTAAACATGGACTCTCATGACTTTAGCACTGTTGCTACAGGAAGTACTTAAGAAAAGTGAATGGAAGATGCTTTATGGACAAACTTTGAAGATGCTTAAACCTCCAAAGTATTCTCCAGTAATGAAAGAAAAATGTGGCTGAATTTTGTGAAGGATCATTTACTCAAGGGAAGAGCAT
This sequence comes from Cisticola juncidis, assembly GCA_013400215.1. Taxonomy (NCBI): domain Eukaryota; kingdom Metazoa; phylum Chordata; class Aves; order Passeriformes; family Cisticolidae; genus Cisticola; species Cisticola juncidis. Next base: position 40,840 of record VXBR01003309.1, on the reverse strand, counting down.
TCTTTTATGTCATATAAACTAGCTGATGAGACTAAATTATTATTCTGCCATTCATTTTATGGAGTAAAGCAATTTGTGAGCTCTTAGTCATCCACTGAACATACAGGAAGATTCTTAATTTTTTCCTCACTAGGCTAATCCTCAGACTTATTAAGAAAATACATCTAAAAAGTACAGGTTACTGGACTTAAGCAAAGAGCTTCATCTCTCCAGTGAGAAGATGAAAGAGATGAAAAAGCTTAAGCTCAGGGGTTTTGGGGGCCTTTTTTGTGTTGCTTTGTTTATTTATGGGATTTATTTTGTGGAAGGACACAAAATAGGGCTTTAGTAACTTAGTAAAATAGTAACTCTGTCAATAAACTTGTTGTATAAATTAGATTACATATGTCATAAATTATTTCAAAACAGAGAGAAGTTGGACTATAGAAATTCCCTTACTTCCCACTTCCTATCCTAAAGGACATGAGAGTTCAGATCTGAAGAATGGAAACAAAAAGGTCTGAAACACTTTGCTAGCCTTACTCTGGTTTGGCATCTTTGCTGGATTTTGTTCAAAGCATGAAGAGGATTACTCAACAATTTGGTTCTTTCTGGAAGGAGTACTGAGCCTTTGCCAAAGATGAGCAGCATTTTTCTTTTTATTCTAATTGATTTTACTTGGACAATGATGAATCTAGACTATTTCCAGCCAGGAAGCTGTTGAGCTGAAGTTAGCTATTCTTATGTCAGTTTAGGATCTCTGGTGACAGAGATGTCTCTGGAAGCAATTTTTTTTGAGCTGGTCACATGGAGTCTTTGTAGTCTGTTGACAATAAGTGCTGCAAATATAGGTCAGTCATCTGTGATTCAAGATGTGGAAAAAAGTTTTGCAGGTGAAAGGATTCTCCAGGATCTCCTGTGGAGCATAGTTAAGATGCCAGACAAAATAGCAATGTCCTCAGTGATTCATGCCATCTGAAAATAGAAATCAATGTCTTTCCTGATTGAAGATTAATACATTTGGAAGTATTACTTGATTTTTAAGTTAATCACAAAGATTTTGTTATCTGGCAGTCTTAAGACACACATAAAGAGAAGACTTCAGGAAATAAAGATTTAGTTAACAAATTTCTCAGTAATCATAATTTTTCAGTCTCTAGAATTCGAGTTCTCAAAAATGCCTTTACAACCTCTGCTGAATAAGAAATCAAAATATCTACATGATATTTTAATGTACAAATGACTTCCCCAAATCTTTATATGGTTATTTTCCTTTTATTAAGTATATTATGGAAATATTCTTCTCAACTTGAGGTCACAGTCTGCTGTGCCTTTGTTTAGTATCTTTGCTTTCAAGTAGCAAATTTAATCACTGAGATATTCTATTGATGTGGGGGTACTTTCACAACATTCTTAGTAAGAAAGACTTCAACCCTCCATCTAAAATTTTACTGTCTAGAAGAAAGACAGTTCTAGAAGATGGAGAGAAAAAGAAATTAAATTTAGTTGTAAAAAAAGAAGCTACATTGAGATGGCTTGAGCTTAAAAGCCTGTAGCATGTAAGTAACTATAACAGGCCTCAGTTAACGGTACTAGAACAACAGTTGAAGATCATTAGAAGATAAAGAAAAGGAGTGTAATCAAGGCTTCAGTGAAATTGAACTTTACCTCAGGTCTCTTAGTAAGGGCAACTGATGATGGTGATGATTTCCTGAACCAGACTTTGGATCTTTTTTCACGGAAGTGAAGAGGTTTGGCTGATGGAAGAATCAGTGAAGAAATTTGGTATTTGGCATTTTTGTGTGATATTATTACATTGTCCCTTAGGAGTAAAAGAAGTGAAAGAAGCAAATAAAGATTTGGCATGAGGCTTTTACCACAGTTGTGTAGACCCTTCAGTGTAGTAAGTTCAAAATTTATCCTTCAGGTGTTTCCCAGTTGGCCACTTCCAGTCTGATCCATTTAGGTTTCTCTTTAGTTACATTCTCTTTCTGCTGTGCTAAAAGTAGCGGCCACGGAACATGCGCACGCTATTTATCTTTATAACAATTCTCTTTGCACTTTCCTTCATGCTGTACTCTTGTCCTTCTTCAACTTAGAGACACTCCTGTTAAATATAGCCTGTCTGTAAGGAACCTAGCAACTAACCATGAATTCTTCAGCAGCAAATGCAGACGATAACTGGAAAAGTTTCTCAACCATCAAGTTGTACACATTAGTAATCTGTGTAACAGTGAGGTTACTGTTGTCTTCCTCCTTCCTCTTCCACATAACTGTTGCCTCTTGACCTTAATGTTATTTTAATCTCTTTGGGGCAGGGACTATGTCTTCTTATGATTAGCATAGTGGAGCCCCAGCTATGGCTGGGGTCTTCGAAAGTTAATGATGTGCAAACAAATACAAAACAAAGCCAAAAATTTGCCTCTGTGGATGAGGTACTGCACTGAGTGAGGAGAACTGATTTCTGTTCCCAGCGGGGTCAGTGACATGCTGTGAGACACTGTGCAAATCGCTTCAACCCTCTCTGCCTCCATTTCTCCATCAGTACAGTGAGGATAATTCTTCCTTTATTAATAAGTGCTTTGACACCTACAGCACAAAAGCATTATAAAAGAGGTAAGTAATATTACTATTAAGAATAATACTCAAATATTCAACTCTTGTTCACTGCTAACAGGTTTCAGTACCATTTGGCTGGCGGATGGCACTGTTCAGAATCATGGATATAACTTCATCTTTATTGTTACTAAAAAGCACCTTGTTTATGAGTACTACCAAGGCAAAAGACTCACAAGAAAATTAAACTTTTCTTCTATTAAATATGTTCAAAACAGCACGGGGAGAATGTGTGGGCTGTACTATTTCTGGAGCAACATACTTTCTTTTAAACCTTGCATTTTAAAACACAGTGTCAGTGTTGTCAACACATAAAAAACTTGTGTGATTTTTCCCTACCTTTTGGTAAAAAAATTCCTGCTTCATTCTTTTTTGCTTCTTTCATACTTTAGGACTTAGCTTGCCTCCAGTTCTTGTCTCTTTTCTGTTTGTTTTGTCAAAGCTTCTTTTTAACTAATCTGTGTGTTAATGGTTCAGAACATCCAAGCAAAAATCCTTGTAAATTCTCCAGAGATACAGAAATTGCAAAGGGGGAAATCGAGTTGAGTTGTGCCACTGAATTTGCTAGTGTACATACAGTTAGTACTAGCCAATTACATAACTGCAGAGGCTCAGTCTAGATTACTCTCTTTTTAGAAAGTACTTGAGGTCAGAGGTTATATCCCTGTATACTGCATTTCTGGCTAAATAAAAAGTCTAGAATTACCTGGTGGGAGGATTTATCAGATACATAAACTTGGAGAGCATTACATAACATCTACCTTCTAAACAGTCTTTGCAGAGGAAAATGCCTGGCTATGTAATTCAAGTTAGAAAAGATTTATGGCCTTTGAGAATTTGTTTGTTAGTTTTAATTGCTAAATATGTGAATAAATGCTTTCAGATCTAACTTATTGGCAGGGAAGAGACATCTATCTCATGCAGAAACTGCTGCCTTAAACATGTGTCAAAACATAGCAATGAACTTGATCACAGTTGTAAGTTCTCTCCTTTGGTGGAATTTATGTTCAGAAATCTTGTATTTTAAATTATTTTTATAAATTTTGTCTGAAGTTTTTAAAAATCATTTATACTTATGAATCTAGACATTATCTCTCTTCCAATGCTGCTGGGAAAAGATTTGTTAATATTGGGGTGCTAGAAGTGTAGACTAGAAAGTTCCAAAAAATGTGGATATGTCTGTTTAGCCTTGGAGGAAACATGTAGGTATTCCTGAGTCATCTCTGATACTCTACGTGTTTATTCTACAGGCCTGACTTTTTTTGTCTTTAAAGCAAGATAATGTATTAAATAAAGTAAGCAAACATTAACCTAAAGAGTTATTCTGCAGTATGTGTGAGTCCATCTGCATGTACCTATTTTGTATTTTTAAATCTTATTTTCAAATTAGGGATTGCAGATAGGTACAAGAGAACTGGAGGAAATGGGAGCAAAGTTTTGTGTTGGCTTGCTGCGTTTAAGAAGAATGTCCTCACCTTTGGAATACAATCTGCCTTCTAGTCTGTTGGATATTGAAAATGATCTGATCGAGTCAAGCTGTAAGGTGACAAGGTAGTACACTTTTATTATATTCACTTTTTCTTTCAGGAAAAAAAATGCAGTTTCTCAAGTGGTGTCAAGATTCTTTTTAAAGTATTTTTCCGCTCATCAAAAATAACAGTGATGTGTTGTGATCTGTTACTGTAACAATAATCTGAATATGCTGGAGACCTAATGTGTTATTTCAGTTGCTTTGAACTTTGAAAGAGAACAATACAGGCAGAGTTTAGACTATATATCACATTTATTTCTGGGATAAACACTAGCAATTTTAATGTCATTTGGGAATTATTAGAGGCCAGTAAAAATTCAGTAGTAGGTCTTAGATCTCAATTGTCTCTTTCAAAGTGGTTTTTATTTCCTGTTGGTTTTTTTCAGTTTTTTTTTTAGTTGCTGTAATATTAAAAATGTGTTTAAGCAGACTTAAAGTATGTGAGTTAAAATACTAAGAAATGTAAGTATTTCTTCCAAACTTTCTTCTTGTTTCTTGTCTGGTGGAGATATGTAACAAGACTTGAAGAATTTAAAACATATGAAATAGTTTGGGTCACAAAAGAAATTTGTATGCTCAGTAGTCGGGTTACTAAGTTGCCAGTTCTTAAGGATGTAGATAGGCTTGCAAATGTATGCATACATTGCATCTTTCCATTCATGTAATCCATCACTGAAGTATCCACATGTACATGGTAGCTAAGGATTGACAGCAAATAAGTGATTTCAAAGCATATTTTTCTGAAAATGTGGTTGACACACTACTAAAGCTGAGTTCCAGATTTGAAAAAAATTTCATTGGAAAGATTTACATGGTATAATATTTTTACTAATGTTTGCTGTAGCTCCAATTTAGCTAAAGCAGTAGAGTGGAAATTTGGGGAAAAAAATGAAACTTGTTACTGCTTTTGGACAGCTGAAACAAGGAAATATATGACAGTAAGACTTAATTGGGTGTAAAATTAATAAGCAATTTGTCCGTAGGCCATGAAAACCTAGAAAAGCTACAGGAGGGCATCTCTGTCACCCTGTGATGGGGAAATAGTGTTTATTTCCCCTATTCAGACCCACTGGTGTTACTGTAATGTACATTCAGTTGAATGTACTGAGAGAAACTGGATCTTGTTCATGCTTACCATATACAGATAATGATGAAAAGCAAAGCCCAAGATAAAAGGGGATAAAAAGAATAGAAGTAACAACAGGATGTCTTAAAAAAGTGTTTAAAAGTGTATGAATAGTATCTGTGATAAGCTCCAGCAATAGTTGGATCCGCCCAGTATCATTTGCTCTCTAGTTGAATGTCAGGATATTTGTGATGACTGAATTTTTACTGTCAGAACAAGTTTCATGCTTGGTTAAAGTTGAGTTAGTGATTCCTGGAAAACATAGTGTCAGAAAGTGGGTTTAGGGTAACCAAAGAAGCAATTCTGTAACTGTATAATAGTGAAAGAAATTTTAGGGGAAATATGGGCCCACAGGTGAATGGGGCAGGAGCCCAGGTGACTCAGGACATGCAAAAGGCCGAGGTACTGACTGCCTTCTTCATCTTAGTGTTTACTAAAAAGATTGGCTCTTGGTGTGCTAAGGACCCAGACACTGGGGAAGGATTGGAGCAAGGAAGGCTTACCCATGGTGGGAGAGGAACACGTTGGAGAATACTTAAACAAGCTAGTCTTACCTAAGGTCCTGATAAGATGCACCCACAAGTACTAAGGGAGCTCACTGATGTCACTGTGGGGCCACTCAATAATTTTTGAAGGATCATAGTGATCGGGACAGGTGCTTTTGAAGAAAGGAAAGGAGAAGGAAAGGATGAAGGAAAGGACATCTGAAGGAAATCAGACATCCTGCCTGTCTTCAGGAAGAACAGGGAGGAGGATCCAGGGAATTACAGGCTGGTCAGTCTCACTGTGATCCCTGATAAAGTGATCAAACAACTAATCCTGGAAAGTATTTCCAGCTGCTTGAAGAGGAGGTATTCGCGAGTAGTCAACCTGTGATCCTTCCACTCTCCCCAGCACTGGGGAGGCTTGCATGCCTGGAGGATTGTGTTGTTCAGGACAAGAGTATCATGGACCTACTCCAGTGAGGAGCTCCTAGGATGGTGAAGGGACTGATGTACCTCCCGCAGGAGGGAGTGCAGGGAGAGCAGGGACTGTTAGTCTGGAGTAGGGAAGGCTTGAGAGGCATATTGTCAATGTATACAAATACCTGAAGGAAGGTTGTAAAGAAGGTGAAGCCAGGCACTTTTCATTGGAGTCTGCTGACAAGTGAGAGCACAAACTGTAGAGGAAGGGCATTAACCATTATATAGATAGAAAGGTGCCCTGGTTTTTGGCCAGGACAGGGTTCATTTTTTACCGTAAACAGAAAGGGGCCTGGCCAGAACCTACTATTGTTTGATACCATCTCATGTCGCTTGTCAGGGACCAGAGTAAGAGACTCCCTCATTTCTTGTCAGGCTGTGAGGAGAAAATCTGTGGCAGATGAAGAGTCTGATATTGTTTGACTTCCAATGTAAATCATTTCATTGTGTTTTACTTTTTGTTATTAATGTTGTTGTTGTTGCTGTTATGCTTCCCTTCTTCTCTCATTGCTGCAAGTAAATTGTTGTTATCTTAACTTGTAATTTTTACCTTTGTTCCTCCAATTCTTGACTCCATTCTCAGAGGGGGAAGGAGAAGGGGAAGCAGGTGGAGCAAGTGAGCAGCATCTGGTTCAGGAGAGTCTTGGTGGGGGCACTGAGCCACGACAAATGGTTATATGTATATATATTTGTTGTCAGGATGCTCAAACAGTGGAACAAGCTTCCCGTGGAGGATATAAAGTCTTGCCCCAGGGGATATTTGAAAGTTGTCTCGATGCAGGCCTCAGCAAACTGTTGTAGGTGGCCCACTAGAGTAGGGGTGTTGGACAAAATGACCTCCTGAGGTTTCTTCCATGCTCAGCCATTCTGTGAAACAGGGGAAAAGTCTTCATGCCTTTTCTCAAAAAGTACTGAATGCTGGTGTTTGGGCACTTCAAATTTGGCTGCTCATGTAGGTAATTAGAATACAGGGTTCTAAAAATCACAGATTAATTTCATTTGTCTCTCTCAGAACTTAAGCAGCCAAGATCCTGTTCCCTTGGCATTTCTGTCATATATACCATCCTGCTTCCATCCAGGACAAGATTAATTTTTGCAGTAGCTGGGAGGGATGTTATTCTATACCACTTCACATCATTGTCAGGTGCAGGGGGAAGGCATTCTATTCAGGGATTAAGGGGATCCTCATAGTTGAGAAAACATGGCAGACAGTGCAATCTGGTGTTATTTATTTTGGGGGGCTTTCTCTCTGGATCATTTCTTTTCTTATACCTTTTGTTATTAATATTGTTGCTGTTACTCTTCACTTTCTTATCCTACTGCTGTTTCAAGCAAATTCTTCTGATCACAATCCTTTGTGATCTCTACCTTTTGTCCCTCCAACTGTCAGGGAGGAGAAGTGGCACATGGTTTTGCGGGAGTACTGAGTTGGAGAATACTGTTCCTAGACCATGACATATGCTTTAATAATTTTGTAAATAGTAATTCTTCCATAAATATAGGCTGGCTGTTAAGCAGTTTCACTAGAGAGCTATTGTGGATGGCCTCTAAATGAGAGCCTTTCAGCCAGCATGGGTTTCTTGAGTTCCTCATGTGCAGCGTGTTTAACTTGGAAATTGTGTCTACATGTTACACCTATTTATCATGTTTCTTTTTTTTTGAATTTGCAGCTACCATTATATGTTAATGAGACCATAATATTTTTCCCATTCTTGAGTGCTATATCACTGTCAATTTTATTAGAACTAAAGCTTTGGTGTAAATATGTCTCTCTGAAATTCTTAACTTCAGTTACAGCATTTTGAATCAAAATGTGGCTGTGAACAATTAATCCATGAGGGTGGCATTGAAAAACAGCCCCAGTCTTCCATGTAACTTTATATTTCTGGCTGCCTCAGGCATTTGATCTCAATCTTGCACTGTGTCTTGGGAGAAAGTTAACATCCTACATATACACATACACAAGTTACTTCCCTTAGTATCTGCTAGAAAGCTAAAGTCATATCAAAACCACTTTAATATCAGAATGGGGTAAAAAAGGTGAGACTTCATGTTTGCTTTCTGTTTGATAGCAAACTTTAGTAATGCTAGATGAGAAAAGGAACAAATGGAAACGCATAGCTTGTTTCTATGTTATGAGATAAAGCAAATCCTGATATATGAATGTATGCATATAGTTTGAACTTCCTTTACCAGCTAAAATACTTCATTGATCCAGCTATCTCTAGAAAATTATTATGTATTAAAATTAATTACATGTGAAGTACAACCATGCTGGAGGCAGAGGAAAACTGCCTCTGACTTGATTTATATTTCATTGCTGGGAGTGAGTGGCACAGGGACTGTTTTTGTCTGGATTTTCAGAAAACACTGATAAAAGATTTAGTCCTGCATAAACATAGGGTTGTTGGCTACATATGAACCCAGGTAAAATACAACATTAGGCTCATAATAAACTTACTATTATTAGACTCTATGTGGAAATTATTAGAGTCTATGTGGGAATAGTTATAATACTGATTCGTGAAGAAAATAACTGTTTTTTTAAATACTCTGGAACTTAAAAAAACCCAGCAGGTTCAGTTCCATCCAAAACAGTAGGCCATGAAAATCATAAAAATAATTGCATTGGAAGATAAAATTTTAAATTGGATTATTAAATAACTTAATTCAGTGTATTAAAAGTGAATTTATACCTAGAATTTTTTAATGGTTTCCCCTAACATGACCTTTGAGTGTTACACAGCTACAGATGGTAAAAGGTGATAACCAACTGCTTCTGCACTAAAGAAATTAGGAGAGTGGGGAAAAAAAATCAGATTCTGTTCCTGTAAGAGTTAATATTTTTAACCAATATGGAGAATTGACATAAGAAATGTTGAAATTTATTGGAGGAGTCTATTAACATCTGTTTAAGGTTTTTTAAGTCCTGATGGCTTTATTTCTTCAAGTCATTAAATATAAATCTAAAGACACTAAAACATAAACCAGAAAAATACACAGCATGAAGTGAGAAAATAGGTACATTGCTCTCAGTATTCACCTAGCAATACTGTATAACTGTGTGAGAATCTGTGATGGAAAAACTGAATATGTGAATTCCAACAACTTAATTTAAAATATGGCATCAAGATTAAAATGTGTTGTGTGTTTGTACCTGGGTTTCTAAGCAGTCTGGTGTCCCTGCCCACAGCAGGGGGTTCGAACTAGACGATTGTTAAGGTCTCTTCCAACTCAAGCCATTCTATGATTCTGTAATAAAAAAAGAAAATACAATTTTGTTTGTAGAACCTCCACTATTAGTAATAGAAGTACCATATAATATTTAAATTTGCACATTATCTTCTTTGCCAAAGGGTTCAATACTACCATAACTGGAATTGAGAGGTGGTCTTATTCTTTTCTTGCCAGAGGCTCAGAAGCAGAATTTTGCTGTATATCTTAGGACATATTAAAAAGTCTTGTCAGCCAAGGTGTGCATTTATTATTCACTTGAGTGGTGGAAATATACAAAGAGCCTCTGTTGAGCAAAGCTTATAAAGCTGATTTCTATTCCTTTTCAGAGACAGTCATGGGTCAGAATGTAGTCACACATTTTCTTGTTTCATATGCCCAAACCTCAGTTCTCACTGTTCCATTACAACGAAAGTACTGCTTATACTTTCTTTATACTCACATGATTTGCTGCTTTTTACTTGCCATTAGAGACAAATGAGAAGCTACCTACGGAAAAAGCAGGTAAAAAAATCATCAATAGGAAGTGTAGGAAGTATAAAACAGAATATTTTTTTCACAGCTGTAGCATTCCTGTAAGATCGGAGTAGAGCAATTACTAAGGTTGTGGGTATTTGCTTTATATTTGGATATTACTGGTATTACTTTTTACCAAAGCACAGTTTTAATGCTTTAGAGACACAGCAGGCAAGTTTAAACACAGAAGCACTGAGAAGCACTTTAGTTTTTGCAGATGATTTTGAGGGTTTCTCAAATTCTTTTTCATTTTCCAGGTTGTAATTATAATGACCAAGTACTTGTCAATATTTCAGAATATATTGCCAGTATTTTATTATGCATAGGCTGAATTTGCATGAGTTCATTTTTAACCATGTCTGAAACAAGAAAAACAAAGCAGTAAGTAAATTTATCTCCCCCTGGCAGTGAACTTTTAACATTTTATGTGATGTATTAAACAATTAACTTTTCCTTAATTATTTCTAACCCATTTGATAGTGTTTTCATCCCAGTTCCAAATGGAAAAGATTAGACTAAATGTAATACTGGTCTTATATTGAGAATTATAGTTGTTGTGCTGACAGGTTTGATAGGGTCTATGTGCGATGAAACAAAAACATGACCAAAGTCATAACTGTTACAATTTACTAGACTTATGCTCTGCTCAAAAACCTGACCACTTTTTGGAAATTCTTGTTCATTTCAGTGATTCTTTTGAGGCTCACTGTTGTGTTCTAGAACATGGTGTGGTTGTGTTTGTTGATTTGATTTAATTATAGCAGAGAAACAGACTGAGCTTTGGGACGCAACATGTCTAGAAAATGGTAGAAAAAGCAGACAGCCAAAAAGAGCTGTGGGAAGAAAAATACTCGATGAAAAATCCATTTCCTGCACTTAGTCTTACACTTGAGAAAAAACATCAGACTGGTGAGGCAAGGAGTGAGGGGTATATGCAGTGGGAGTATGTATGACATCTTGCAAGGGCTTTCTGTCTAGGCCGTCAGATAGAAACTGATTTTGTCCTATTTTATTTCTGTCCCTCTCAATAACTCCTTAACTTTGCCCAGACATTTGTATAATCCTAATCTTCTTCACCTGGGAATAAAGGTGTTTTCCTTCTTACTCTCCTGCAGGGTTGGAGCTTTTCTTGGCCTTTCTTCCAGTACCTTAGGAGTGAAGCTTTGTTAAAAAGAAGGCATCTTATACTGCAGCTTTTGTCCAGTCTTCCCCATTCTGAATGTTGGAAGAAAAAGCTATTAAACATCAGGTTCAGATTTCCACTTGTGGCCCTGGTAGCAGTGCCCATGCACCAGGCCCCTGCTCTGGCCTCAGTGAAAGTGATTGTTTTTAATTCTACATAGACTGTAGCATCAGACTACTGTTCGTCTTCTCTAGGGCAAAATAAGGAAACTAGTAACCAAGAAAAAAAACCCCCAAACAAACAAAAAACCCTGTGATGAACAGCTTATATATTCTTCATAACATTCTGTAATTTTTCTTTTACTCCTAATGGTATGATCCAAATACTACTATGGGCTACAGTTAATGATATGAATCCCAACTGATTTGGTTCACTTTTGAATTCTATAAAATGCATTTCAGGGTGGGAAGACATAGAAAGTGTTGATGTTGCTTGTGATTAAGCTGTGGAGTAAAATTTTGTAACTCTAAATGTGAAGATATTTAAAAATAATAATCAAAGAGGATTTGGATGTCCAGGTTCTTATGGCCTAGAAAAGAGTCGGATACATTTTCCCCTTTAGCCTTAGAAATTCCCTTGTGAAAATATCCTTATTACTTACAAAAAATACTTAGGTTAAGAGCAGCTGAACTTGACAGCACTTTAGTTGCATGTGTGATGTTGCCTCCTGTAGCAGGACTGCTAATCTCCGGAAGAGAATAAAGACACTAAAGAGAAATTAGAAGGGAAAAGATGGGGACACAATTTCTTTGTTATACTTTGTCTCTCATTGAAGATTTTTTTCCCTCCCATGACAATGCAGTTTTAAAAGGAATCATTAGTATGTAGAATTCTCTCTCCTTCCTTTCCCAACTCCCCAGGTAGTTGCAACTGTCCATACTTTGACAGGGAATATTTCTTAATTTTTGTTCCAAAGTTGTAAAAGGTATGCACATCCCCTGTAGTGTCAAAAAAACTTCTGGTCTCCATAGGTTTGAAATTGGTAATGGTCATGTGTGCCTTGTGGATTAATTTTTCTGTAATTGAGTCTTGTGGATAATGAAAAATTCTAGTCTGTATTTTATGGGACAATTAAAATGTTATTTTGAAAAAATATACTCTGTTAGTGGAAAGGTTTATTAAATTTTAATATGTTTGGAACATTAATGTAAATGAAAAACCCATAGTAAGGTATTATCATTTTAAAAATTTATAGAGTCATAACATGGCTTGGATGGGAAGGGACATTAAAGATCATCTAGTTCCAACCCCCTGGCATGGACAAGGATGCAACCCATGAGATGAGATTTCTCACAACCTCATCCAACAGTTGAACACTTCCAGGGATGGGACATCCACAAGTTCTTTGGTCAATCTGTTTCAGTGCCTCACCACTCTCACTGTAAATAGTTTCTTACTAGTATCTAATCTGAATATTTTTTAGTTTAATAATATTCCTTCTTGTCATATTTGTTTCTGACTGTCATCATGTAAAATGTCATCTTCCCTCTCTCTTGCAAGTCCTGTTTAGGTACTGGAAAACCACAGTGAGGTATCTCTGGAGCCTTCTGTTCTTCAGTCTGAAGAACACTAGTTCTTTGAGCCTGTCTTCTTAGGAAAGATGCTGCAACTCTCCAAGCAGCTTAGTGGCCTCCTCAAAACTCACCGCAACAGGCCCATGTCTTTCTTGTGCTGGGGACCCAGAGCTGGCTGCAGCACTCCAGTTGGAATTCACCAGAGCAGAGGAGAGGGGCAGAATCCCCACACTCACTTTGCTGGCCGTCCTGCTCTGGATGCAACTCAGGAGACTGTTGGCTTTCTGGGCTGCAAGCTCACACTATTGATTCATGTCCCACTTTTCATCCACAGGGCTTCGCAGGGTTGCTCTCAATGACTTCTTCTCCCAGTCTGTACTTATGTTTGGGATTGACCTTGCACTTGGACTTCATGAGGTTCTCTTGGGCCCAGTTCTTAAGCTTGTCCCTTTAGATGGCATCCCGTCCTTCTGTTGTGTCAACTGCACTGCTCACCTTTGTGTCATCTGCAAAGCTGCTGCAGGAGCACTTGACCTCACTGTCTGTGTCACTGAGGAAGATCTTAAAGGGCACTGGTCCCAAGACAGAGCCCTGAGGAACCCCACTAGTCAGAGGCCTCCATGTGGACATGGAGCCTTTGATCAAAACCCTATGGCTGCATCCATCCAGGAAATTCCTTGCCTATCAAACAGTCCACCCATCAAATCTACACCTCTCCAATATGGAGATAAGCATGTCATGTGGGTCCACCTTGAGGTCTAGGTTGATGACAGGCTCATCATCCCATGTTGATGGTTGTAGTCATTCCATCATAGAAGGCCATCAGATGGGTAAGGCATGAATTGCTCTTAGCCTCCAGGTGTGGAGAGAGCACTGTCTGTGTTCCTGATCCTTTCAACATCTTTCCAAGAGACATGAAATCCCTTTTGATATTTCACAGCCTCATTGCTGCAGTCTCATTCAGCCCTACATGAAAGAGTAGAACTGGTTGATAATCCTCTGATTTTACCAGTCTTGGTAAACTCTTTGTAGCATGATGGATGTGGCCCTGGTAGGCAGCAAATTTTGCTATAAAAGTGGAATGGTAAATGGCTGCTTCCTTGTGTCTCAGTGAGGATTCTCCAGTAATTGCCATGCTTCATGCACTTTTGGTGGCAGTCACTCTCAAATAATTGTACCGGTTTTATAGCACTGTCCCTTTCTTGTTCTTGACTACTTATTGTGGAGTTTTCTCCTCCCAGCCTCATAGTGTCCTATTTTTCAGTAGCAAGGGAGAGTCTCTTCCTTTTGTTCCAAGCAAGGACGAGAGTCCAGTCTCCCTTGCCTTACAAATCAACTGAGCCTTTCTCAGGGTTGGATGCTTATGTACCTTGTGTTTCCAAGGACTTAAAGCAGCGTGTCTGTCTGCCTGTATCAGTGCATTATCCCCTGCATCAGTCTCCTGCTTGGATTCCCAGATAGTATGCTGCCTGATGAGCTCCTCACACAACATGACAACCTGCACAAAAGGCAGGTTGTCTGTCTGGGCACGTGCACTCATGACACCTACCTCTGCCTTCAGGGCCACGGGGACTTTCAGATTATGGAGTTTCTTGCAGCTGAGGGTCCAGGTAGTTCCCTCAGTCTGTTCTCAGCAAGTCTGTTTGGGTTTAGACATATATACAAGGTGTCTGTGGTTTTTTGTGGTTTTTGCAGCAATGACAGCTGCAATGTGTAGATGCCATTTTTGTTATAGGAGACTACTTCCTCTTCTTCCCCAAGTGGAATCAAGTGGCCTTTTCTGTGTGCACTTCCTAGAGAACTGCTGCTCATTGTCCTGACCACTTGCACTCTGCGGGAGTATTTAAATCTGCCAGCAACACTCAGACTGTGTCAGCCTCACTCATGAGAGCTGATGGTTCCTGGTGGGTCTCTCAGCTCTTGCTCATGTTTCTCTGACTGTGGAGGCCCTGCCCAGGTTTTTCTAGTGCTCAGCCCCCAGAACTTGCTGTGGCTGCTGCAGGTGTTGCTGCTGCTATCACTGCTGGGTTTGCCTGGCTGACCTTAATAATTAAAGTATGTTTTCATTAATAATTAAAATGTATTTTAGAAAATCATTGTATTAATTCCTAAATTCAGTGTATTCAGTGGCAGGTGATAAAGAAAATATTCTTTTGAATGAAAGAGATGGTCTTAAAATTCTTCATAAACTTAAAGACCATAGTATTATTCAGGTGTATTAATCAAGCATTTAGGAATTAATCCTTTTACCCATAAAATATTTTTTAGGTAAGATACACAGAACTTCAGAATTTCATGCAGTATTCTCATTTAACACCTATGACTTCAAAGAAAACACACAGATCATATCATCCCTTGCATGACAATACTGTAGGTGTGGGATAAACAATCTCTGCTAACCTGAGAAAAATAATAGTTTCCTTTTGAAAGAAAAAACAGGTGATATAGCAGTAGAGGAAGAAGGATTATTGAGCAAGTTAATTAGAAAGAGCCCAAGGGAAAAGTTAGGAAATTAAAACCCGTAGAATCAGCATGACAGGAGCTAAAAATATATCGTTACAAGATACACTGAGGGTGGGGAGCAGCAGGGAAGCAAATAAAGAATTTGATTAAACAGTAAGACATTTTTTCAGGTATTTGGTTTCTATGTTTCTTGTGATCCAGCCTCAGTAAAACAGCAGAGTAATAATTACATTTCTCAGATTCATACAAACCTTCAAAACAGAGATTACTGAAAAGTTCAAGGCTAAAATTTGCTACATCAAAAGACAACATGTCATGGGAAAGCAAATAGTGGTATGTGACACAGTTTGGATACAATTTTATGAGCTGAATGAAAACTTAAGGGAAAGTAGAAAAAATAACCTTAGCAAGTACTATAGTAATTTTTATTTTGAGTATTAAACTTGAGAAGTCGTGGTGTGTCGCTCTGGATGATAGTAGAATGCTAAGACTATTATGAAGCAGATCTCAGAGACTGTTTTTATTTTAAACGTTTATGTTGCTTTCTAAGTAAGATATGTTCTGATCTTTGATCTATTGTAATGGTACTTCTCTTGAATAGAAAAGATAACATATAATGTTATTAAATGGGAAATGTATTCCTGTATTCTGGATGTACATGTGCCAGAGCAAATGTCGAAAAACAGATCGACTTTTTGTGAGTGTTCATAATGCCTGAATTTTCAGAAGTTGGGGCATGCCTACATATTTACACATACATTAGTAGGTAAAACAAAATTATACAACTATTAAAAAAAAACGTATACTGAATATACATACAAATCACTTGGGTGTTTTTCAAGACAATATAACATGGGGCATATTATATTAAGTCACAAGACACTTTAAAGAGGTGAACTATAACTATGGTTTCCTTGTGTGTCCAGTTCTGTGGGGTTTTTTTTCTGTAAAGCAGGCTTCGTTGGGTGCTTTCTCTTAACAAGATCAACAATGTTAGTTTAGTACCCAAATAATGACATTTACTAAAAAAAGTGGATAGAATTTTTGAGAGCTTTGCTATTCTATATTATACTCACTAAGATGGATTTTTATAAGTGATTATTTAAATATCCTATTGTCATTGGTTGAATATTTCTCATGCCATAGCTCATTGTAGTTTTCTTTCAAAGTTCAGAATTATTACATAATATTGGGTCAACATTCAGGTTTAATGGCTCCATTTCCTGTGAATTACACAGTCTGTTCTCCAGCTGAAGTTGGATTCCTTGCATACGAAAATTAATTAATCAGTACCTGTGTTAAGTGGTTAGAAGTACAAATTGAAAAAAATCTGTGGACTTGTCGGAATGTGATACACCTGATGAAGTCCTTTCATTTGTTTCTTTAAATAACTGAAGCATTTAGACTGTATTTCCCTGACTTGTTTTTTCCTTAGAGGAATTGTTGGTAGGTGGTGACTTCCTAAGGCAGAAAGCATCACAGGATAAAAGCACAAAGAATTTGTATTCCTTTGCTAGTTCACCTACAGGTGCTTCATGCAGAGCATTTATCCTTATTGTATGTTGGATTCCTCATATGTGAAATGAAAGAAACTTCTTAGTGAAGATTCTGGTTATTTTCTTCACTCTTTGTCTCTTCTAAATGGAAACCATTTTGTTTTAAACACCCAGTTAATTAACCAACAGTGGGTTATTTCCCTAATTACAACTTAAATAACTGATAAAGTATTTTGTTTTGTGGAGCTTTCTATTTCACATAGCTGATTGAGTATAGACTTGTTTAGTGAACCATGATACAGATAGTTTTCAATGCAAATATTTTTTCCCCCTAAGCTAGGGAACAATTTTTCTCCCCGTATTTGAATTAACTATCAACAGTACAAAATGTTACAGTGTTGCATGTCTTTGAGGTTACAGGTAGAAGAGGAATATTGTGAAATTTATTTATTTTGGATAGAGATAACCTTTCAGATTTCAAGTTCTGCAGCTGAGCTCCTAAAAGGTCTTTAGAAAGAAGCAGTGATTAGTCCTTTTAATTGTAAAGCCACAGCCAAGATAGGTTTTGTGTCTCTTCAGAGAAAATTAACTAAAATTAATATGCAAATATTTCTACAAGTTCTGTATGAGGTTTCTCAAAAAGAACATTCTCACTGTTTTGTATGAGTTTCGTATGGTTTTATTATTAGGTAAAATGCATTACAAAACCTTCTTAGGGCTTAAAATGAATGTAAAAATACTTATGAAATATTTAGGAGTGCTTTTAAACAGATAGCTTTTTATGTCCTGAGTGAGTAAATCCGGGTCTAGAAGACACTTTTCTGCCTCCTCCTTCACCCCTTCCTCTGTTCTAGGGAGGTGGGAGGATCAGAAAGTTGCATTTTAACCTTTTTCCTGTTAACACTAAAGGTGTTAATCCTCTTGTTCTTCGAGGCCATTTGTTAAGGGTGTAGACCATTCTGTGGGCAGTTCAAATGCATTGCCTCAGAGCTGCAGTGCTTGACAGATTTTAAGTTTTACCAGGATGCAAATGTGTGAGAGTTAAGTTATTTCGTGTGGGACCGTAATTGTGGGTGTAACCATGACCTCTTGCTCTGTCATCTCTGATATGTATGAAGTAATTGCTTACAGCGCTTTTCAGTAAAGTGTGTGTTTCAATAAAATACAGTGGTTAGTTTATAACCTACAGCAATGGCTGTGTCCTTAAGTACTTGGATTCTTCTTCAGCAACTTCTGATACTGCGGTATTTACATTAAGTACATAGGGGCCACTAGTGTAGTGGATTTGTCGTGGCACATTTGGATAGTGAGTTGTATATGACTAACTAATTAGTTTGAGGCATCACGCACACAGGTTTTGTCTCTTGTTGTTTTACATGCAACTAAAAAGCCAGTCCCATTTCTGGTAATCTGCTCCTTTCATGAGGAAATGTTTGGGCTACTGTATGTCCAGGAAAGGGACAGGGCACATGGTCTGAATGTGTTTATCCAAATATACTTTTAACATGAATACTTTTAACATGATTCATGGAGTTTCTTGTTTGCTATAGCCCCACTACATACGTTTTGGATGAAGATGAGCCTCGCTTCCTTGAAGAAGTTGATTACAGCGCAGAGAGTAATGATGATCAAGATGTTGAATTAGCTGATAACGTGGCTGATTACGAGGCAACTAATCAAGACGATGGACTTTCAGACTCAGATTCAACAAGGATACTCCTTTCTTGAACCAGCTTTGCTGCCAGTAACAGAAAATTAAATATCCTGGATTTCCAGTCATATACTTCCTTGCTGTTTTCTGCAAAGGGGATAAGCTTCAGTTAATACAAATAACTGGAGCCTGCATAGCTCAAGGAAAGTAAATATTTCTGATAAATTTGCATTTGTTTTATTTAAGGAGTTCTGTGTATCCTTTAAGCCCTAAATAGATAAATTTATTTACCAGTTCATTTTCTACTAAATAGTACTGCATGGCATTTTGTGTCCTTAAACCCTATCTTCAGAAAAATGGATTATAATTTTTAGTGTGTCAGAGTACAGAAACTAATTTTTGTGGTACAGTTCTTTGAGTTGCTTCCTGAAAAATACATATGTACAGATTTTCTAAATTAATTTGTGTATGTCTGTGTATATGCGCGTGTGTATACTGAGGTGACGAGGTTATTTTTGGCATTATTTCAATGATACTTGATTGTGTTTGAAGCAATGTAATGCCTGCTCTGAAACCATTCAGTAATTACTAAATTAAAAATGAAAACATGATGTATGAATTTTTGCACTTGTTTCTTGCTTCTTATGAGTATGTGGTTTTGCCACAGTATTAAGTGAAAATTCTTACTAATGTCTTTTCAGAGTTCAGGAATTTTGCACAGTGACCAATGCAGCCTGTGCTTAGAAGAACTACACTCTTGTATAAAATTCACCCATAAAATAGGCATGATTTAATTTGATGAAGTTTTCTTGTTAAATGTACATGTCTATAGGAAGAGGTCAGGCATATATACACTCTATGTATATTCAGCTACACAGCTGCTCCGTTTTTGTTCTTGAATATGCACATAGATAAAAAATGTTCACTTTACCGGAGGCACATTAACTCTATACCCAATTCAACCGCTTCAAGGGGGATGGTGCTTCTCAGTTTAAACCTTTTTTGCCTGATTGCGACCTAGTGCTAACTCTGCTCTGATAAGGAGATTGGACTGTAACTTGCTGAAGTCTCTTTCAGGCTGAATAATTATTCTGTGGTTCTGTATTCTTCATGTTTAAAGTCAAGCTGTCAGGTATGGGATTTACTCTTATTCGTCTTTTCCTATCACCTTCTAATTCTTATTGCATCTTAAAATAAGATCTAATAGAGAAATGAGGGGAGTTGTACTCTGTGGTGTACAGAATTGACATGTTTTGCAATGAAAAATACTTTCCAAATTTTTTTTTTTATTTTATGTGACCCAGTTGTGGCATTCATTTCCTTTTGCATGTGCAAGGGCTTTAAGAACATGAAGAATAACATTTCTAAGTTATAGCAAGTTTTTAACTGATGCATTTTCTGTATGTTTGTTGTTCAAAATAAAACTGTATTTTGGAGGGGAAGGGTGTCTTCAGTAGAGGGATTAAAAAAGAATAAAAGTTATGAGAACTGAGTCCTCCTATTTGTGTTTCTCATTTTCTCATATATCCATATTTTTCAGCCAGGAGATGGATTTGCACCAGGTTCTGTTCTTTCAAATTCAGCATTGTTTGGTAATATCTATCCATATTACCTTGATTCTGAAACTGGGGACGTGGTTTTGATCCCTTGTTATATGCAACTGTATTTTTGTTTATAGGCTTAAATATATATTAATAAACATGCAAAGAGATGTAGGGTTGGAAAACCTGGAAACATGTAGAGTCTTGTTCCTTTGTAAGTTTTTCTCTGTAGTGAAAATTATTTTTTGTTGTGTTCTGTGAACTACATGCTGTAAATAAGAAAATTTATTTATTACCCTGTTGAAGAGGAGTCCTCTGCTGTAAATAAGAAAATTTATTTATTACCCTGTTGAAGAGGAGCCCTCTGCATTGAAAGTAGAGGAATTTGGAAATCTGTCAAATGGAAGAATTAACCTTGCCACAGGCTTTGAATTACTTTTTAGTCCAATGGCTGTAGTTCAGATGCTCATATTGCCCTGTCGGTCTTATACTACTTCTCTGCATAAATAGATTTTCATCCTTAATGCCTCCTACTTCAGTGGGAGTAGTATTCATAAATAAAGTTATTCATAAACAATTTCATTTAAATTTCAGAGAATGCAGGATGCCACATATTTGTAATTGTGCATGTCTTCTTAGGTTTCATTTGAATTTGTATTAATCTTGGAACGCAGTTTTTATACCACTGGCGAGACTAGAAATACATTTCATTCATTTAGAAAGAATTGTGGCTTTGTAGGACAAAACTGTCTTTTCCTCCTGAGAATGTATGTATATTTGTTCTTCTCATGACTCCTACAACTTTTAATCTGTGCAAAAACAGTTGTCAGCTATATAATGTCTCATTAGGTTGTAATGCAGTTACGCATTAGATATCACTTAGGTGTTAGATGTCATTCTGGCAGCTGTTGGTCTGAGCTCTACCAGTGTCATTCTAATGCAAGAGGTGAAACTTCGTCCCTGTCTTACATGTTGTTGAAAGTGCAAAGGTTGTTACCTCAAACATTTTGCAGTACTTGCCTTTTGAAAGTCTCCATTTGTGCTCACAGGGAGAACTGTTTCATACTGCTTATCCCTTCTCCAATACCTGCTGCCGTTGTCGCAGTGGTGTTGATGGACAGATGCTGGTGCCCCCGTTTATGAGTTTTGGTGAGAAATCTGTTGTTTAGCTGGAAAAGGAACAGCTAACACTTGAGCACATGTTCCATTTTGTTCTGAGGCATTCATCCTGAAGAAATGGGCAGAATGATTACAAAGAACAGCAGCGTCTTGGACTGTCACAAATCAGTCATCGCGCATGGTCTGTCCCAGACAATTGACTGTCTTTATTCTATGCATTGGCATTTCAGTGTGGCTTTGGTTTTAAATGATGGTGTTTGCTATAAGCATGACTGGTTCTGTATAGGCAAAGAAGGAAGATCCCAAGATCTTCCTCCAGAAATAACAACAAATAAGACTATAAGACTGTGTTATTTACTGTCTTGCTTCTAAGTAATTGCTGGACAATGAATTATTCTATTCCCTTTCCAGAAATAATTCAAGTTGCATCAAAATTTTAGTACTGTGTCTTCACTGGTGACATCCCCTAGTGTAATACAACTTAAAGCAATTTGTGCCAAAATCTTGCCTGGTCATTTTTCAAGGTGGATATCTTTATCAGCCTGGCTTACCAGGAAATTTGGTTTGAATCTCAAGACTGCAGAAGCATTAAACACTGTTCACAAAATGCAAAAATACAAGGTTTCAGATAATTTCTGTTGTAATGCTGTGATAGATATAACTGTTGCAGTGTTATTATGCATGTCCCAAATACCAATACTTATTAATAAGAATGCATAATAAAGAATTAATTGCAATCTTTTGCTTCCTTATTATTGGTTAGTGATGATTAAGGATTCCTCATCCTGGCATTTGCAGCAATGTTCTTACTGTAAGGACAGCAGTGTGCATAGCATTTAAAAAAAACACTTGTTTTCTGTGAAATTAAACTCAGTGGGCTACAGGCTTAGAGTAGCATTTGCATATTAATTGACTAAATTATAACTATCTAAAAATTTTTGAGATTCAATAATATTTCACTAGGTGAACCACAGTGAAGGTCTGCAGAGCACACAGAAGAGTCTTCCCTTCCCACATAGTTAATAGGATTTTTTTGAGGGAAAGTTCAAGATAAAAAGAGATGATTTAGTTTCATGCAGCTGTCTGAAAAGAGCAAGTGATTACTAGGAAACATCAATGTAACTTTTGTAAATACATTTGCAGTTTATTGAACTACACCTCTCATGTTGCTTCAGGTTGAATTCCACCAACTTTGTTGTTGAAATTATTTTAAGGACCTACAATAGTCACAGTGTCAAATTAGTCTTAAGATATCTTTCTTTTATCAGTGTTTCTAAGGTCATCAGGATGCAAGTCATTTGAGATGTGAGCTCATGTCCTGTTTGCTTAAGTAAACTAAGTTGCTTTGAAAGATGGGCTCTAAATACAAAATGTCAAACAGCAGTGACACTTAGTAAAGAATACATTGTCTTGGCTATTTTTAACAGTATCATATCAAGAATGAATTTAGTCCCCAAACAATGTTTCATAACTATGAAAGACACCCCTTATTTCTTGTTACTGGAAAAAGTTAGATGCTGGGTTTGTTTGGGGGGTTTTTTTGCTTTTTTTTTTTTTTTTTTTT
>VXBR01003309.1:0-11663 GCA_013400215.1 Cisticola juncidis | reverse complement strand
AAAAAAAAAAAAGAGAGAGAGAGAGAGAGAAAGAAAGGAGATTGCCTTGGTTGCAAGATTGCAGTCACACTGTTAACTTGTCACAGCCTTGCTCTCCTCTGCAGACCTTGAAGGTACATTCTGTACCATGCCATCCCTCCTGGGAGAGGACACAGCTGTAAGGCTGTGATGTGCAAGCCACAGCACAGCAGGCAAATGCTGTCTGCCCACGGACAAGTCCCATGCATAGCAAACTGGATGTGTGGAGAGAGAGAAATATTGGGAAAGCATATCCCGGGGACTGGGACAGGATAGGAACTTTGAAGATGGCAAGGTCCCCATGACAAGACCAGAGATGGTCCCTGATGGCCCCAGACACTCAGCTGGAATGGGTGGGAGAGCAGAATGGTGTGAGGCTCTATGGGCAGGCAGAAAACAGGGAGGGTGAGCCGGGCACCACCACTCTGGCGCTGCACAGAGGGACTGGAGGAGAATTCACAAGGCACAGGACCTTTCTCAAGACCCACAGTGCATGAGAACAACCTCACACCAGGGATCTCATGAGTTCATACTACACTCCTCACGCTCAGGAAGAATTAATATTCACTCTAAT
Organism: Cisticola juncidis; assembly: GCA_013400215.1. Classification (NCBI taxonomy): domain Eukaryota; kingdom Metazoa; phylum Chordata; class Aves; order Passeriformes; family Cisticolidae; genus Cisticola; species Cisticola juncidis. The sequence continues at coordinate 11,071 of VXBR01003309.1, read as the reverse complement.
GCAATCTGCTTCAGCATAGTGACACAAAAATGACTTATTGGGGGGATTGTGTATCTTCTCTTTCCTTTATGCTTGTGAGAAGAGGATATACTTCATGAGAAGACAATGTTCTTTGACACATGCACACCTTTTCAAAAGTAATGAGCTCTTATTGTAGAGAAGTATGGGGAGAAGAGAGAAGCAGATTGAGGCATATTCTAGGCCTGGAACAACTATTTTTAATCTTTGTTCTCTCTTTGTTTGCACTCTCATTTGGCTTACTACCATGGGGGAGGATGGGCAAGATTTAAAGTTCACATGTTTAGCTCTATGTTTCTTTTTCTGTTTCTTTGAGATTGGAGGATTCTCATTACACAAATTAACTAATTTTCATCTGAAAGAAGTCCAGAACAATGCCGTGGTTTGGGAGCATAACCCCACTGATGATTCTGATTTGCCACAAGAAGCTTCCCCTAGAAGGGACAAGATCTGAACTTCTAAATTTGTTTGTGTCGTAGTCTAGCAGCCATTGCTGTTCTCAGAACAATCTTCTAATTGTTTTTATTGCTTTTGTGTTTATATTTCAAAACCATGAGCTGAACTAAGAGACTTCATTACTACTTGCTTCAGGGTCTGTTGTGCTTAGCTCTTGGTGCTGAGGAGCTGACAGGAAAATAGATATGATCTCTTTGATAAGACCCTGAATTTTAATCTGTTGGGGAGAATATAGTTTACAGAGCTGAAGCAGTTTTATCTTGGAATTAGATAAAGCATGTGAAAAATATTTTCTCTTTGCTTTGAACTGTTCTTAGAAATTATTTCTGTTATAACTACTTTGTAAGAAACAGCATCACTATGTGATTCTGTTTTGTGAGAGTTAACAATTCAGCCTAGACTTTGCTGAAAAATAGGCTGTATAATCCATTCTGTCCTGTGACATGAGATACACTTCTTTCTTTGAAATTTATAAATTATGGCATAAACACTTAAAGAAATAATTTTTATCAGTTATTGATTCTGTTTTTTATAATTGCTGAAGTCTTTAATTTTGAAGTTTTATAATCTGAGTTTATACAATTTCTTCCAAGTTTTTAACTGCAGGTTCTATTGCAATTGCAGAAGGGAAGCAATGATAAATTCTGTCATACTACAGTAGAATAGAAGTACAAGGACATGTAGCAGCTAAAAACCTGTGTGTTAAATATTACTTAAATGCTTTTTTTCAGGTAGGTTCCTTTAGTACTTGATTCAGGACAACAGTGCTGCTGGACTTAGCATTTTAATGGGAAGAAAAATACAGTGAAACCTGTGCATAGTGAATGCTGAACAATAACATGACCAGCAACAAAAGCAGATGATAAAAATTTCAGTGCCTCTAATTGATCAGAAAGGACACTGCTGAAAGATTTTGGTTAATGTAGTAAACTGACAGATCTACCAACTGAGAAATAGGCCCTATTTCGAATGCTTGATAATAGAGCATATGAAGAAAATTCAGGGGTTCCAAGATAATTATATTGCATATGGAAGATGTCCTTGGCCTTAGCAATATCCTGTAACCATGTTGTGTTACATTAAGCTTTCTCATGGGAGAAGAACTTATTTTAATAAGCGTTAACAGGCATTGTACCACCTCAGTAACAATTCCTGAAACAACTCCATACAGCAAGGAAAACAGCATCAGTTATTTGCAATGTACTGCAAATAGAGAATTGCTTCATTTTGCTCCAGTCACTAAGAATTTTTTTTTTCACTAGATGGAAGTATTTTTATTTTGAAAAAGATTGTCAAGTTTTCCACATCTTTTGTAGGTCCATGGAATCTTATTTTCTCTACTTCACACACTTTCATAAATGGTACATATATAGTTTGAAACACTGAAGACATGTATCTCTCCATTAACTTCTCTATCTTTGCTTTCTCAAAATTCTGGATGTATTTGTTTAATAGCCTCTTTAATAATGTTTCTCCTTCTGACTGACTGGTGCCTAAATATAGGAAAGTCACAGGTGCAGGTTGAGACATTGCAGCTGTAATGCATTTGGATGAAAAACGAAAAAGAGAAAAATCTTACTCATTTACAGACAACATTGTAATTGTCTGTGATATAATGTGAGGGGATGAAAACGCTCTGGCCCTCATTTAGCAACTATTTAAATATGGCCTTGGGATGGGGGTTCCAGAACAAACTACATCTGATGCCAGGAAGGAGAGACTCATAAAGTAGTTTTGAAGCAGAGACTGGCTTTTGCACCAAACCACTTGCAGGATATATACATAGGTGCACTACATATTAATAAAGTGATCATTCCTGGCTGTGCAACTGCAGTGTTGATTACCATCTGACATTTCGGCAAATCACTATCCCTTTTCCATGTTTCCTCATTAACTCGTTAATATTGACATTCCTTTTTAACTGAACCCAGTGGTTCACTCTTCTTAGCTATGCAAATCCAGTTGAGAAACTGCAAGGCTGAGGGGCAGGTTAAAATTTGTGTGATGATAGCTATAGCTGTACGTTAAAATTTATCCCTTGAACTATTTTGTTTATTTTACAGCAAATGAAAGCAAATAATTCTCTCAAATGCTTGGGAAAAATGCTTATGGCTTGCGTATGTGTGATGATTAACTACCTCTTCAGAGACCAACAGGAGCTGTTCCCTTTCCCCATGTTCACTAAGGCAAGTCAAGAGTGTGCAGCCTTTAAATTTTCCTAAAAGCAGTGCCTTGGTCTGTCTATGGCATATGCTTGTCCACCTGAGACCAAACAATATCTGAGTGGCTTTCTTTCTGTTCTGCTTTTATGAAAACCATGGAATGAACAGCAGTAGTCAAATGCTCCTTGATCTTTTGCTGTGGTTATGGTTCTGACACTGTTCCCCAAACCAAAGAATCATTAGTGTTGGTTATTGTTGAGTTCAAATGCCAGTATTAACCTTGCTCTGCCTCAAGACAGTCGATCTTGGCAACAAAGAAAACTTAAAAAATGTCTGCAGCTGTTACCATGAGGGTTTCTCCTAGATGCCTGGGCTTCATATTAGAGAAAAAGACTCTACCTTCTCACGCTCTGTTAATGTAAACAGGAGCTATGTTTATGGAACATAGCCATAGCTTTGCATTCCATGCTGGGACAAACAAGACTGAGTGACAGTCCCCTTGATGAATGTGGTTGGAAGGTGGAAACTCCATCCTCCAATCCACAGGCTTCCTTACACCTGTATAAAGGTGCCCCCTTTAGTAAATAAATTCCTGCCCTGACCTCGATGGAACCCACATCTGTGTCCAAGTCTCATCTTTCCCTGGGAGCCCACGTCGTGATATGCAGCCTCTTTTTTTGTGTGAGTGAATTTGGACATGCACAGGTGTGAGGAGAGACAATAAGAAGAGTGTCTGGCCAATAAAACAAATTTGGAGGTTTGAGGTCCCAGGTGCATCTGGCTGTCAATCTACCTGACACATTCACCAGCACAAACCCATGAGGCCTTTTAACCTTTTCTGTCAGATTTCTGTCCCTCCATTTTTCTCTTTTTAGTTAATACCATGCATTAATCATTGCCTATTTTAAATAAATAAAAGAAAGTAGAGGAGCGTGTATTTACTTAGGAAAGCAAATACATCTAGTTTTAAGACTTACAACTGTATATACAAGGGAAAGTAGAAAGAAAATTAAGTCGTAACAGCAAAGAGAAGCTGCCACCCCACACTGCAGCTGTGTGACTTTCTTCCCCATGTTCTTCAGAGGTTATTTAGTCTGTTTTACCAAATCAATGAATAAAAAACATCCTTCTGTGCATCCTTCTATTTGAAAATGTTGCTGAGAAGTATCTGAAGATATACCAAGCAGTACATTTCTTTGACTTCATAATTTTTATGGATTTCAAGTTTCTCTGCAGGCTTCTATTACTCTGCTCTTCAAGAATATTTACAGAAGCAGCATTTTAACTCACTGGGATGGCTCACATGCACAGACCGACATACTAATTTGATTTGATGAGATTCAGCCACAAATAACATCTTTGCAGAATTTTATAAATAAAGCAGAAAAAATTAAAATCACAGGTGTTTGCATCTAACATAAAAGTAATCATGTTATCACATTAACACAATGCTTGTAGAATATTTATGTTCCTTTATCTATGTGTTTCCAGCCATGGACTGAATCCAGTTCACTCCTTCATAGGACAGATACCTTGAATAGCAGAAAAAGGACTTGGTGACAGGGTACAGGAGCCAGACTTTTTATTTGGCAGCAAGTGTTACAAATTTAACAGCAAATGTTGAAAATAACTCTCATGAAAAAAATTTGTGGCAATCAAAATGAAATGCCAACAATTTGGAAAAATGTTTTAAAGTAAGACTAAAACTAAATTACCCCATCCTTGACTTGTTTGTACTTGTTTGCATCCCTTGCACTCCGAGAGTTGTGTAGACATTATCTTCACATGGCAGAAGCAGAATGGGATCCTTGTGTCTGCCACAGAAACCTGTGCATGATCTCTCTTGTTTATGGGCTAGGTGTATGGAAGACAAGTTGCAGCCTGGTTTCACATGCCTTAAGGGAAAAACCTGGGATTTGAATCGAAACCAGACATTCAGGAATAAATGCATTTTAAGGAACTTGTTGCCAGGCAAAGCTATTTAAATTAGAAATTGGAGCTTTAATGATGTTTGCAACAGTGTACTCAATGAACTCAATGAACACAAAACAGACAATAAACTTCTCCGACTCCTTAACTGTAAAATATCTCTTGTGAACTTATGGCTGCAAAACTTTTTCTACCCTTTATTAACCTAGAGGTGAGTGAGAAGTTTTTAGTGGGTTCTGTGACTGCTTTTCCCCAGAATACAGATAAAATTACTTTTGTTTTTGTCCTGGACAAGATGCACTGCAGTTTTCCAAATGTTTGACTCTTTTCTTCCATCAAATAATCATCACTTAAGTTGTTCCATCTATGAATGAAAAGCTGACAATAAAACTCTTTTCACTGGAAACTGTCCATCAAAGTGAATCCTACATCCTTATCCATTTATCCTGTAGTTTGTATTGACTAATGGGCTTAATTGGACCCAAATTCCCTAATGCAATGTGTACATGTCTAGGCTTTTTGAAAAAGTTGTTATTTGCAAAGTAATGCTTCAAGCTATGTTTCTATAGTTCTACACACATGAGAACCGTCTATTTCATTTGCCATCTTATAACATTTTCTGTGTCGTATGGCTAATTTACTAGGAGAAATATGACAGTAACTGCAGTATCTGTTTGGTTTTTGTATTACTGCCAGTGCTATTGGAGCAAAAAAAATCTGTGTACATGTTGGAAGAAGGAATGTGAGGAAGCTGTGTTTGCATTTTAACATATTGATTTGCTGTGAATTGGTGTTTCCAGAAGGCCAGATGAACAAGCTGGATCTTCTTTGGGAGAAATACATTTTTTAACTGACATTCTCTTTGTTTTTTTGCACCCCAAATTCAAAAGTATGGTTTCTGAATTAGAACATGGGAAGAATATACTTACATGTTTCTTGTCAAATGATTCCTTGAAGAAGGAAGGGTTTCTTAGGCAATTATAGTCTCAAAATCACCCACAGGGAGAATTAAAACCATTATGAAAGAAAGCAGTATATTAGTGCTGAGTTAAAGAGAAAGGTCCTAAAAAGAAAAGACATGCTGCAAAATGCCACTTGTTCTTTGCCTTCAAATTAAAATATTTTGCAAAATCAAAATGTTTTCTTTGCTTTCTGCATATAGAAAATTACCTAAAGGCAAAGAAAAACAAAATAATCTAAATTAGTAAATCACACAAAAAGTAATCCCAGATATGGAGAACAAAGTTTCATTCCTTTTTTGTAAGCTGTTTGACTTAGCTTCTGATGGTTTGTATGAAAAACAATTGAAAACATGATTTCATTACTGCATTGTGCCTATGATTTCTCTTCTCAACTGTTACTTTTTTATTTGTTCAAGCTATCACGACTCTGAGTCACTTGTGATGTGTGGAGCAACACAGCTGAGCTGACTGGAAATAGTTCCTAAGAGGTTCCCTCTAGATGAAATCAGAATACGTCTTGCCTGACCACAGTGTTCCCTGTGTGAGGTCAGCAGAAAACTTGCATTTTAGGGGACATGTTTTTTATTCCATGTGGTTTCCCACAGCCAGCCAGCTGAACAGACAGATGAGAATACTCCTGGGGAAATACTAGTTTCTATTGGTTTGGTCCTGTGGTATTTTCTGCTTAGCAAGGATCTCGATTTCCCTCCTTCCCTCCTTCCTCTGTATCATCATCCATCTTTCACTTCTTTCTGCTTTTCCCACTACAGCTTCTCCCAGTATAGTACTTGGCCTATATCTCTGCAAATTGGATATCTGTCCTTTGCATGCCTCGCTTTGAAAATTGCACCACAGCAAGCTGAGTGTTCTTGTCCTAATTTGTTTGATACTCTGTATTCTGGGTAAGAGGTGTCTATCACTGAGCTTTTTAATAACTAGTTAATAAAACAACTGATTATGCATCAGTTGTTACATGCAGAAAAGACACCAAATATTATAATATCAGGCAACTTTTCTGTTGGAAAAAAATTATAGCTGGCAACTCTCAGATTATTCCTTATATGGTACCAAGTCTGTTTTTCCCTCTGATTGCAGAGAACTGAAGTAATCCTTCTTACCTGATGTTTATTGATCCCTCCAAAGGGTGGCTGCTGGCAGTCAAGTCGTGGTTATTACTAGCAGCGGTCCTGCCCTTGGACATGGTAACAGCAATCACAGAAGGGGAAGATAAGGCAGTTTCAGATACTAAATTTGTAAATCAGCAAAATAGTTAAAGTTATGGTGGTAGTTAAAAACCAAGGGAAGTGAGGCAAACTGGGAATTACTGGAAAGGGAAAGTAGGTTTCTGGCTACAGCGTGTATAGGGTGTATAGGGTGTGAGAAATTTTCTTCTCTGCACCTTCTTTTGGAGGTGATTTCTGCCATAAAGATATCTAGATTGGAAATGAGGGGAAAAAAGTGTTCCTCTGGGTGCTCTGGAAATAGCAGAGGTCTGACATCTGCTGGTAAAAGAGGGTTCTGAATTAATTTCTGTCTCTGTTCTGAATTTTTGCTATTTAAAAGAAGTTTTTGACCCTTTTGGTTGTTTAAAGTCTGAATTTCATTTTGGTTTTCCAAGTCCCACAGAATAAGAGGTGGGAGGTTGCTTGCTTAGTAGAAGTTATGAATGCCTGATAGTTAAAGAAGTGGCATTCTCAGGAGAGAGTCCATCCCCTTGAAGAAAATGCTCCAGATTTTTCCATCTAGAACTGTCATCTTTCTGACTGAGAAGCAGCTGGAGGTATCTTTCCTGACATCCTCTCTGATATGTTCTCTGGGACAAAGAGATGATGCATCTCCTTAATAACTGCTTCATAAGAGCTACACTGAAGAGGGGATTTGCTTTGCTACGTGTGGCTTGACTATAGTGGAGGAAAATTCTGTCTCCCTCCTATCTTCCTGCTGAAATCTTAGGAACCGTCATGCTTTAGGGAAATGAGAAGCATGTTTTTATGGGGATAACAAAGCCCATCCTTTTCACTGGGTAACTGTGTGACCCTTGTAATGATGTCTTAAAACAGATGTGAACACTTAATAGCAAGGGTTGCTAATGCATACTTAGCTCACGTAAGTGTTGCTATTAGAGATGATCTAAAAAACCCTTCATATTTATTGATGCTTCTATATGCAAAGGAATAGAAACATCTGCTCCAAACGAGCAAATCTGGATACCGTGTTTGCTATAGGAGTCCTTAGCACCAAGGTCTACATTCTGGAGCCAGATCTCTTCTTAATTAAACTTAAATTGCTATCCCTTTGAATGATGACGTATACAAGTATTATTTTATGATAGTATTATTAGTGGCAAGTTCAGAGACTTGTCATTTTCCTAAAGATTTTTAACATTTTCCTGCTTTTTGGGACCAGTGCTTTATTACTGCACACACTAAAATATCAGAGGGTCTAGCATCTGAGAATGAATGTTTAATAGAAACAAAGCACTGTAATCATCTCTTCTTTTCTCTCTCTGAAAATGACAGAAAAATAGAGATTAAAAAATTAAAATTATGAGATATGTTTTTATGCATTTGGAAATAAGGACTTCAACACATTGCTGGATGTCTGACATAAAGTGGAACACAATGTGCCTATCTAAAAGGAAAAGCTGACAATGAAAATAAGGTAAAAATAAGTCAGATTATTCTCTTTTCAAAATTGCTTTCACAGTAGGATTACTTTTTGTATTAAATGCACAATCATTCACTCATTTGGTTAAGAAAATAAAACTTGTTCTGAAATTTTAAACTGTTATTTTATCTTTTGGCTTGTAGAGAATAACAATTCTCTTAAAATGATTATACTTAAAAAGTCATAAGCTGAATATGCTGAAATCAGTGGGAAGCTTTCTTGATTTTAGCTGTGTACCAATTTCTTTAATTTGATCCTCTTTTTTCTCCCCTCCTTCTCCTTCATTCTATTTTCAATATACACATAGGAATAGAAGAAATAGGAGGAAGTCTTAGAAGGTATAGTATGGCTACCACATGTTTTCCCATGCCCTACCTTCCTTCTGAAATACAAATTTCTGTTCAGATGCCTTGTATAAAAATAACATTGGGTTATGGTACTTCTGACTTTGCATCCAAACAACAATACACAGATATTTATGTCCTTCAGATCATAATATATTGTCTCTAATAACAGAGAGGGATAGCTGACCACATTTCAAAAACCAGTATTCATGGTTTTGTACACAAAATAGTACAGCTATTGTACTATAAAGCTTGGCTTTTCACAGTAATTTAAAAATAGCTGATTCTCTGTAATAGACAGGGAAACAGAAACACAGGAGGACTGAATAATCAGAGGGATTTCTATCCACAGCAGATCTGAAAACAAAATACTTCCTGGCTGAGTACTCTGTTATAACTAAAAAGTATAACTTCTCCTATTTTCGAATGCTAATGTTTCTAAACTGACATGCCAAAATCACTGTCAGAGAACACTACAATACATAGGTCAGGGTCAACAGTGAAGGCCGTGCCCTTTTGAAAGAAAGATTCATGAAATGAAAGTAACTGGAATTAATTTGGACTTCTAATGCAGTGTTTGGGGATGCATCTGAGCAATTCCTTTTACTTATTTCTCACAAAATGACATAATTCCTCTTCTTTCTCCTCTACACCCAAACAATAACTTTGCAGTCCAATGGGAGCAGTATACCACATTTAAGTATACATATATCAGATTTAGTTATTAATTAGTAAAATAAACTCAGACATGATCTCTCTTGATAGGATATGCTGTCTGCTTAGTGTTTTTTCTGATGGCTGGGCTTTTTCTTTTATTATTTCTGTTTCCTCAACCTTTATTTTTCATAATCGCAAGAATAGCTGTTCTGTTTTCTCAGCTGAGAAGCAGACTTGCTTGTCTCAGCTGCAAAACAGCAAACTGGGGGTAGGACGTTTCTTGCAGACTTAACATGGTCACTGCATTGAATGTGATTTCCTGTTGGCTGATCTCCTCCCCAGGCAGAAGAATCTCTCCGTGTTGGCTGCAAAGACGGAATGTTGACGAGTGGCAGGGGTCTGAGTGTTGGGTCAGTGGTGGGGAACAACAGGCCTTCACAACCAGCCCCGTAGCACCAGCAGTCACAAACAGGAAGGAGGCCCATTTTGGGAAGACACCTGCAGTAACAGGAAGTCCATCTATTTGGAAAGCTGTTATACAGAAGGTTTTCCACAACAGGCAGAGGAGACAAAGAGAATTGCTGATCCTTTCCCAGGTAGTGACTGGCAAGACACATAATGCATCCCAGCATTCTTTATGGCCCTTTCCACATCCACAACTGCAGATCTGAGTGTACGCCGTGCCTCAGAGGTGAAATGAGGCACCAAGGCACATGCACCTGCCTCACATGCATGCAGCCAAAGCAACATAAGTGTTGCTTATAAATCCAGAGTACCATGCTTGTACTATGGCAAGAGCGAAACAAAAAAATAAATGTCAGGCAGAAGTGGCAGGCCATTGTAAGACAAGAAAATCACCACTTGGGACATATTTTTGCAGATGGACTGTGACATGCCCAAACACAGGTGGGCTGTCTGTCTGGGTGTCTAGTTTGTGTGCTTTGCATGCAGATAGTAGTGCTTACAAAGAGTGTGTAAAATAAGCCTTACTTCTTACTGATTCTTTTAAACCTGGAATATTGGAGTTTTTATCATTTGTATTCTTCTTTAAGTACTCAAGAGAAATTAGTTAGATATTAGTCAGAAACATGTTTATTTTCCCTTTTGTCAGTACATGTGCATCTCTGCTCTTTTGTGCTCTCTCTTCCTCTCTCTCTTTTGTGTTTACATCCTCCCAGACATTTCTTGTGCTCACAGCTTTCTTTAACAGGGCTGTTTTATTCTTTGTAAAATTGAGACTTATAAAAGAAATAAATCTTGCTATTGTTCTCTTGGGGTGCAGCTGTGCTAAACTGCAATCATGGGAGTTGAAACAGGTTTCCTCTCACAATAACACTTATATTCGTTTCCTGACACTCTTTCTTAATAACACGAGTGTCTTCAGCTGACCAAGGGGAACAAGAGTCCTCTGCTCAGCACTTCTAAAGCTAAAATAACACTTGTGTACAGAGAACAGTTACTCTTACATTACAGTATTCTGAATTTTTTCGCATTGAATAAAGATCCACTAGATCTCTAATTTCTGAGTTAATACTTCCATTTCCCCCAGTTCCTTTCCCCTCACTTTATCTGAAATTTCTCTTAGTATTGAGACATACTTTTGCATGGAGAGAAAATTAAAGAAAGCCTTACCACTTACCTTAACTATTTATCTTTGTGTTTTATCTCGAGGATGAGCACAAAAAGTAGATCAAAACATCTGAGAAAGATGCAAAATAGAGCTTGTCAAGTCTCATGAGGATGAAAAAATATGACCCTTGCAGCATACTGAGGTGCTTCATCTGACTTCTGAAAGAAATGAGTATGTTTGCATTTCAGGTTTTTCACTTGTAAAAGTTACTAGAGTAGTAGAATGGTGTAGCAGAACAGAAGAACT
>VXBR01003306.1:121044-145244 GCA_013400215.1 Cisticola juncidis | reverse complement strand
CACATCCACACCCACACCCACACTCACCTCTGTGTGGCACTGTGCAGATCGATTTCAGTCACAAGACTGTGCCCATGCCTGCTGGCTGTTCTTGCCAGTGGAGATGATGGTTTGGGAGGCAGAGGCAGTGCTGCTCATTTTTCGGTGTTTGCCTGGTCTCTGCTAGTACACATTCTGCTGTCCTGCCCTGCAGCTTGGTGTGGGTAAGGACAGCAAGAGGTGGTGCTGGGAGCTAACCCCACCTGAAGAGACACAGTGAGGGCTCTTAGTGTGGAGACAAGCTAAACACAGTTCAGATTAAAGGCATACTGTCCCACGATACATGTCAGCCCAAGCATTATGCTGTTGTGCATGGTGTGAACTAAGAGAGGTGTTTAAAGGATAGACCTCACACTAGTCCTGAAGCTTTTAAAATTGAACACAATCAAATATGCTTTAAACTTTATACCCCACTTAATTTCTGATCTTGTATTCTCGTACAATAAACTCAATTATCTCAATAGTCGTTCTCAACCTAAATGATTCTGTGACTCTATGCTCCCTGACAAGTAACCTATATGTTAAATATCAAAATGTTGTGGTGAAAAAGGTGTTGCATGGAAACACTACAGAGTGCTGTGAAGCTCTCTTGCCAAACTTGCCAAGAAAATTTAAAAATCACCAATAAGCACTTTGGGGAGATTAAAATAATAGTACTTAAGAGTTCATCAGCCTACCCTTATAAAAACTAATAGCTGAAAGTTAAGCTGTATTCCAGCTAGAGCTGAAGTACTGCTAGAACTTAGGAAGTAATTTCAATAATGAACTGGAATTAGAAACCATAACCAAAGAGCAGACAGTGCTCCCTCTCCTGCCATCTCCAGATCACATCCAGATGCTGTCATCTGCTCTGTCTGAATGTAATTATTGGTCCTGATACAGAGACAGGAAAAATAAATCAAGTTTCCTGTATATGAGATATCTCATGGGGTGATAGGAAAAACAAGACCAGTCCTGAAGCACAGAGCTGCAGGCTCAGTGGCTGAGATTTACTGGAATGAGGTGCAACCATGGGAGGAAACTGAGAACCAGCTGCAGCCAAGTGTGATGATGGGCATGGTGATGAAGTGGTGCACAACACTGAGACAGACATTTAAGCCTACAGTCAGAATTGCTGAGAGAAATTTGGCAGCTGCCTCCAACTGCCTGGGTCAGAGTGCTGTACTTACACAGCTTTAGGAGTCAAGGAAGCACTTTTGGAAAGTACTCATGTACCGGGTTACTGGCTTCTTTAAAAAGATCTTCAAATTCCCCTTATAGTGCAAAAAATAGATAAAATTAATATTGAATTCATATTATCACAGGTAAATAGAGATTAGGTAACCAATTTATGTAGTGGTAAGTGAAAGTCCTCTGCTTATTTTTCATACTCAGGTGAAGACTAAATTTCACCCACAATCCCATATGCACTTTTAGAGGTGTGATAAGTAATGGTGGGCAAGGAGAGAAAGAGGCTGGATGTTTTTGCTACCAGTGCAGTTTAGAACCATTCTCCTCTCTTCACAATGGGTTACAAGCAATGGATGCACACAGAGCAGAGCATGCATTCTAACTAGGAGAATGTATTTTTGCCTCAGTACATTTATATGTGATTTTTTTCCAATGTGAACGGCAGTATATGCCTTAGAGATTAATCAAAAAGATGAAGTAATTTTAGCATCTATTCAGGAAAGGCTACATTAATTACATATTTTTATTTACATTACAGAAAGAAATTGTCTGAGATTGACTTCAGGCAGTCAGAATTTCATATATTTGTTGCCAACAGTCTAATAAAAAGATCAAAATTGGTTCTTTTTTTTTTGCTGTTGTTCCACACCAGTTTATTTCCTCAAGGCAGTACCTGGTTCATATACTTAATATTTTGTATTTTAATCAATGTTTTTGTTCCACTTACATTCGAAATCAAATATTCGAAGACTTGACCTATTCTTCTGGTTGAAATGATTGCTTCAGATGTCTCTATTAAAATATTAATGAAAAGATACCATTTTCTTATAACTATGACTTTTGTCTGCACTTTTGATTCTAATTAAAAACAGTAAATCTGTCAGGAAAATCTTACTGTATAACTTCAGAATCGTCATAAAGTGGGAACATTTCATACCTCAATATTGTTTTCCAGAAACTCAGCTTTAAAAGAGGAAATTAAATAGTTTTAAAAGACATCATCATAAAGAATTCATGTTAGTCCTGTTTTTAAGGTTTCATTAATAGTTGTTGTGTATACCAAATCACCCATGAGTTTTATTTGAAACTTTTCCATTACGTTTGTCTGTCCAAGAGTCCAATGAATTGATGCAAAGTGATAAAAACCTAATGTGTCCACAGTAGCCATACTCAGTGAGGTTTTAGATAATATTTTCAACAAAACTTGAAGCAAATCATTCATTTTAAACAACTTCTCTGATGATGTTTGAGAGGAAAGATGCTAGGAGGGATGGAGCAACATACTTTCTTCTCCTACCTGTTTTGTTGCTGCTATGTATTCATCATCTTTGACTCTGGAGAGTTTTTCAAAGCCAGAGGGGTAGATGTGGAGCAATACTTTCCAGAAACTTGACATAGAATCATAGAATCATAGAATCATAGAATTAATACAATTGGAAAAGAGCTCCAAGATTATCAAGTCCAACCTGTGACAGAGCACCGCCATGTAAACTAAACCATGGCACTAAATGCTACATCCAGTCATTTAGTGAATACTTCCAGGGATGGTCACTTCACCACATCTGTGGCCAGCCTTTTCCAATGCTTAATTACCCTCTCAGTGAAAAAAATCCTCCTGATGAGTTCAAGTGAGGTATGTCTACTTTTGAGGCACATCCACTTACTGCAGCCTTACATTCAGATTATACCTCCTGAGTTTGGCTACAAAGAATTCTGCATTCTACACATAAGGAAGTCTGGCTTCAAGAGGAGAAATGGAAATTTATTCTTCCCTCCATTAATTTTTCCTGTTTCTATTTGTCTTTAGTGCAGATCTCTTACTGCAGGTGAGTGTTGTTGCCTCGTAGTCTGATATAAAAAGTGACTGGCAACAGATTTTTGCTATAAGTTTTGAATGAAAGAGACTGTGATTCTCTGCTGTTGCTGTAAATACAGGGAGGTCTAAGTACACTTATGGTAGTAAAGACATCTGCTCACTGTGCTATATTTGAGCTATATTGAGGCTCTCCCACGCATTGAAGATGGCTTTGATGCTGAGGTATTTTCTCTCTATGCATGGATTCCTACTGTGCCTACAAACACATTGGACAACCCAAACTCTTTGTCTCCAGCACGTTTCAGTTCTTCATCAACCCTCTTCCTTCACTTTTTTTGGAGATAGATGGGGCAATCTACCCTGGCAATGTGGACTTTGTGCTACAATGCAAGTGGAGACCTCAGTGATTTCCCTAAGAAAATTATTTAACAGGTTTTCCACCAGAGGACCACCATACCTACTAATAAGGTATTTGACCATCCAGAGTGGAGGTCTGCCTGGAACCTACTGCATGTTCCTTTCTCCAAAAATCTGGGTTTTATTTCCACAGTAGGAAGGATTAGGATGAGAGGAAAAGATTATGATACACACCCAAGTCAAAAGGCCAATAAGCACACCAAGACTGGCTGCTACGGGTACAACAAATATTAAGGGAAGGGAATGTTCTGCAGATAACACCATGTTTTGTTTTCCTCAGTTTTAGCAGGGGACTTTACACAAGATATGTGGCCCACCTGCTGGATATTGCTCCTAGGGCAATCAATCCAGTATTTCTGCAGTTATAAACTAGTTATGAAACTTATTCCCAGCAGCTGAAGAGAGTTCAAGTTTTGTATCTTTTTATTCTACCATATTCTTCCACAATTCTTCAAAGCAGACAATTATTCAATGATCTAATCAGGTCATTCAAAGTTGAATTTTCGGAGGCATTTAGGACCCACTGCCCAGGATATCCTAGGGCACTGGCTTGTGCTGTAAGGATGAGAAAAGTATTTGAACCAGAATTTTTCTCTGATGTTCATCCACTGTCATCTAAGGGAGTGTGTAGGGGCACCAAGTTTTCTCTTGAGGTATGGTTAATTAAAAGGATTAAGCCCTGTTGGTAGGGAAGATGTACCCCAAACTGGTTTCAGCATCCACTAAGGGTTGTGCAGCTCTATCCTCTCTGGGTTTTGGTGGTCAGCATGTACCCACTGTGAGGAACTTAAGCTGACTGAGAAAATTCAGTAGTGAAATTGATGTGCTGAAGACATTTTACCTCATAGGTTGGAAGAGAAGATCTGCTACAGTAATTTGGGTCCCAAATCCCCTTTGTGTTGTTGAGCCTCCAAAAAGCCTCTCTTGCCATCATTATTTCATGTGGAGAAGTGAACAAGACTGAAGACTATTTATATTCCTTCTACTGCTAAGAATATACGTATATTGTACCCTTCAAATCCCCAACATGCTGCTGGACTTGCTGAATGTAAATTGCAATCATTTCAATAATTAAACCACGGAATTATTAAACAACCTGAGAGGCTCCAGCAAGAATATTGTAATTTTAATGCCTCAGGATAGAAAGCTCTCCTAAATAAGAATGTGAAATAGCAAGAGTTGTGCTCATGAATGCAAGCTGTACAAGTCAAGAGTGTAGAACAGTTTGAAAAGGAAAAAGCCAGACTTTATTTTTACCTTAATTTGCATTCAAAGTCTGGGCTTTCGGGCACACTGTACTCTGCTCAGCCAGTTTTATTGGTTTTATTGCTGCTTTCATTATGCCTGTTTTTCTGCTGGTGCTTTTTTCTTTTTTTTTTTCAAGGTAAGTTTTTATTTGAAAATTTTATTTATTCTATTCATTTTTATATATATTTCTTGAAGAAGATTTAGAAGAAAGTTACAAGCTGAAAATGTAGCGATGAGGCTGGCAGTCAGGTTGTTCTGACTGGACATTCTTCTCTGTGTATTGATTTTCTACACCAGGTTTAACATTGGCTTTTCCAGCACAGCGTAACAAACAACCATCTAGAAAGTCACAGTGTACATGGTATGATCACACACTTAATCTCATCTTCCTCTTTTAATTTCCCTTTGGTGAAAGCTTTTCTATAAAGCTATTCATTGCTTTGCTTTTCTTCCATTAATGTTCACACATAAAAGAGCATTATGAGAAAAAAATCAGTGTTGCTCTAACCTTGTTTTTCTTTGTGTCATGAACAAGACTGTAGTGTGAAGTCCAAAGAAGCAGCAAAGAATCATGAAATATTAATGTTTGACATGTTTTCACATGGTGTCTTTTACTGAGGAAAAGTGGTGCTAAAGCCAGAAGGAAAATATGTGTATTGCATATGCTATTGGAAACTCTCAGCTGGTGAGGGGAAGGGGTGACACAGCTCTATGCCTGAAAACAGGGTTTTCATTCAGTGTTGCACAAACTTGCCTTGGCACAGGAAGAATTGTTATGATTTCAACACCTAGTGGGGTGTAGAAAAGGTCAGACAGCCAAAGAGATGGTCTTGATCCTTTTTTATTCTCCACCATCCCTCATCTTCCGTTCTTGCTGCTGCACAGCATGAGAGATGTTCTCCATACAGAAGAGTAAGCACAGTCTGAGCAATGCTTTCTTCTAGGCTCTTTTCCATGGACAATGATGCAGAAATTTAGGAAAGGCATTTTTCAGCCCCATGCACCTTCATTCTTACATCTTTCCATCAACCTTTGCCTATTTTTCATAATATTCATTCTTGTGGCATGTCTAGTCTAAATGAGGTGCATGATAGCTCAAGCTAGTTGAAGAAAACTCCTTTGTGCAATAGAACTGCATTTGCTTCATTTGCCTTGAATGAAAAGCAGGGACTTCTGCAAAATAATCATCCAATGTTTTTGTCTCTGCTACAGGACTCACAACAACTTCAGTTGATGTTATATTAAGAGATTTTAATTTCTCCAAATGGAAGTCCATTTCTATGCTTTCTTTCCTATTACTTTTATAGTTAGCTTTTACAATTAACTCTGTAAAGAGTTCAGTGTGGGATCTTTCACTGAAAATGCATAAACAATAAGGAAAGACTGTGAATTAGATTATTTTTTCAAAGTGCACTCTTTTGCCTATTATGTTGCAGAACATAAAAGCACTGAAGATCTATTTTGTTTTTGTGCCTGAAAAAAAAGGGATGGAGATACAGATGCATCTCATTTTCTGTTATTGTAGGGACATTAAATCAACCCATTTCTCCCATTTTGCCTTTCCCAGAAAGGGCTGATCCCTACTTTTTACTTTTTGCATTTACAGTGCCTTTCTGTGAAGCTGCATGAACCTCCCATGCACCTCCAATAACACTAGCTCCACATCTTCCTGCTGAGCTGGCTCTTCCCTGAAACATTTTCCCTTCACTCTATGCTCAGACGTTTTTTCTTTTTTCTTAAATGTGTGGAGTTTTTAGAGGAGTTTGGAGTGCCATGCCACAAATCAGAGGAGGCACAGCTTCAGGAGGCCCCCAGGAAGCCCCTCTCCCCCTGGCACCCCCTCCTCTGTGTTTCTCCTAGGAAGGTACTCACCCGTGGCTGCCGGGTCTGAGCTCTGCTACTCTTGCTGCTTCCAGGCTTGATTTTAATTGCACAGCTCCAGCAACTCTCCAAAGGGCTACTCAGTGGAGCTGCTCTCAGCCTGACTGACACGAAGAGATGTGCTGTGTTTGGCTCAGCTGGAAGTGTTTTTTTCCATGTCTTTTAAGGTACTTTCACAATGCTCATGGCTTGTTCATTAGGGAAGTGTTATAGGCACAGTTAATTAGTACTTATGAATAAAAGAAAAGTAGGAAGGAAAATCAGAGCAGTAAGGACAACAAAAACAAAATTTAAAAAAAAAACCAACAATGAAGATCTACTGGAGCAAGACACTCAAAAATTAATTAAAAATATATTGATGTTGTAGACTTTACAGTGATTTTTCATTCCCAGTCTATCATAAAGCAAGTACATACTGGCATGTGGTCCAGCTGAACCAGCACATACACATAAGTGTTTGTCTGTCTGTCAGGTGACTCTCTGGAGCCAAACAGCCAGGAAACAGAGGAGTACTCCAACAGGGAGAACAGGATGACTGGGCACAGCTGTCACCGATGCTATCAAGAAACTTTAAAAACTCAGCTGAGGCAGGACAACTAGTTTCATTTTACTTTGCTTCCTGTGGCTGCAACTCAGCTAGGTGTTTTTGAAAACTGTATTGTGAAAAGCTCAAAAGCATGGCCTGTGCTGCAGAGAGGCTGCCCTCTTGATGGTTAAATGCAGGTACCAAAAATCCTCCTGGAAAAATCTACAGTGTTTCAAACAAACCATCCATGTTTGTAAGATAAATACATTCCAAGCCTGCTAGAAGCTAGACTGCTAGAAGGTAAGAAATTTGGTGAAGCATGTAATTAAAGGTTATACCATCATATGAAAAATACACGAATGGACCAAATAGAGCTAACTATCACTTTGGGCATTACTGGAGATTTGAGCTTTTGAGTGCTTGACTTTGCCATTCTACTTCTATCCTTTTAAGAAGAATCTTTGTTTCCATGACTGTGTTCAAACATGATCAGTAGGGTCAGTACAGCCAATGCATCCTATTTATCCATAAATCAACACACTTTACACTGAGAAATGAATTGGTAGTTGGAATAAATCTGTATCAGCTAGTATGGCATCTTGAGGATTCTGGGATAAATCAGGGCAGAAAGAACAAAGAATTGTGGCCAACTTCGCTTTTTCTGGCAGAGCAGAAAGCTGTGACTCTCTACTCACTTTTTTATTGCCTTTGAATAGCACCAGTGAGTCATTTCAGGGAAGAAAATCTACCCTTGAGCCAACAGTTACCTCTCCTGTCTCTATCTGTTTGTCCTGGCATTCACACCCTCTCTACAGCACCCTTTAGTGCTGCTCTTTAATACCAATAGCCTTGTCCCTGGAACATGTTACCCCTTGGAAGACCAGTTTCCAGTTTGTGCCCACACTGCCTGGTATCAGTTTCTCCTCATACTGGATTTTAGGCAATTCTGCGAAGTTTCAAAATTTACTGACACCACATGTCTTGCTGGTAGGCTGTTGAGTAAGAACAGGAATCAAGATTCTCATTTTTAGGATTAGCTAAAAGAGGAAAAACCAACCATGATTCTAAATGACAAGTCAGATGATCCAGGGCTGGGTGGTAGGAAGCAAATGCCAGGATGGGACTGAAATAATTGAAGAGCCAAAGGTTTTCTTTGCTGCCAGAAATTATTCAGTGAAGATAAAGGCCTTGTGCTCTCTTTCCCTCACAGCATTTCCTTTCTCCCAAGCTGGGTCAGATTCAGAGCTTGTCAAGTAAATTAAACAAATCAAATATAATTCATACCTTTCTCTTCACAAAATTCACTTCATAAATTGTCCATGGTTTTTCTTGAATCATAATGCCAGCTGTATAATTAGGAAGGAAAAAGGGTATTTCATGTAAATGCTATCAAATACAATCTTTAATAAGTAGCCCTCTTAGCTGTAACATGAGCCCAAAAGTTGCTCTAAGGTTTTTCCTTCTAATTATCAGTTTCCATCTGGCTCCTGCCAGAATCCTCTTCCACTGAGAAGTCCAGTGTACCTCCCTGTGCCCAGAGTCTAATGCAGACCCAAAGCTGCCTCCTCTATCAGAAGCAAACAGTTTTACCTTCTCCTATCAGTGAGAATCTGATCTCCACGCTTGGGCAACAGTCCCCTGATCATCTCTGAAAGCCTCAGATGTTCCACCTGAATCAGTCAGAGCATGATGCAAATAACACCAGGGTCTTGGGCTCGATACCTCATTTGCTTAAGAGCTGACCTCATGATCCTTCTGGGTCCCTTCCAACTCAGACTATTCTGTGATTCTATGATAAATTTCACAGGTGACAATCTGCTTCTAATGCAGCAGTGATAGCACACAAGTACAGGTATAGTGACAAAAAAGATCCAGATCTTGAACTTACAGGACAACTGATTTCCAGGTAGGAACTTGCCTGAGACATGAGGCTATGCACAAAAGTGGGACAATTCTCAACAGGAGACAATTCCCCAAAATCATGGAATATAATGATGGGCGGCTTGGTCTCATCACTCACTTCATTGCCCAGTTTCCCTTCTTTTCCCCAGGACTGATTAGTGCATTTTTGCCTGTGGCCTGTAATAAAACTGCAAAACTGGATGTAGAACTGTTCCCATAGACTCCATAATTCAGCTGTTTTTTTCCTGAGTTTTAGAGGCACATGGACATTTAATCATCACATGTCTTTGGCAATGTCCCAACAGATGCTCATCAGTTTGGAAATATCTGTCTTGTTAAGTTTTGAAAATTGTCAGTGTGCATTACTGTACACGGGGGAATCTTGTACACAAGGATATTGAATACATTGCGGTGCCTGAAAATACTCTTTGATCTATTATTCTGATTTAATTCCACCCATTCAAAACATCCTCCTTGCTCTGACAAACACACTGTATTCAGTCAGGAACTGGAAATGACAGAGAGCACAGGCTGGAAGATGGCAAATTAGCAGGGAATTAGCAGGGGAAAATAATGAAGATTAGGACAAACTCTGTTTTATGGATTAGGCAACTGGGAATAATAAACAAACTTCCTTTATCAACCTCTTTTAAGTGTGAGATCTGAAGATGCATTGTAACCTCAGGTAGCTGAACAGGAACAAACAGGCCTCCTCCTTGGCCTCTGAGCACAGCAGCTGATCCCTGTGGTATTTTGTTTGGCATTACTGCAGTTGGAGGAAGGAGCCTTATGAAAGGAGTTGAGACTGGAGCTCTGGCTGTGTGGTACCACGGCTTCCTGGCTCTACCAGCACAAACCAGGTAGGAATACAGTCAAGGCCTGGCTGGTTTATATGCAGCATGTGGGCAGTCTTACAGATCCAAATTTGTGCCTGAAGCAGCAGAGGTGTCCTGATGCAGTCCAGTAATGGGAGCACTGATGACAGGAATCTGTCCTCAGTACAGCTGGCTTCACATAAACCCACTTTGTGACAGGCACAAGCATGAAAAGACAAAGACTAGGACAAAATGGAATTCTGAGAGGAAAGCTAGTGGAAGTTACTAAAAAAGCGTTAGTAAAGTTCTGTTCATAGCTTCTGCAAATCCTATGTTAAAAACATTCATTAATTTTTAGATTTTACTGAAGTAGAGAGAAATGTTGAGACTAAAATTCTGAAAGCTTGAGAAAATATGCTGATCTTGAGTCTTGTGAAAGGGAAATCCACTTCTCCTTCAGCTGCCAGTCACTGAGTTCTTGGATTACGTGGAGCACTCTACATCTGCATCCCAGATGGTGTGATGTGTCTGATGATGGACATGCTTCCATGAGAGCTTGGGGAAATGTCCATCGTCTTGCCCCTCTCAGCTCAGGTGTTTTGTATAATGTTTTTACCCCTCTTTTGAAAAAAACACACACTTTCACTTAAATACTGCATTTAGTGTGATGTAACCCAGTAATAGCCGGGTTAATTTTCACAACCACCAGAATCCAACCACAAAAAGCAACGAAATCTGAACACTAAGGACAGAATTGGACTCCTCAAGGCTCACATGCTACATGGTGTTACACACAGGCTCTGGTGAACAGCAGTAGCTCATTGCTTTTTATTTCAAACATCTGAACTTCGGGCTATTTTAGAAAGAGTTAGCAGCTTTTTCACTTTCCAACGAAGGCTCTGGAGTATATTTTTCTCAAGTCAGCAAGGTGTTACTGATTCTTCCAAAAGTGATAGCAATTTATTATAAACCACTCTTTGTTTCAACACTGTAGATCAGCCTCTGGTAGAAGGCCCAAGAAATGCATCTGGGGGCACTTCAAGGGTCTTTGATGGTTTATAACACCTTATAAGACATGACAGCTGTCTCTCACATCACTGTAGTTGAGCCAGGTATGCAGTGGCACAAAGGATGACTACCTTCAGGGGAGTTTTACACCTGAGCCAGTTGAGTAAAGGACACTGGCATGATAAGAAGCATCACCCCACTTCCACAGATCTGTTTCTCCTAAGTCTTTTCCCCCATCTGGCTCAAAATCCAGCTTGTTGCTAAACAAAAGTTGGTTTATCCTGGTCATTCGCTGTGATGGATAGCACTCTCTCAGTCTGTTGTAGGTCAGAGGTTTCCCCACCACACACAAAATCCTCTCTCTCCTCCCCTTTGCTTGGGGGATGCAGACCTGGCCTCAGCAAAGCACCTTTGCAATTGGCTAATTGTTTGAACCATTAACAAGTAACATTTCAGTCTCTCATGGGGATTTTTGTGGATGTCCTCGCTTAGACTCATCTGATGCTCAGTCCATTGTGGAAGACCTGTCTAAATAAGGGGCCACAAAACAGAACTTAAATAGTTTACACAGAGCATTAATCTATCTTATCAGGCATGAGGACAAGGAACACTTTTGTATATTCAATTGTTGTTTAATGTAACACTGTTCATACTTCATGTTACATTTCTTGCTTTAAAAAACCAGGTAGACTCACTTGGGACAATGAATCTTTTGTGCTGTCATCTTAAACTTCATTAATGCAACAACTGCTGGTAGAGAGACTGGCAGGTCTGAAGTGTGAAGAAAGCACTACTTTCTGCTATTATTAAGAAAGCAAAAGACTGAAGTATTCAACCACAACTGAACTCAGCAATCACTTGAATAGATAGCAAAAGAAAAAAGAAAAAAGGAATTTACTTGGGGTTTATGCTGTATTTACTTCAGTTTATAAAGTCAGACTTTAGAGTGGAGTATTTCTAGAAAATGGAGCCTGAAGAAGCAAGGTTAATAGAAGAAGCTTTCAGAAACAAAGAGCTTTGAGCAGACATATTTAGAAACTAGAAGGGGCCTTCAAATGACACTGTCAGAAACTGAGTTGTTTGCAACTAATGACAGGAAAGGGAAGGCAGCGTTTTGAACAAAAAAGGGCACAGTGAAAATGAAGACATTCAGAGAATCAGTACATAGTGACAGATGTAACAAGAAAGATCTGATACAAATGGTTTATGTGAAATGGTACAAAGAAAAAGCGACAGATGCATAAAACCCATAAAATGTTACTATTTCAAGCAGTCTGAACTGCATGCTTAAGAGAAGACACAATAGTGAAAAACACACTTGCACCCTTTATCCCCAAAACTATACCTTCCCTAAGCCTAACCAGCAAAGAAAATAAAGTCAGATCAATCACTAATGCCATTTGAGGTCATTTGGCAGACTTGCATGAAGGCTAGATTCCAGCTTAGAATGTGTTCCTTAGAGGTCAGTGTAGTTTCCTGGTCCCTCAAGGATAATCACTAACAAACAATTTTGCAGAGCAAGTATCCTCTGAATAACACAACCCTTAGAAATACACCTTAGGGAAGTTAAAAAAGCATCATGCAAACATAGCAAAGATAGAATGCAATTCAAAACACTTAACTGCTTGCTAAGACATGCAAAAGAGTGGGTTGACAGCTACTCTAGAAGAAAAGCTACAGGGTGAATCTTACCTGGGCAGAAGAGTCTATAAATGTGCAGCCCTGTTATTATTAAGGTCCTTTTTGCTATTCCTAGCAAAGCACTGATTTACAGAAAACAAACAAATAAAACTTAGTGGCAGAAGAGACTGGCACAGACTCCTTGCTGCACAGTTGCCCCTACATGGGACACAGGTGAAGGAGTCAAAAAAGGCTGTATATTTAATGCTTCACACTCTTGGGTTCTAATACTGATAGTAGAGCAATTCCAAGCTGCCTAGACACCACAGCACCTAAACACTTTAAAAGCTTCATTTCCTTCTTCTTCTCTCTACTTCCTCTGTTGTACATCGCTCATTAAGGTTTCATGGGAGGAAAATAAAAGGGCTAAAAAGGCTACACCAGAGTTGGCAGTTACCACATAATATCAAGATAACAAGCTCAAATTATGGCAACAGAAAGAAAGGGTTGCAAGTGTGAAAAGGGGAGCAACCTCAACAACAAAGAGCTCTTCAATGATCTCAAAAGAGAAAAGCATGTATGTAATGGAAATGAGGACAGACTGTTTAATAATTAAGTAGCAGTAACAAGAAAACACAGAACCAGGAGAGGAAAACTAAGTAGTTTTTGATGGGAGTCAAGAAGAGACTGCACTGTTAAGTGCACCAGCATTAAAACAACAACAAAACCCGACCCTGCTCTGAACAATGGAAATGTTAGTCATGCAAGACAGAAGAAAGAACTGACAGCTGATGACACTGGTAATGAACTCTTCAGTATCTGTTTCCATTTCAGTATTTCATAGTGATGGCACCTACAAGCAACTGTATTCACATCACTGACAAAGAAAGATCTCTGCCTAGTAAAGAAGAATGAGCTAGAACCTAAATTTCCTGAAACTGATGTTCACAGGTTCTCTGGATTCGAAAGACTTACACTCTAAATATCAAAAACTGGTGTGTTAACCTTATACTAACATTAAAGGTATTAAAATTACATATATATTTATATAAATAAAATGATTTTAGAAGTACCTTCAAAAGCAACAGTAGTTGTTGATGTGAGAACTGGAAAGCTGAAATGCCTATTTTTAAATAAAACAAGGAAGAAGAGAAGCAGCAAGAACTTCTTGAGCAGTGTCACAACCGTTACTTTTCAATCCTAAAAAATCTTTTTAACAAGTACTCAAACTATATTCATTTATGCTTTCCACAGTAACTGACACAAGTATTGCCAAGTACAAGTTATGTTAAAACCTTTGACAGTAGTGTAATGAAAAAGCAGTAAATCAAATGTCTTTATCTTGATGTGTGATTGTCACAGGACATCCTTATAAGCAAGCAAACACAGCTCAGATTAAAGAATTACTCTATGAATGCAGAGCTACCCAGAGTTGCTAGAAAGCAAAAAAAAAGTCAGTCTACTGATAAAAGAGAAAACTGTAAGGATGCTCTGCAGAAGAAAGTTGTAGGATAAGTTCCCTCAATATTCCAACAACTTGTGTTATGGAACCAATAGACAATATAGAGTTTGACTGTCCCAGAAATCAATACTCAAAATTTAAAAATTATCTAGATAAATTAAAAAGTTTTCTAGAAAACATAACTTAGTACTGGTAAGTAAAAGAATCACTCAAAACTCAACCCTGAATCCATCACTGCAGCAAGCACGAACTCATATTTTTGACACCTTGAACACTGAAACATAGCAAAGGGCTATGAAGTATTTTACAGTTTAACTGCTTCATACTACTTTTTTCCTCCAACACAATAGGGTTATAACCACTGTAGTGTTTAGGATTAAGAAAAAAAAAGGGGAAAAAAACCACTTCTCTCCCCCAAGATATTTTACTTGCTTCACATCTATGAATCTTCTGCATGTTTTATCAAACCTACAATTCAGAAATTTGGCAGCCTTTAACAATTTAAAAGGGAAAAACACTGCCATCTCCTGGCGCAGGTGGAGCTGGCAGTTCTCTGAATATCTGCATTCTGCTCTCCATCTTACACTGGTTTTTATGTACTGAAAAGTAACTTCAGATGTTGCATTTACAAATAAAAGCAAAAGTCTACATTAGCATATAATCTGCAAGGTTAATTTTGGTGGCCTAAATTCAGTAGCAACATAAAACCAGGTCTACTCATCCATCTGACCAAGTTCTATGTGCTTGAAAAACTTCACCAGCCCTCCTCAACATGCATAAATCCTGAACAAAAATCTCTGTAAAAGTAGCAGTTTGGACAACACCCAACAGTGACAGTTTATTTTTTCATTAAGGGCAAAGCACAGTGGCATTGTAGTTGACTCCTGGCCTACAGTTTCAGATCTTTCTGCCATGATCTTACTTTTACCTTTGAAAGTCCCTATTCCAATCACCTATTTTCATGCAACAGCAACCAAAAAGTAGCCTTTGAGAATGTACTAAACGGTTTATTAGTATAACCTAGTCAAGCAAACACCTCTTCTCTACACTGAACAACCTGTACCAGTCCACAGGAAGGTATAAAATCTGTACCTACAAAATCTGTACCTATAAAATTATCAGGTAACTACTCCATCCCCTACCTTTTATGAGTCACAGCAGTATTTCCAACACCTTATCAGAGGTGCTTTACAATAAGGGGAATAAATAGCCCGTTATCCATAACTTGGGACATGCCTAGTAGTAACAATTCTTAATGTAGGTAGCCTGCAAACAGTGCTGTGTAAAGGCTCTTCCATTCCCCCAGTAGCACTGTCTGCTCTGGTGCTCCAGTCCAGGGCTAATTTGAAGCTACCTCAGAGGTCCAGGCCATTCCTGTCAACTGCTACCAGATGTGAAGATGCAGCTCAGGTAATTTTTTTTAACTGGATTATATCTGAACTAGGACATAACATAGCTGCAAATGTTTTAAAATTAGTTTTCTAATATTGACTACACAGAAGACAACATTTTCATTTGTTCCTACTAAAACCTATGTTGGGAATTTGAAGTCTTTTTCAACGCTATAGCTATTTAATCATTTTTCTGAAAAACTAGCAACCCAAAACTTTCAGAGATGCATCAGTACAGCACAAGGGTGGAATCAGGATGAATGCAAACTGGCAGGATATTAGCACGAGTGTGTGGAAGAGCTAGCAGATAAGCTTACACCACAACTTGGATACTACAATTAGAGTATACTTGATGGGTGCTGTTATTGCCTCCTGGTCATATGAGCAGTACAAGTAATTTATTATGCCTCATGCTTGCTCTTATCTAAGAATTTCAGTTGATTTCATGCTTTTGCCACCTTCTACTGTTGAGGTATTTTGCTTAGCCTCCTGAGTTATCTTAAGGGACTCACCCAGTCAGGAACAACTGACCCACAAGGATGACGTTTCAACAGATTGTCTTAGAAGTACCCTTGAAAGAAGACAGGAAGTGTTTTTCTTTAAACTTTGAGTTTAATTCTATAGTATTTGTCTTTTTTCTATCCTGCAACTAGTTGAGGTTCACAGGAACAGCTTCAGTGGTTCTCAGCTACCAATGCTAAAACTCCACTTTTAGACAAACTCAAGTTAAAATTCTGGAATTTTCTTGCCATCATATTTCAGGTTCACTTTGCACAGTGTAAGTTCTGGTGTGCTGAATCTTTACAGAAGAGTGATTTAGGCACCTTAATAAAAAAAAATCCTTCAAAATATAGTATCTTCAATTCAACAGTCAGTTTATTTTCTAAAATAAAAAACCATGCATAATTCTAATATACAGACTTTGATTCTTACCAAAGACATGTTTATAAATATTTTTTTCTTTTCAATAAAGATCTCTATCTACAGTCCAGATCCTGAATGCCAATCTGCCCAGCTGCTTTTCAGGAAAACATTTCACTGAAGAAAATGTAGCTCCATATTGTTTCAGGTACTGGAAAACAAATGTACTGCAGAACTAAATAATGATCTCTTTAGGCACTTGCCATTTGGCTAACGCAAGTTTAAGAGTTTCATTATTTATAAAAAAGCAACAAAATTGCAGTAGTTATAGCCTTCTTAGCTAATTTCCACATGAAAAAAGGTGCAAATCCAGATATTTGTCAGCCATCTTGCTAAGAGAAAATGCCGTATTTCTTCGCCAATTCTTCAAAAGAAGCATCTTTTAATCCCATGTGGTTCACATGATTGAATAATACCTGTGTAACTGAAAAAGAAAATCCCAATACGAACTGTTATTTTTGTGATTCACTCTCTTAAGGTAAATTAGCCAAATTCTTTCCTTGGGGAGAATAAGGGGCATATGGATTATACAACTGAAATATGAATACATTTTTAAAGTACTGGGATGAACAAAAGTAGCAAAGCAAAACTCTCACTTTGTTTTGATACCCATGAGCTGCCTAACAACACTTCCTTATACAGGTGCATAATCCAGGCAACCACCAGTTTTTAGTTTCTTTACTTATCTTGACACTATGCCACTACATGCAGAAGACAAATGTTAATGCCAGTGGCAGACAAAGCTTACATCAGGTAAAGGCATGACTGCCATGTGTAAGAGGCACTGCACTTCACTAAGTCATTTTATTTTAAGGAGATTCACATTTCCAAATTTTTAAGTATAATGGTTATTAGCGAAACTCAGCTGTAGATAGTAATTTAAATTTACATGGTCCCAGAGAAATGTTTCTCTCGTGTCTCACTAATATATAATCTGTCTGGTGTGCTAAATAAAGAAGAAGTTTGACACAAATCCCATGTTTATAAACCATGAATTCAAGCCAATGTCAACACAAATTGCAAACTAATGTGAGTGACGCCTCCAGAACAGGACAGACAACCAGGCTGAGTGCTTTAGAGATGTCTGCATTCTTATGCCAACAGAAAAAGTCAGGATTTGTCAAGAAATAGTTGTAAATAGTGGAAACTGTATAATCTGGATACCTTGGATTTAAGATGTAGGATTTCATACAAATTCATAAATTTGTAACATTACCAGCTACAAACTGACAAGCTGGCAAAGCTTATTTTATCAGAATAAATAATTTTATCAGTGGTATTACTGATTAAAATAAGAGGATTTAGCTGTAGTTTTCTAGTCTAAACAATAAATAAGGAGTCAAAGGATTAAGAAAAATTACATGACATTCATATTAACTTCTAGAACAATAAAAAGCTAGACAACTAAAGTGATTATTATATGGAATAAACAAGAACAGTGTTAAGTTTAACATATTTTTTATCAGATTCTACAGTACCACAAAGTAAGTTTACAAAGACACTATCAAATTACTTACTTTTTTTTTCTGAACCTGACATAAACATTACTGCCATATCAAATCTTTTTAATTCAGAGAGCCTCTGGAGGATTTCAAGGATGAGCGATGGGTCCTCTTTCCTGAAGAAGATTATTACAAATATAAAAATAACCGCTGTTGATTAGAAATATTCAATAGCTCCAAGCAATATTGAAGAATTCAGAAACAAGAAATTAAAGGACCAACAGAATTCCCTTCTCTTTGGTATTCCCTATCTTTGTCTTTCCTGTTCATTTGTCCATTCACAAAGCAAAAAGTCGGTATCTAGAAACCTTTATGTAGGTATTATTGTTCTACTGAGCAGGAGTGAAGAAATACAAAAACCTAGACTGATGCAAACTGACTGCTGCTCATGTACAGAATACCCAGTAGATGATGTAATGCTTACACCTGGCTGTAACATCACTGCTTTTGTATGTATCAGGTACTGTGAAAGGAAGCAGCATCTGTGGTCGTAGGAAGCTCATTGAAAAGCTGAGCCAATACAGCTGCTTTAATTTTCATCCATACAAAAAATTCCTAGACTGTGTTTGTTTTGCATTTTTCTGGTCAACAGTAAACAGGCACTGCCTTTGTTACAACTATTAACAAACTGTTTTTCTTCCACAACTTCACATTTCTTTTGGAGGGAGATAGGACTCTTACCTTACAGAAAACAATTTGAGCTCCCTAGCCTTTTTATGTTGTATCACCAAATGCAGGACTGTACCTCTAAGACAACATTTTCACCCACTGGATAGATATTTTACTTTTTTAAGGAAACCGAGGGAAAGGCAAACATTCATTTATGCTTGCTTATCTCCATAAAACAGCACCAAAAAGCGTCAAGTGTGTGCTTCTCAGACAGTGTAATTCAGAAAAGCAGTATGCTGCCTCTGACAGACAAAATGAACTTTAGGAGTCAAATGGTAGCATGGATAGAAATTTCAAAAATAACTTGTCAGGTCCTGTCTTATCAGAACCTCAGTCTCCAATATACATTTGCTACAGGCAACTGTAGCATGTAAAATGCTAGCAGATAATTAAGTCTGAATGCATCATAATAAGTGTGGCATAAAACCAAAACCCTCTGAATTTTTTTGCTTTAGTAAGTTAAAATAGAGGACAATGTGCAATTCTGTGTGCTCTCAGAATAGACACACAGTAATATGAACATAAGTTACTTTATACAGACTATTGAGAGTTTCTGATGCTCTTTAGTAAAGCACAATTCAACGACACTCAGTAAAAGTATTTTCACTTTTCTACCTGATTTTTCATGGTGAGTTTCACTTCTTAAGAAGCAACTATTGTGTAATTCCAATTATTTCATTATGTTCATGTAATGCTGTGTGTTGGAAACAATTTTGTAAGCCTGAGGTTGGGACTAGAGAGAACATAAAAAAACCCCAAACACAACACAAAAAAACAACCTCCCCCTACCAAACAAATAAAAAAATAAAAAACCCAAACCCTCCAGAACAGCAATAAGCAATGTAAAATAAAGGACTGAAACTTACTCAATGTAGAAGTCATGTAGAATTTTCAGGATCTGGTTAAACAAGTCTGGATCTAAGGATTTCTGAAACAGCTTTGCATAAAGCGAGGGCTCTATTTGCTAGGGGAAAATTTAGTAAGTTAATTTTAAACAAAAAAAAATATAACTCAATCATGAGAATAACATGTGCATTTTTAGAAGGTCATGGACAAGGCTGAAGTGCATGAAAGCAAAAAAACCAAATCACACAATTTGACATCAAACAACAATTTTTGCTTGTTTGTTTTTTTGGGGTTTTTTGTAATGGTAATCTCTAACTTCTCTTAAAAAGCTCTAAGTGATTTTTTTTTTCCAAAAAATATAAAAGTAAAACTACACATTAAGTAGATGGCTGTGTTTCAAGCATTTGCTTAGTTTAAAACTGTTGCTGTCTAATTACCCTAGAAGCACTCATTTGAAGAATTAGAATTTAATAGTTACTAATGTATTTAAGTATTTAAAGAACAAGGGCCTATATTAAAAAAAATGCAGAGACTGTACTTAAATAAAAAAGGTGCAAAAGAAGAAAAACTCAAATGGACATCAAACTACTTATTGTTATGTGAAGACAATTAAGAAAAGGGACTATTGTACACTTGAGACACTCTAAGCATAGCTATCCCTTCGGTTTCCTCCACAGATGTTGAAGAAGCTGTCCAAACACTGCTGATACTCTATGTTTCCTACCTTCAGGTACAAGTACATATTTTCAGGGCAGTCTTTCAACTTCCTGAAGTCAGATTCAAGCTGAAAAGAATTTGCAGGAATGGGAGGAACTGGACAAGCAGACATAAATGACCTTCTGATGTCTTTTTCTCTCTGTTTGCTTGCAGGAAAAGACGGATGCAATGCTGATGAAATTCCTTTCACATTTACAGGCAGCCTGCCAAGATATTTTGAAAGACATAATCAAATCAACTTTTAAGGAAATTCTACAGTGAGACGTAATTGAAGATCCTTCTATTTATTAAAAGCTAAATTTAAAAAAAAATTAAAAAGAATGTGCTTTAATTTCAGCAGGTATTTTAAACTTCCTTCAAATTATACAAATTTTATATTTGATTCACCTTTTCTAAAAAACCACATCTGCAAATACTTAAATTTACTCAGCCTCTCTCTACTTTGTTTCTGGGAATTACTGGATTTTATAGTAGGTTTCTATATATACCTGCCAAAAAAAGAAAAAAACAAATGACATTTTCTGCAATTTCATAAAGCAAAACAGTAACAATGTCAAATGGATAAACTAGTTTCGACACGGATATCAGTAGATCTATTTTTTATCCTATAATTTGTCATTTAAGTCCATTGTTTTTTTAGAAATTAGGAGATGGCTAAGAATATATTTTTTTCTTCAACACGTCACAGGGATTCCATCTAACTGAGCTAGAAAAGGTGGGTGGGACCAGTGTTTCTCATGGAAATTCTTTGATAAGGAGTCTTTATAGTAACAGAATGAAGCAGTGTCAATGCAGCGGACAATGAGTTCTAAGACTGAGCAAGGATAACGCTTCTGTACTTCAGCCTAGTTTCAGCCAGACAGACTTGAGTTTGCCTAACTAATACAAGTGTGACAGAAACTGAGCACATCTGAAGCCAACGCTGGCCTCAGCAGAGGAAGAGGGGTGACACTCACGTGCTCCTCGTCTCTCACACAACTGAGGTACAAAGAATGCCTGAACGCTGTTCAAAACAACTTTAAGAAAACCTAAAAATAAAAGTTGTAAAAACAGCCAGGGAAGATGGAGTGCCCAAGCAAGAAAAGAGTACAGCATGCACAGAAATATGAATTCCTTTATACTTGCAAGGTAAGACTGAGTTGTCCATCTGACACTAAATAGATCATATTTGTCTCAACCACTGTGTGGTCAAAGAGGCAGATGTACAGTTGCTTTCAACAATAGTTTTTTAATTCAGATTCTCCAAAGTATTCTCCAAAGTATCTTCAATACCTCACCACATGCAGACATCTGGAAATGAAGATTACATTTCAACTACATTTACTTTTCTAAAAGAGGATCAGAAATATACACTTACTCTAATAGTGATGTATCACTGATTTCTTCTATTTTCAAGTGCTTTGCTTTTGGAATATCAACTGTAGTCAACAGATCATCCTGATCTAGAGTTTCTGTTTCTTCAACACTCTCTGAATTCTTCCAGTTATTGACTAAAGTAGTGCTGGGCAAGTCACCATCTGATGTATCATCATCAACTTCTTCAATATCTATTCTTCGCAATGGCATCTAAACAGAGCACAGACCTCGTGTCACTCGTGGACTCAACATAAGTGTCAAAGCAGACACCAAACACAACTGGGTGTAACTTAAAAAATCGTGGGATAACCAGTTACCTTTGTAGTGCACAGAGAGGACACTCTGCAGAAAGGCAAATGGCAAAACCAGGAAACCATTAAAATTCTACATGAAGCCTGATATGATAATTTTATTGCTTTATCCTCATAAACCAGTATATCCTTACCCTAGCGGACCTCTGTATGCAGTCTGTTTTCCAAGTAATAATTAAAAATGTATACTTTTTTCCCACTAAGGTTGACTAGGCAAGATCATATACTTTGTCCCATTATGTGGTCAAGCTTTGTAATTCAGCAAAATAAAAAACACAGGCCTTGGCCCACAACTTACAATTTTGATATAATAAACATCTGTAATTCAACCTTGCTGACTGATCAAATTACATACATCCTATGGTAGCTGATTCCACCACATGCTAAAATGATTCAGTTTATTTAATCTCTGCATGATCCCCATTATTTTTGACCATCACCCAGTGCCACCATCCCAGGTCTTAGAAAAAAAGCTCTCATCACTTCTTGCTTTAGAAATTCATTTCCTGAACATGAACACAGAATGTACTGCTCTAAAAACAGAAGCAAATGCACACGATTAAATATACTCAACAATTTAGACTTCTAGGAAATGGCACTACCAAAAGCACAGATGTTTCATCTATACTTATTGTACCTTAACAGAGTAACAAGAGGAATACAACCAACCTAGCATCTTCACTTACTTTAGCAGCCAGAGCAAACACTTAATAAATACGATTACGGTATTTCAGCTACTTCACAATAAATTCATTTATGTTTAAAGAAATAATGTTTCTAGTTATAGAGAGGACATGCTACTCCCCTCTCCCACAGGATCAAAATAATCACACATTTTCTACTAAAACTATCCGTATTAATTATATTATTTATGAGGGTAAACTAAGGTTTTCAAATAGCATGAGTGCATACGCATACAAAGTATGAGCACTCTTTTGTATTTACACAACTCATTGCTGAATGTATAAAGATTAAATGTACCAGAAGAGGAAGCCTAATACACAAAGAAACCTAGTATTACATTTTTTCATCTATAACTCATTCATCTGACTATAACCACTGATAATTCATAGTCCGACTACATTGCTAGTTGAAAACCAATATCCAGCTGTCCTGCAGTTTATATGGATGAATATGCATACCCAAAGCTCTCTGGAAAGCAGCCCAACACGACAGCAGCATATGACAAAAGTAGGCAACATGTCTTATAACCACTATAGCTGCTGTAAAGACTGTAAACAGCAGTAGAAATGAAGGAAAGTTTACCTAGAGCCTCTCAAGTCTCTCCCATTTAGTCTCAACTGTAATGTTATTATGTGTACACGACAGGGTTTTGGGGCTGCCTGCTATTCCACATTATAAAGGTATGCATACACCATGTTTGCGTAGGGTGGTACTGCAGCCTGAACACTTACACCACCACTGCTGTGAACCTCAGCATTTCCATGGGTGTGTATGTCCTTGAAAAATATCAAAAGCGTAAATTTATACATTTTTGGCTTTCCACAGGCAAGGCTATCTATCAGGTGTTAGTCTACAATACAGAACATAGGTTTTAGCTCTAAGCCCTACTTTTCCCATAATTATAGAATGCAATTCACATAACTTACCGTTGATTTAATCTGTAATGGATTATCAATCATTTTCACTATATTTTTCATTTCTGCTTCTTTAATCAATACTGCAGGATATTCTTGGTGAGTCTGTTGCTCTTTCTCAGCTAATTCCTGAAAAAAAATGGCAAGTTGGTCCAAAATACTAGGTGTTTCATGAATAAATACAAGGTATGTTAACCATAACGTAATAAAGAATAAAAACCTTCTAGTACTACAGCATTAGAAAAAGATCCTAAACAAACAAAACCACACTATACCAGAATAAGCATACATACATTCCTTATTTTCGTGAGTTCGTTTATTGCTTGTTTATTTCCAGGTTCCAGCTTCAGAACAGCTTCAAAATCTGAGGGTAAAACAACACATAAACTGTGGATATTTCAAATTACAACATACATGTGGCATACTTTTAAACCTTCTATTTTCCTTTCATAGCTCTACAGATAATTAAAGGAAGGTAAGTGGCAGAATGGGCAAGGTTGGAAGGAACCACCAGTCATCTGGTCCAAGCTCCCTGCTCAGGGTCATCTTGGAGTGCAATGCACAGGATGGCATCCAGACAGTTCTTGAATATCTCCAGCAAGGGAGACGCCACAATCTCTCTGGGCAATTTGTTCCAGTGCTTGATCTCTTGCACAGGAAAGTAGCTCTTCTTGATATTCAGGTGGAACTTCCTGTGCATCAGTTTCTGCCTGTTGCCTCTTGTCCCACTGCTTGGAACCACCAAGCTGAGCCTGGCTCCATCGTCTTGACACCTTCCATTCAGATGCTGATAGACATTGATAAAGTCCCCTCTCAGTCATCTCCTCTCAAGGCTGAACAGGCACAGCTCCCTCAGCCTTTCCCCATAAGACAGATGCTCCATTGCCCTGATCATCTTTGTCACCCTCTGGGGGACCCACTCCAGGAGCTCCACGTCTCTCTTGCACTGAGGAGCCCAGAACTGGACACAGCACTCCAGATGAGC
>VXBR01003306.1:110410-120980 GCA_013400215.1 Cisticola juncidis | reverse complement strand
GCCTCCCCTCCCTTGCTGGCAGTGCTCTTCCTAATGCAGCCCAGGATTCCATCGGCCTTCCTGGCCACAAGGGCATTGCTGGCTCATGGACAGCTTGTTGTCCACCAGGTCCTTCTCCCAGCAGGTCAGCCTCCAGCCTGCGCTGGTGCAGGGGTTAATCTTCCCCATGTGCAGGACCCTGTATTTGCCTTTTCTCTCCAATCTGTCAAGGCTCTTCTGGAAGGCTCAAAGCCTGGGGTACTGCCGCTCCTCCAAGCTTTGTGTCATCACTTCACTTGCTGAGGAAGCATCTGCCCCTTCACCAAGTCACTGACTAAGAAGTTAAACCACAATGGGCTCAGTATGGAACCTTGAGGGACACCACTAGGGACAGGCCTCCAGCTAGACCCTGTGTCAAGCTGGAAGCCTGTCACTTATTAAGACCCTCTGGGATTGGTCATCCAGTTCTCAATCTACCTCATTGTCCCCTTATGAATCAACCTTGTATCATTACGAGCCTTTTAAAAGAACTTTCCAAACTATTTCTAACTACTTATAAACAGCAACAGCTGTAATTTCACACAAACACAAGAGTTTTTATACCTATTCAGTGAAATTCAACAGAAATTGCTTAATTCTTAACTTTTGCACTCCTACGTCAAAACAGTATGTCAGAACATAAAAAGATCAGGATATCCTTATGCTGATCTCTTACCTACCACATTTAGGCTAATTCAAAATCATACCTTGAATAGCTTCCTTCAGCTTTCCAAGAGCAACTCTGGCAGCTCCTCTTCTGGCAAAAGCCTTAGAATAGGAAGCATCTAAGAGCAGAGCTTGTGTGCAGTCATCTTCTGCCTCTTTGTACCTCAGCATAAGCATAGCACAAAATTAATAATCAATTTCAAGAGGCAGTTTCAACTGAAAAGTCAGAGCTACCCAAACCAATTAAAATATAAAATATCATTACCTACATACATAAACATATCACTGAGCTAAAGTGTGAATTAAAAAACTCCCATAAAATATGGTTTCTCAGCACCTTGAAATTTAAGCTGTATCTTTTGGTGTCACATAAAGTGCTGACTGTTTTTAGCATTACAAAAATTCACATCCTCTATAAGGAAGAAAAAAACACTTAAAGCTTTTCAGAGCAGAGTCCACTTTAAAAATTCAACAACAGCCTTAACATCAAAGTTAGTACCATGACCTTGTACTTCTGAAAACGAGAAATACCATTACAAGCAAAGAAAATGTACCAGAGAGGAGAAGCAAGTACGCATGAGAATAAATTCCTCTACATTTGGAATTCTGTAATTTGTCCTTAACTATTTCAGAATGAGAATTTCAGCATATCCTTGCATAAATGTCATTTGCTTAATTTTAAGATTAAATTTCCTCATCCCATTTATACTGCTGCATTAGATCATGATTCCACTATGTGCTTAATGAAGTATTTTCATTCATTCCTCTTCCCCATGTTCAAACTATCATTAAATTTATGCAAATTAATTTTTATTTGCTGTTCTCATCAGCACTAGCAATTTGTAAGAATACCAGTGGGCTTTTGTTACATTTTATGTTTGGTCCTCTTTCAAATATAAAGACCCATGATACAAGATTTATCATATGGAATCAATTTTCTTGCTTGGTCATTCAATTCAAGTATTGCTTCCTCTGAATCTCCCTGAAAATCATTTGCATTCTGATATCCTTTAAAAAGGTGTTGTGTCAGAAATACTATCCATGCAACTCATCCTAATTTGAGATCATTATACTGTCTCTACAGATACTCAGCCATGTCACATTAAAACAGATGACCAACATAACCCTCTGCTTTCTGCTTCTCATGCTACCAGCTTACAAGTTTAAAACTGCCACATCATCACAGAGTCAAAAGAAGTTCACACCTAAAAATTGTCCATATGGAACTTAGCTTAATTTGCTGGAAAGCATGAATTTCCCTACAGTTTCTGGGTTATTTGGATAAAACTAAATTAAAAATAAACAAGCAACACATATGTGTCTTTCTCAGTGAAGTAAAAAAAAGCATTTTTAAAAGGTAACAATTTCCAGAGAAAGGTTTTATTTATTCCTTCCAAAGTCCGAAGTTATAATCCACTTCTTTTTACAGTGCAACATTTAGTAGCTGACTGGGTTTCATAGTCAAAGACAAAGCTTTGGGCAGTTCCTTTCCAAAAAGTGAGTATCTAAATTTTGCACACATAAAAGAATAAAAATCCAACTTCAGAAACCATTCTTTCCTACTGGTGCTATTTTATTCTCTCAGAACTCACTTCCTACAAGTTGCATTTCAAGATCACATATACAGATTTGTTCCCTCTCCTTTACTGCTTTTAATGTGATTTATTCCAAACTGAATTCTAAGAAAAATGAGGAGTGACAGTAACTCGAGTGAAAATCTGCTGAATCATTACTCCTCCTGTTTTACAACAAACAATAGAGCATGTGCAATTCCACTTACTTCTCAATCTTTAGGTAGGCCATGGCTCTGTTGGCTGGCAGTAGTGCATTGGTGCCATCTGCTGCGATACCACGGGTGTAACATTCTATTGCAGCCTCGTACTTTCCTTCTTTGAAGTAACCGTTACCCTGGAATATTTAGGTCAGAAAAAAAAATTCAGCATTGAGAAATTTGAGTGCAGTGAACTTTTTCTTATCCTTTTTTGCAGAGAGGGTCACAACACTATGAAGATGAATCGCAAACATCCACATCAGGGCAGACAGTTACAGTGTATTTTTTCCCCATCTAACTTTGGAGCAGAACATAAAAAGTATAATACTGTCTAATACTTCAAGGATAAAAAACCCCAACTTTGCTACATGCATAGTTCAAATGCAGACTTGTATGTCTACAACTTATTTAACTTCATGCTTGATGGTCAGGATAACCTACCCTGTACCTCATGAATTTAAACACAAACTGAACATTTACAATTCCCCTTTCAAGATGATTTTTTGCACTTCACTAACTCATCTTTATCCTGCTCCATAAAACTTATCCCCGAATATTATTTGGTCCAAATGCTGTTACTGTTTTCTAATTAATGCTCCATACAACAAAATTACATTACTTTTTTGTTTGTTTCTGGACGACTAAAATTACCTTTTGCTTCTTAGTACTAATTTGAAGCTGCACATCTCCTCTGTTAGTACTCAACTGACTGACAAAACACCAGAAAGGCCATAGTTCAGACTTGCAAGAATCCATGGAGTCAGGAACAAGCCTGAATTAGACTGAAATTTCTCTTCTGAGACCTATTCACACTCTTGCTCCTTAATGCATACTTTCATTCTTATCTGACTGATGACTTCACACAATCACTGTAGCAAATCTAAATAATGTCAGAAGTTACACAGCTAGGTAAGTGAACAGAAAAAATCTGGTTTACTTGATAATGTCGTTTGTTTATTGAAAGACTGGTGAGAAGGAGAAGTCAATGAGCCAATTGTGAGTCAAGACTATGTATCCAGGAATACATTTTTATTGTCATTGTTGCCTGCACCCCCAAAGTCCTTTTATAACTATTATTCATCAGGTAATCAGAGGTTTGAAAACAAGAAACAGTCCACAACTCCCCTTGAACAAGCAAGCATAAGATACTTATAATAACAAAGAAATGGGGTCTTTGTAAGTGCAGTTTAAGTTCTACTTGCACTACCACATATTTGAGGTTGTGCATATACAATTTGGGCTGTAAAAGCTACCTTTTATATTTATTCCTCCAGAGAAATCCAAACAGAACTCACTGTCCCACTCACCTTCCTAAAGGCCAAAATGGAAAACATTTAAGATAACATCAAGGACATTCCATGTATGAAGTTCAAGGCTGTATCAGGTTTAATTTATACATTTGCATAACTAACAGCACAACACAAACCTTTTCTTTGCTAGGTTACTCCTGTTCCAACAGAATCTGTGACCTACCAGATCTTTTTCTGCAATTGCCTTCTGCTTGAGCTGCTGGTCTTCAATGCGCTGCTTCTCTTCATCTGTTAATCCTGTTCTGACTGCATCTTCAAACTCCTTCTGTTCTGAATTTTCTTTTGATGACAGAGCCTGTAAAAACAATTTTTCCCTTCAGTAAATATTTCCCCACTTAAACATTTTTAGAACATAAATTACAATAATTTCTATACTTCTAAGATAAGAAAATCTGCCAGGAATTGCCTGTGTTGTAAATAAAACGCAAATTAAAGAGACAATTTAAAAACAATTGGAATTTTTTTCTGGAAAATGTATTTCTATGAGGGACTGCAAGTCAGAATGATGCTTGGTAAACAAAAACTAAGTAACTTCTAAAGCACAGTGTGAAATGACTCATGGAACCTTTGTATACAGTCCAAGTCACATATCATTGATTTCTTCAGTTACTGGAGACTGCATCTTCATACTGAAAACAAATTTTTCAAGGACTGTCAAAAATACAGTGGAAGAAGTATAACTAAATTCACACAAAACTGACAGGTGAGCTTATATTTACAAGGGTCATCATAATTAACATTCTCCTCGCTGTCATGAAAGGCATCTAACTTGCATTAGAGTATTTTGTTCTGTTCTTAGACCAACTTTCTGGTTTGGTTGACCACAGCAATCAGTGTGACTACAGGCAGGTAGCAATGCATTTTTATGGCCAAGAGAACACGGTGGTTCTCTCATGTGCTATGCTACCTTATACCAAAATACTAAGTATGACTGAAAAAGCATTAGCACAGGAGGCAGAAAATGGGGGAAAATTAAAAAATCAACCAACCAACCCACCAAAATCCAGCCAACCAAGGAAAACCAACCAACAACAAAAAATGCAAAAAATTCCAGATGGTGCACACATGCAGTCTTAGTCTGTGATCCCCTCTTAAAATGATATTTGCATATGTGTGAGTTTCTCCAAAAGAAACTCCATTAAAGATTTTGACCTCAGTGAACTTTAGATGCCAGAAAAAGCATATGAGAATTTGTTGAATCTGTTCTTGTTACAAAAACAGACACAAACATAAGCTGAACAGAGTGTATTAATTTATGTTAGGGCCTATTAATCTTATTACCTGATTGATTTTCTTCAGTTCATTTTTTGCTTCGAAGTTGTTTGCATCCAGCTCCAAAACTTTTTCATAATCTATCAGAAGACCCGAAAAATATGTTTCAGGTAGGAAGCACAGACCACTAAGCAGAGCATTCTTTTGAGACAAACCATTTTTGCAGTTATCCAAGAAGCCTGACATATTTCAAGGAATACATTATTCTAAAACAGTTAAAACTGAATTATTCCAGAGCTAACAACATCTAACACTATCATTTGGACTTGCTACTTGAATTTTACCTTGCCAGAAGAATATGCAACATGGTATTTCATTTCTTTGTTTATAGGAAACGAAAATTAAATTTCTACATGCAGGAGCAGATCACACAAGTTTTTATGTATTCTAAGCAAAGAATTTAAAAAAGACTCACCTTCTTTAGCACCTTGCAGATTTTTCAGAGCAAAGCGAGCGGCCCCTCTTCTCGCATAAGCCTTTATGTAATTTCTATCTAAAGCAAGTGCTAAATTGCAGTCAGATTCCGCAACAGAAAACCTATCAAAAAATTAAGGAGTAGTTTGGACACATCTAGGTAACAAACCCCCAAACTCCAGTAGTTTGTCTTACTCTGAGCTTCTCCAGGTTCTTGATAACATGGAAATCTTACATGCCTCAGAAGGGGCACAAACCAAGTATTTACACATTTTTTGATTCTGAATACATCAAAACAAGAAAGGAAAACAGCAGTCAAGAATCTCTACTGCTGCAGAGAGAATAACCAACTCCCCTGTATCCATTCTTCACCCCAAACTAATCAAAGCTTT
Organism: Cisticola juncidis; assembly: GCA_013400215.1. Classification (NCBI taxonomy): domain Eukaryota; kingdom Metazoa; phylum Chordata; class Aves; order Passeriformes; family Cisticolidae; genus Cisticola; species Cisticola juncidis. The sequence goes on along the minus strand of VXBR01003306.1, from coordinate 115,137 downwards.
AGAAATAGAGCTCACGGAATCTGAAAGGAAATTTAACGCCCTCTTCCTCTTTTTTCTTCAGGTCTTACACTGTAACACAGAGGATGCTGAACTGCTAGTCTGCAGGCCAAGGAAAAATTGAAGGAGACTGATTACCAGATTGCCTCTCCTGGCAATTCCTATTTTACTTTGAAACTGGAAGGCAAGTTGCAACAATGGCCTTACACACTGCATCACAGCATGATTTATAAATCAAGAATTAAAACTAGACCAAAAATCTGAAGGTAGCATTTCAAGTAAGAAAATATTACAGATTTAACAATGCAATTCTTACTTTTTCATTCTATAAAAAGCTGATGCTCTGTTTGTGGGCAATACTGGATTGTATGGATCAGAATGCATCCCTCTAGTATAGCATTTTATAGCTTCATCAAAGTTGCCTTGTTTAAAGTAGTTATTACCCTGTGAATAGAAAAAAGCATTTTCAGCCAGTTACTGTACATGGGCAGACACATTGCTAATTAAAACCCCTGAAATATCAAGTATTTTAGAAACACTTAAATATTTTTTGTTCAACATTTCTCATGAAGTACTTTAAGTACTTCATGAGAAAGTAAGTGCTTTACCATGAAATATGCTTTCTGACTAATATATCTAAGTGCACCACATCAAATAGTTTTCATAAAATATTCTATAACATGGGTCTATACAATATTCCTTTTTAGTATCCCTAGGTCATTTCCAGAAACCTGTACCAAGCACATACATAGCTACTTAAATTACTGATTTTTTTCAAAGTTTTTAGTAACTAGGTTTGGCATCTTTGCTTTCCAAGTAAACATTCTCAATTCTGCCTCCTCTGGGACACAGCTTTTATCTCATGCACCCTCAACGACCTCACTGCAACCAAGATAATAATGGCTAATGACACCTCAACTTCTCAGTGTAGACTGCATATTACATGTCAAGGAATTCCCACAGCATCAGGAATACAATACAGACATCACCCACATATGTATGCAATTTAAATCAAACAACCAACCGAGCAATCCCACAAAAACCCAGACCAAAGCTAGAACTACTGAAGTCAATATTGACTGATAGATGGGTTGTGTGATTGCTTACAAACAAAAAAGCTTGTCAAAAACTCAGAAGCTGCTACACAACTTAGCCTCTTTCTCATGGCAATAAGGCCTGAGATGGATCTCTTTCTATATCCTATCCTATTAGGTAAAACTGAACTGGTACAAACTAGCCATTCTTAAAGCAAACAATTTCACCCATCATTCCCAAATGTGCTGCCATCACAAAGGGAGTATTTTTAAGTTCTTGCAGATTTAGTTTGGGGCATTTAGATGTTCAGTTTGCTCTATACAGTAATTCTATACAGCCATTCAACTTCTCCAAGCAAAACATCACCAATGCATTCATCACCACAAGCATACGTTAATTCTAATCTGCAAGGCTTGTTGCTACTGCCAATGAGAAGGAATAGAACAGCAGTGAACAGTGTTGTTCTGTTTTGGAATAGTGGGCAGGGAAACAGACAGAAAGACTTCCAAATAGGCAATTATTTCACCAGACGTGTGGTCTCAGTCAATGATCTTTTAAAAGAAAATTGCAAATACTCCTATACCCAAATTGCTACTCCACCAGTAATAAACATCTATAATCTTATTACCTTTTCCTTCTCTGCAAGAGCCTTTTCAGCATCTACATGAATTCCATCTTCTTCAGAGTCTGATTCTGGAGATACAGAATCGTGAGTACTATCTTCTTTATCAAGTTCTTCAAGTATTTTATCCTAGAATCAGAAAAAAACCTTAAACTGTTGTATTCATTTTAATTTAACAGTGCAAAATAATACAAGCAAGATTTTATTAATGTGTCCTCCAAAACTGAAAGTCATGTTTAGTCTTACATTCTACTATAATTATGACATTTTTAATAGGTCTATTTTTAAAACAGATTTTTTTTCCCCTTAAACTCCAATTCAGTCTCCTGGATGAAAGCACAGTCAACAGAAAACAAGTATTTATCAATATTCCAAATATTAAATGTGTAACCCCTTTGGGAGAAAGCTACTCTATGTTCATACAGTACCCAGCACAGTAAGATACTGACAGGTGGACTAAATTCTCAGCACTGTAACTGTCTTATTTAACACAGAATCAACTGGGGACAAGACTCAAACAACAAAGGAAATCTTCAGACTCACCACATCAAGTTTTCCCCATGCTTCATAATCGTAAGACTTGATCTTGTTTTTCTTGTTTTCCTCAGAGGTTATCTTTGAAGGGACTTTATTTTTGTTTTTTTTCTTTTTCTTAAAAGCCTTGTTTCGAATTGGTGGCAAATTCTAAATAGAATTAAGTAACTTATTATAAAAGAGATGTGTGAAAATCACTTGCACTGAAGAATCTACAGAACCTGTATCTAGACAGTGTAAGTATCTAGTGGCTACTTTTATTTTAGAAATCCATCCAGCAAGATGTTCTCATGAGCTCTACAAAATCACTAAGAACAACAAGCATAAATATTTCAACACATTATAGTAACTATTCCATGTATGATATGAAATCGAGTTTTAGAAGACAACTCTCTTCAGAGTAACACTGAAGAATCAATTCAATATAGTAAATGTCAGCAGTAAATTAGCAATACTGATGCTGCAAACAGAAATATTCTCATAGATCTACCCAGAACCAATACAAAATTTACTGGCCTCATCACATTCAGAGGCTACTGCCCCACAGCTCTGTTGATGGTGCAGTTCAGAGAAGAATCTCGTTTCCTTCAGGTGAAGAACACACCATGAGTTAGTTCATGCCTTCTATTCAGATATTTTAAGTCAATAAATGTAACTTTGCTAACGCAAAGCATAATTATTATAAACACTATCACAGTATGAATAACTGAGTGGACACTAGTCTTGTGTTTTCTTACCTCTTCTGGGACCCCACTCTGTTTCCTGAGTTCAGAATCCACTTCTTTAATATCTTTTTCCCAGCTCTCCAATTCTCTCATAAAATCCTGCAGCTCTTCGGCATTTTGCTTCACTTGCAGCTGCAGTTCTATTGCTTTACTTGGCGCACTCATCATAATCTGTCAAAAATCAAGGAAAAAGGCCTTCTAAAAATCAGTTGGAAGTATGTAGTGAAGGAAGCTAGCTACTTCAAAATTAACAAGTCTGACTTACATGCCAGTCAAACTTCCCAATAGCACAGTAGGAACATTAAACACTAAGAGACTAAGAAGAAAGACAATTTAAATGTCTTTGAAAAAATGAAGGAAACCCACATTGTTCACATACAATAATGTATATCATAAAAAATAGCAATTCGCATTTTCCAAACTAAATATAAGTTAAAGCACTCAACAAGTCAACGGTAATCCTGAAATTGCAAGCAAGTTCGTAAACACTGTTTATTAATTATTAACACTTGACTGTCTTTATAAATTTTGTTGTCTCAAGTGAAAGGAGATTTATTATCACAAAAATATAAAGTCAAAATTAAAAAGTAACCTTAAAAAAAGTCTTAGTTACAATTCAGACAGAAACCCCATATTTGTATAGTTTGTAGCCCAAAAATCTCAAAGGATAAAGCAAATAGGTTTTGAAAACAATCATGATGAAGTAACTCATGATGAGCTAAACACAAACTTGGACAAAGAGAGTTATGAATGGTTGCTAACTATAACCTCTTGCAAGCTTCAGGATCTGTTAAAAGCCTCATGGAATTATAGATAAGCTATCTGTAGAGATACTACACATAAAGATTTTAAGGAAGAAGAAGGTCGAGGCTATTTAACATGCTTTATTTAACATTATTTTTCACACCTGTGCAATAACCTAGTAACACAACAATATAAAAATTTATGAGTCAAACAAAGCTAATGATTTCTGTGGTACAATGTGCTGTACAGAATTACAGACAAGGGTCTCAAAGAGATGGAAAAACACACTACATGATTACTACTGAACTAATGCTACCAAAGCAGAAATGTTTCCACATGCTCAGGAGTAAGTAGCTGGGCAGATACTCTTGCTACAGTAGTTGTGTTTCTCCCTAGTTCATACACAGGTACTGACAGGATTATCCCGAGCCGTGTATTAGGTTTATTTGAAAGAAAACAGAAAGAAACTTTCAGTGAATCCAAAAATGCATAGCTTTCAGCACACTTCCAATTCAGGGGCTTACTATGTTTTTTTCCACCTTCAACTGCTAGCCCATACCAAACCACCATCCTAATATTCACTGTTAATTTCATGCAACTTGGGCATGGGACACATCAAATATTCCATACAGCCTTGCATTTCTAGGTAGCTAGGACAAGACACTTAAAAAGACGCAAAAAAATATCTTGGAATCTGCTGAACTTTTCTTCTTCCTACCTTTGCTAAAACAGTCTTCTCGTGCATAAGAGAACCTTACATGAAATCTGGCTGTTTGCTCTCTGCCACTCTAAAGCATCCTGCTCCAGTGTGTAAAGTCAAACTGCTCCGTTACCCACTAGCCGCACACAACAAGCACCTTAATCCACGCACTGACGGCAGCCTCTGCGGCACAGCTCTTACACCCGTCAGGGCACTTTTATTCTAATTTCAGCGCTGAGCCCTTCCAACACCCCAAGGCTGCTGGTTCCAGCGATTCCCTCGGAGCGGCCGCACCACGCCGGCGGCCTGGCCGGCAGCGCAGGCCCGCCCCGGAGCCGCAGGGTCCCGAGGCCGCGCCGCAGGAGCCCCG
>VXBR01003306.1:23810-94751 GCA_013400215.1 Cisticola juncidis | reverse complement strand
TTTTTTTTTTTTTTAACAGAACCCATGTCCTCTTCAGCTGTAGTCTCATAAAAAAACCCAAAAAACTCTAAAGGAATGGGTGACAGAAGGGATTTGGGGAGAAATTACTTATTTCTGGCCTTGTAAACTGTGCCAGTGAAAAAACCCAAACATTTTCACTGCCTTATTTCTCTCCTTCAGGATTCCTAGTTTCAAGATGTGAATGTCAGACGCTCAGGAACACAGACTCTTTTATACAGCTCTGGATGTTCTGATCAGTAAAGCACTCAAGAAGTTACTTACATTTAATCATGTCATTTTTACAGACTTACTATCTGTTGCCTTGTGAACAGTTCTCAGCACCTTGGAGAACAGTGCTCTAAGTGCATCAAGTGCACTTGAACTTCTCAGTGAGCTATTGCATGTATGGTCCTCTCCAAACACAAAAGGAAGGTCATTAAATCGATGTGACACACTTCCTAAGTAGTATGTTAACTTCAGTGATTAACTTCTTTGCATTTCCATTTAAAGTGTTATTGTCTGCCTGCTGAGACTCTTCCTGCTTTATAGCAGGCACATCTCCTACTAAAGCGAGCTTTATGGTGTATTGTTAAAAACCTCTCACAACAGAGGCTGCTGGTGTTCAGTGGTGAACAGTAAGATTCATGTGTGTAATTAGTCAACTTTTGAAGCATTTGTGCATTCTTTGGCATGAAAACCAGTCCCCAAATGTAAGATCATTACGACTGTGACTTGTCTCCTTGGAGAGAGAAAAATGTGGCTAGTCTAAAAAATCCTAGCAACATCCAATTAAGGCCTTATGTTTTTTTCATTCAAATCACAAATTTCTCAACAGAAGTGGAAATAACAGGATACTGATAGCAAATTATTTTTTTCCACATCATGACTATAAATGAGTTACCTAAGCCAACTTTTCTAATCCAATTTCTGTATGAAATTTTGCACCTAAGTTCAATGGGAGAATGATGCAGAGTGACTGTTGCTCCTTATAACTGTCCTTTGATTAACACTTAGATCCCATAACTTAAAATAAAAGACATTTCACACAGATTCAGAGCTACAAAGAAGGCAGATACATAACTTCAAGTTGTAAAACCTACATCAAGGGCAGAGGGGAGATCACTAGTAGGGCGAGAGCCATGTTATAGCAAGGCAATATATTTGCAGAAATACTATTGTCTTCTAATGAAGGTTTTGCTTCTGATATATTCATACTCCTTGTATCATCCTTTTTTGTTTTCTTTTTCTCCATAAATTTAATATTTAAAATGCTGTGTTTGTGAAGATAGAATTTTATGAAGCAAGAGAGATTTTAGATGAGGTAGTTGTGTAAAATTAGGTGAGCTACTCAGATAACTGAAGTTCTTCAGGTGATTAGACACACTGCATCCCAGAAGCCAAACTTCATTTTGCACGAAGCATTTATTGAAGAATTTCAAACAGAAAATTATTTTCTGCTTACCAAAGTACAAGTTTTGTCACTTGGGAGTATATAACGCCTATATGCAAGTATTGGTGTGGTGCTGTGTTCTCTGATTTTGCAAAGAAATACTCAGAGACTCCGTTTATTGCCATAGAACAAGGACAGGGTGGAACTTTAGGAGGTACTCATCACAATTGTTGTCAATGTTGTCTCCCTGTTATGTCACATTCCTTCTGTAAAGGGAAGAATGGACCAGAGCGATTTGATTCTTCACCTGAATACTTTTCTATTTTTAACTGTTTTGTGAGATTGAGGTAAAAAGGTTAGTTGGAGATTTGGCTTAGAATATGATAAAGCATGTGTAGCTAGTGGCAGAATTCCCTCCTGAAAAGCATATTACAGATTTGTTGTTATGTAGAACAGTTTATAACACAGATAAACATTGCCTGGAAGTCTATTTTCCTTCTCTTTTAGACAATTGCATGTTTGTAAGGCATAATTTCTCCTTTTTCTTTACTAATACTGCACCTGACTGAATGGTTAAAAACTCACAGATTTTAAATTTCTCACAAATCCTATACATTAGTGAGATCAAACCAATAGCAAAAAAACTTAATGTACTAATGAAAAAGATACCTTATATTTGTCTGTTTTCTAAAACCAAATTTATACATCAGTGATGTGTCTAATTGAATATCACAGCATCAGTAATTGTGCTGTCTATGAAAGAAGTTTGTTCCAAAGTCAAAGTGTCACCTTGTTGTCAAATAATCCCATAGATTACCATAAACAGAGCTAGCGAAATTGTACTGTGACTGAAAAGATATGTGATGTGAATCCCAGTCATTACCACAGACATGACTTCCATTGTAATTATCTGCCTACCACAACAGCTTCCTTCTGCCAGCTCTTGCTTGCCTGCTGCCACACAAACTCATTAACATTTCATTGATGCAATACCGTTTGTACAGTTAACCTTTGTGCAAAGTGGGGCATTTCTTCATTATGATGGATTCTGTAATATCACAACAACTTGCATTGAGGATTATATTTTTCTTTTCTTCATTTATGGTTAAATTAGAAATTAGTCTAACACCTGGGTTCCATTACAGTGAGCTGCCTTGTCATCTGTGCAAAATGCAATTTGGTTTACAGGTAGCTTCAGTGTTCTCCATCTAAGAAGGGATTACTGCTGTTGCTCAAAGTGACTTTTAAAGGCAGATAAACTCTTGCACATTTCAACTGTTTTTTAATGGAAAATAAGAAGTATTTTTCAAAGCAAATTAAATAATTATTGTTTCATTGTTAGATATCAGACTTCAGAAACTACAAACCTCTTTCTATATTGAGACTTTTAAACAAAAATGTTACAATCACTTTTCTTGATGATTTTAGATTAAAGATTGACTTTATTTCAATATTTCAAATTCATAGTAATAATCTTAAGGTTTTGTCTTCTTTTTCATGGTCTGCAAGCATAGCCTCTTTTGGCATTGGTTGGACCATTGTAAATCACAAGTGTTTTTTGCACCACCTATGGAACACTGTCCATAAGTAGTTATTTGATCTGTGTAAATTTAGATAAGAATTTTATTTGCCTAACTATTTCAAGATTGAAAGTAAATACATTTTTTAATAAACCAGGGTTGGGAAATATAAAGAGTGGTTTAGTGCTAGACAGAAGAAAGTTCAGGTCACATTTCAGGTCTCAGGTGGATCTGTAGAGCTTTTTGCAGTTAGTTTAGGTGATATATCTTACATTTCATCTAGCAATTTCATGAAGATTATTACTTATCTGGTATTTGAATGGTCCGTATACTTCTCACAGTGATGCAGTTTGTGAAGCTGAAGGTGAATATGCTGCTCATTTTACACATGTGAGTTCTCTGCCTCACAAGTAATAGACACTGAGCTTTCTTGCTGATCATGTCTCTTTCTCTCCTGAGAGCTCACTCTTTGATGCCTCCTGTTCTTCCCACTCTCCCATTCCTAAAACCTGCCTAATCCCATTTTCTGTCCTATTTTTGCCTCACATCAGTTCCTTTTTAATTCTTTCCCAAGGTTGCCTGGATTATCTGTCTTCCCTTTACTGTGCAAATTTCTAATCCCAGCTGATGCAGCAGCAGGGAGGCAGGTCTCTCACAGACTGGATACTGGAGACAGAAGAGGACTCCAGGCAGCCACTGGGTGTGTTAGGTCACGATGTGTTCTGCACACTGATCAGGAGAGCTCTGTAAAAATCCAGACTCTGAAAATCTGCCAGACAATAATTCAGTAGGGGAATTGATACAATGCAAAGTGATCTAAAGCAACCACCACCTCACAAAATGAAAAGAAGTTCTGGAGGGTTCTCAGGAGATATGGTGTAGTTACAAAACAGACACTTTGTGACTTTGTAGACCTGCAATACAGTATTGGCATTGTTTGGATCTGGCTACAGACTTTGAAATGAGTTTGCAAGGCCCAGAACAGAGGTGCATCAGAGTTGATGTTGTTTTACTTGGGTTGGCTTTAACACTTTTTAGTTTTCCTATTGACTAGATGGTTGTCACGAATTCATTCTACTTTCCTTTAACTTTGTGAATTATTAAATCATAGTTTTGTTGAGAAAGCAATAATAAGAAGTTGCTCTGTGTAGAATAATATATTTATGGCTACCATAAATATGTAGTATACAGAAATACCAGCCTGGTAATATAGCAAAGATATCAAGAAATGGAAACACAGAATGCAGAACAGAGGAGGACAGATGTAGATAAATGGGCACAGGCTGACACTAGGGCTGTTTATAACACAGGGCTGTAAACAACTCACCTGTGGTCAATTAAAGGGAGCAACATCTGAAACTGCTTTTAGAGGTATCCTCATTTTTTAGGGATAATGATGAGAACAGATAAATAGTATATTATACAGGTAAAAGTCACTGTATATAGTTAATTTGGATGAAATGCGGAACTTCTGATCATTAGAGAAAAGAAAAAAGGTATAAACATGTTAGAAAACATATCAAAATATTCTCAGGTATGTCACTAATTGGAGTAGGAAGACATCACAATATGAACATCGTATTTCTACTGGTGAAACACTCCAGATATTGGCAATTAAACTTGTTACCCATCACTGCTGCCAGGCTGCCACCACCGACTGCAGGATCTGCATGAGTGAGGAGAGGGTGTGTGTAACATTAGCAAACCAAGCATATGAGATTACTAGTATTTATTAATCTTGTTACTATTATTACAACAGAGACTTTTCCCCATAAAAAAGTAATATTAGATCTAAACTGATTTTTTTTCTTGGATTACACTATTGTAGTTTTGAGCAAATTCCTGACTTTCATACAGGATGTATTTTCCCTTTGCTTGTTGACAAAATCTGGAACATAGCAACAGTAATTGCTGGAAATGGAAAAAGACCACAGGCAGAATCCAAGGAAGTAAAGAGGTTTTGTTCCTCTTTTCCTGTAGCTTGCTAAACTGTTGGAAGCCATTCCACGGACCAGCTTCAAGTGGAGGGACAGGGCTTTTTTCCATGGGTTGGTCACTGGAACAGACTGCCTGAAAATGTCCTGTCCCATCCCTGGAAGTGCTGAATCATAGGTTGGATAGGACTTTGAGCAACATGGTCTAGTGCAAGGTGTCCCTGCTCATGCCACAGGGCTTGAATTAGATGATCTCTAAGGTCTGTCTTTTCCTACCCAAACTATTCCATGATTCTATGATTTGTTGTGAAACACTAAATTATCATTAACCTATACTCTGTCAATCAACCATAACTTTACTGGGGTCATATATCTTCCTTGAAAACTATATTCAAGTGAACACCTGAAATCAAAGGAAATTGCCTGACTTTAAATTTCTTAAAATCCGCCTATTGTATTATCTCAGGTTATTCATACTCATAGGAAAGGAGCATTTTGTCTTTTGTGTAACAGGGTAAATGTCTCAAGTTTGTGGTTGCTCTCAGCTAGAAAATGACTACAGACTAACACAACTGCAGGTAATTCTTCAATATGGGCCTTAGGATATCTTTGAAACAGTGTAAAAGAGATATATGCATTTTAGCATTTTCAAAGAAATGAGACAGAAACAGAAGAAGGAATATTTTATGTGCTATATTTATATGAAAACAAGAAATGTATTTTATTTCTTGTATAATAAGATTCCTAAGGGGGAAGGCTTTCAAGATCCTCCTGAGCATTTGCAACTAGAGAGGGAATTAGACATTCAGGGCCTGAAAAATTCACCTTTAGGAGTACAGTAGTATCATTTCCCAGTGAAAAGAAACAAAAAAGACTCATAGGTGAAAAGGAATCTTAATTGATTCTGATTATGCAAAAAAGTAAGGTACATTAATCAAGAGAAAGACACAGAAACATTTTATTGCGCAGAGAGTTTGAAACACTTTATGATTATGGGTGCAAGGGTTAAACCAGATGGCATACATTTTAAGTAGGCACTACAGCAACATGTCAAATATGTCCATATTTGCATATACTTTATGTTAAAAACATGTCAGCACTGTCTTATATATTCAGAGCCTAGCAAGTGGAAGTCAAAGAGGTCACCTGTGCAGCTGGTGCAGGTAATGGAATTCCCATCAGGCAGATTTAGAAACTCTAAAGAAATGTGCTAAACACAACACTCCATCTGTTTCTAAACTATTGAGACAAGCATGCATTTTTCATGCTTTAAAAATAGATATTATAATTTTAGTATGTTATTTTGTGTGTACTCTAATGTACTGAAATATGTGTCACTTGTTTGGAGAACATATTAACATGCACATAAACATCTAAACCATGTATACCACTGGTTTGGAGTTTGCCATACCAGTTCTGCTCCTGATTTAAAAAAAAAACAAAAAACAAAAAAACCCCACAAAGCATCAGAATCATCTTAATGCTTAACCTAACAAAGCAAATGCTGAGAAATATTTTATGGCCATACTGTGCCAGGTGGCTGCTACTAAGACTTGTCTAAATGTGAACACTAAATAAAATGATAAAATCAATCTGAAAAGGAGAGATAATAAGCATGGAGATCATATGACAAATACCTGTGAAAAACATAATAGGCCAGATTCCTCTCTTAGACAGGCATGAAGACCTTTAGCTGGATGCTATGGAGTAATTTTGCCACAGAACAAAATTGATAGCAATGATTCTAGTATCTACTATTTTCTTTAAAGCAGGAGCCCTGGTAGCTTCAGACAATGACTGGACACATGACTTTGTACTGTCCAGTAATTACTGCATTGCAATTTTATGGTGTCCTGCCCGTAACTTTACAATGATCCTACCCAGGTTGCCTCAGAAGCAGATGAGGGAATGCACAGCTGCTAATGTTCCTGCTTTTGGCAGTAGCTGACTGCTTCTATGTCTCACCTCCTAGTCTCCTATCAGCCCTTTTCTTGGGGATTTCTGAGTGCCCTCAAACAGAACAGGACATATGACAGCTGTCTGTGTCCAGGTCATCTATATTTTGCATGCTTGATTAGTCCGGCTGACTGCCCTTGGGTAGGCACTTCCTGTCTGACCGTGTTGACCACAGTGTAGGTGTTGCAGAGACCGTCTGCTCACACATTCTGGATCTGCCAAAACTGTCCTTAATTGGATTTATTAGACATACACTGATTAGCTGCACAGAGCACCCACACAGCTCTCAGAATGCCCCTGTTTATTCAAGCAAAGTTGTGTAACAAATAGGAGAGAAAGTGGAAAAATTCATGCCACAATCATATGATGAAATTTCATCCCTTTTTCTACTTTAGTCTTTTCTCTGGTAAATGTTTTGAATAACAGGGTGTTGCAGTTAACACCAGATTTCATTGTGACATGCTTATTTGAAAGATATTTGTGGGTCTACATAGACAATAAAAGGGTTACACCATCAGGTCAGCCAGATGCACACACCAAATTTTGAACCCTGAGTTTTCAGGAGTGGCTCATCTGGGAGAATGGGGATGTTGGTGGAAGAACTGGATCTGAGTGAACTTTGAGGTACAGCTGTTAACTTCTGTTCTGTGGCAGTAAATGCCTGTAAAATATTGAGAGGGAAGCCCCATCCCAGCTGGTTTACTAAGGAAATATGGGCTACAGTTCCATGCTGCCAGTGTGACTGTCCATGGATCCACCCTGTCCATTTCCCATGCTCCCCAAACGTGCAAGGGGAGAGAACTGAGAACACCAGAAGTGTCTGAGAATAAATTTGGATGGGTGACAGGTATTGCACTGAAGTTCTGAGGGGGCTAGAGTGGTGCTGATGGTGGGAGAAGAAGCTGAGTGTTGTGACGAAGGGAAAAGAGAGGTTCATGGAAAATGTGGAGAGATCTGGTTTTTTATATTCTAAATGACATGATAAAATCTTAGGAAACAAGTCTGCAACCATTGTGTGCATTACATGAATTACCTTCTTTACAGACCTTTAAGCTTCATTGTTTATGCATACAGTGTTTTAATTAAATAAAAGCTTAATAAACAAGCAAGGACTTAAGTCCCTGTTAGTAGTATCTTCTGATCATATTTTATTGATTTAATAACTGGGTAAGTAAATTTCCTGTCCCCAATGGTTATATATTCATACCAATTTTTATTTCTTCAAAGCATCAAGAAATAAATTAAAAATTACTCTTAGGGCCAAATATGTATCTCTTCAGGCATATTAAAATCTCTTCTTTCAAGAGTATCGTTTTAAGATTATCTGAAAGATTTGCCAGTAATTTACTATTGAGATAACTGGCATAAATGAAGAATATTTTAATAATGTGCTATTATCTGCCTTGTACAGGGGTTTAGACACATTAAGGCAGAGTAGGAATAATTTAGTTTGAGCTATGTTACTTGATCCCAAGCTCTGTAGCTCAACACACATAAAAATACAGTTTGTGTTCTGTTTAGTTTGTGCTCAGCCCACTTCTGACACTTTACATCTGTTTTTATACTCTTAATAAAAATGTCCGTTAGAAGTGTTACTTCATTGAGTTTACTAGATAAATTCAGAACTGTTTCTGAGATCTTCTTTACCTTAGGGTGCCTGGGCGTTCCCTCATTATAATTGTTTCTTCTTCTTCTTCTTTTTTATTTTTTTTTAATTAAACCAAAATTATGTAGTAAAAAAATCAATAAAAGCAATCTTGTTATATACCAGTGTGTATGTCATCCTCTAAAAGGTTGGTTCTTGGGAGGCAGAATGCTTTAGCAGTGGTGAAGGGGTAAGGACATGAGCTTGAGCTGCCGTGCTCACAGAGCCCTGCCTTGCAGATGGGCTGTAGATGAAAGAGGCTGTAGAAGTGTTCATTATTAGTAAAAAAAATCCATACCTCTAAAAGTGGGTCTTCTTTCCCAAACCTGAAATTTAATGAATGGAATTAGCAAACATGATTTTTCTCCTTCGTCAGTGATTTCTTGGAGAGTGGTTATGGCAATGTTACTTTATTTAGAAAAAAAATTAATTAAGATTTATATAACTGGTGTAATATGGCAAAATATTCCTAATATTCAATGTAAGAATCTCTAGATTCCAGTTTATATAATCAGAATATGAAGAAAGAGTACTACTTGTAATAGCTCTGTAGAGCAGATGTAGCTTAGGTAGAAAAGTAAAAGACAAAGAGATGACCTTATTCAAGTTAGAAATAAAAATTCTCAAGGTCTTTAGCAAAATCCAATAATTAATTTTAAATAACAATAGCAGTATACCAATTTCACATCAGAAAATAATCACAGCTGTCATATATTAGAGTAATACATAAGATAGCACAAAAAACAAAAAGCAATTTAGGACACATATCCAACAGCCATACTTACTGATTTTTATATACTCTTCAAATCCACATCTTATTCTGAGGATAATTAATGTTGTAATGTCTTTCACCCTCACTGTGCAAAACTCTTCTGAAACAACATTTTAAAATTGTGTTCCTACTACTACCTTCAAATATTTTCTTTCGTTAAAAAGAAGGAAAAACAAACAAACAGACAAAAACCCCAAACCGAAAAAACAACCCAAGAACTTTCTTGGAGGAGAGAGGGAGTATAATTAATATTGAAATTAGACATTTTGCTACTGGTATTGTCCTGTGTTTTTGGTCCAGAATAAAATATTGGCACTCCTCTGGTATCAAAGAGATATTTATAAACCCAACTTTATTTCATGCTGTCAAATAAGTAGCACAATGTCAACAGTTTTCAAGCTGTCCTGTACTATATCATATGTACCTGTTATTTTATATGTATATGTGCATGCACATACACATTCTGCCATCCACAGATACATAAATATACATGTCCACACAAGATCTTTAAAACATTGAATTGGGAGCTGGGTTGAAGTTACAACTTCTAACACTAATGATGCAAAATTTTGAGCAAGTGCTTTTGAATTTTCAAATTTTGTGCTGAAATAGAAGTTTTTGATGATAGTTTTAATAGCATGGAAAAAAAGGATACTATTTCTTTGTCTGCTACACAGGACTCTGGGCTGAGTACATTGTTAATATAAGCATCTGACTAAATACTCAGTGCAACTGACACCACCTCCTTGAAATTTGAATGTATGCAGGCAATATGCCTAGACCATTTGCCTTGGCATCATTCCAGTTGTTGTCACACACTAAATCTAACTTCTCAACTTCAGTTTTGCTTTCAGAGGGGAGTAATACAGGGAAATCAGCCAAATGCTCCTCAAAACTCTGCTACTTCTCTTGAGTTTGACCTCCTTCTTCCTAGAGAGAAAAAACAAATCAACTATCAACACCTATCATCCACGATAGTAGAATGAATTGCTACTTAGAAAATATATCCATACTTTTATTCCATTTATTCCTTTATTATCAGAGTAGTTAGCATTGCTGACTTAATTCTTAGTCACCTAATTTATTTATGCTGGAAAAAATAGCTGAATAGTTGTGTTAGGGAGTTTTGGGGGGTTTTACCTTTTTTTTGGTTTGTTTGTTCTGGTTTTTTTGTGTAAGTGTTTTTTGGGGTCTCTTTTGGAAACAAACAGGCTTTGTGCTACATATAAGCATGACCTGCCACTGACACAAGAAAGCAAACATAAAGTTTACATTCCAGGTGGTGGTGACTTTTCATTTGCTTTTTGATCTTAAAACCTCCATTATATGCAGAGGTGACACATAACGTGCCCACCTAATTTATAATCCTTTAATCCTCAAATATTTTTCTCATTCTAGGAAATTGAATGTTAGATCAATGTCTAGTCTATATTTGCTCAAATATTGTTTAGTTGACCTTTATTTCACACTTTACTTATCTGAATATTATGCTTGATGTATGTTCTTGACAAGGAGTAGTAACAGATACACTTATAATGGCCAGATATCCCAGCCATCTTGTCATTTTCTACATAAAATGCGAAAAAAAAAAAGAAAACAGGCAAAAAAAAAAGCGCATTGAGGTGGAACTACTCTTTTGTCTTCAGTGTGATATTTCAAGGTCAAAAAAGATGTGTTAATGGGGCAATTTAGCATGTAATAAATAATGCATTTGCCATTGCATGGGTTATATTTCTTCTACTATCTAGGTTTGTGTTTGCTATATTTTCAATCCCACCTTTCTATGAATAGCAATGTTCAAGTCTTTAAAGTGAAGATGACTGTATAACCATATTTTCATTTCAAAACTACCAATCATGTAAAGTATAACATTATACTTCTCATACTGTTTTTCCATTTTTTGCTACAACATCTGAAAAGAGAATATATCATGGCAGAATTCGCACATTGAAAGAAAACACAGATATGCACAATATTTACAGATGTACAAACTTTGTGAGGCAGCTCTCCAGCTGGGTGGCCCTAGCATACACTAGTGCTCCGTTTTGCTCTTCCCCAGGTGAAAGACTTTGCCCTTCACTGTGTTGAAATTCAGGAGTATCCTGTCAGCCCACTTCTCTGGCCTGCTGAGGTCCCTCTGGATGTCAGGATGATTTGGCATATCAGCTTCTCCTAGTTTGATGTTGTCTGCAAATCTGCTGAGGGCACACTCTGCCCCATCATGTGAAATATAAGTGGACCCAGTATAGATCCCTGGAATGTATGACTACTGAGCATCCTCCAACTAGATTTTGTTCTGCTGATCACCACCCTCTGTACCAACCCATTCAGCCAGTTCTCAGTCCATCTCACTATCTGCTCATGCAGAATGTATATCCATAGCTTCTCTGAGGACCATGCAGTACCTGGAAATGGTTTCCAGGATCAGATGCTTCATCAAACCCTAGAATTATACCCCAATAACAAAACCTACTGGATCCAAACAAAAAACCCCATTCATTCTGACTCTTGAAACAAAACCTTCTGAGTAGATGTAAGTGAAAAAAATCATAGGCCTTGAAATATGTGGAAGAGGGCATATTTCTGTGTAAGTTACCTACAAATTCACTACAGGTGAAGCAGAACTGCAGTTCTGTTACCTCTGGCTGGAACTGGGTTTAATTTTTTCTGTAATCTATTGCAAAAATCACTTATTTTAGGTACTGGATTGCTCCATAGAGGTGATTAGCTCTAGATATTTACCATAAGAAACAACAGGGATGCTCATTTACTGAGCTGTTTCTTTTAAGTTATATACCTAAGATAAGTGGGTTGACTCTGGGCACAGGAATTTTGTTTGCAGTTTTGAAGCTTCAGGTAATTATTAACAACATATTTGAAGTCCCTTTTGATATATCACATCAACTATTTGCAAAATTGCATTTGTAGTTCTTTGTTCAATTTTAGGAACCTGGCCTGTTGGCACTGACACCAGGAAACATCTGCAAACATCAGGAACAGTGATGTTCCTTCTAGACCCCAGCACTGCTGACCCAAGTCGAGGTGACAGCAGTGGAAGGGTGTGACACACTTTGCGTAGCAGGTGCATGGGAGATGGGCAGAGTACAATGATATCTTGCAAGCCCAGGTGTCTTGGGCATTCTGAGACGTTAACAGAGCTGAGACCACGCTCACCTGCACTGGGCAGCACCAAATAATCCCTGCTTCTTCTCAGTTATCCTTCACTCTCTGTTTAGAAGCTCTTGTCTCAGGACCAGACTTTCTTTTGTGTCAATCTGTGGAGTACCTCATAATCCCCAGAGGATCTCCCAGTCAATACAAGGATGCACACCCTTCTTTTTCCTTTAACAAATACAGTGTGAGTAGTTTATAATATTTGGGCATTTTTATTTCCTGACACAGTTTGCAATTTCATACCTGATGGTCACCCTGTCACACTCCAGAATAATACTGAAGCTTATCTATGTAAGGAAACGTCTGGTCCAAAGTTTGAACTGCAAAATGAAAAGTTACTCTTAACCACACTTACACATTACTGCTTGTCTTGCCTGAGATTTGTTGCATTTACTGTTGCAAAGACTTTTCAAAACACATTAGTTAAATGGAGCTGAAAATAATTCATGCATATTTTATGGCATAAATTACAGATATATCTCCAGTTGTAAGTTATAAAGCATGTCTTTGCTTACGCTATTAAAATATTCTGCGCCATTTAAAATAAGCTACGTAATTAAACTGATGTGCAGAAATAATTTTACAATTCTTATTAACATAAAGTATTTTAGCAAAAAATGCATTTTGAAAATTTTCATTAATAAATTCCAGCACTTCTGTTCAATTCTTCTCAGTAAATAGAGAAATAACGTTAAATGCAGTTATCTAAAACTGGGAAAAAATGAGAGAATTTTAGTTTTTTTTAACAACCATTGAGAGAGTTTTGCCATATTTGCAAAAACTAAAGATGATAAAGTAAACACAGCTGAGCTGCCCGGAATAGAAAGAAGCAAGACAAAATAATACAATGAAAAATACCATGTTCAAAGCCTATGTAACAGAAATTTTTCAAATTTTTTTATAGAGAGAAGGAAGATTTTTGAGTGTTTAATGTCATAAGCCAGCTTATGTGATGCAGAAAAAAGATTGCTGACACTGAAGTGGAGCTCTTGATCATCAGGAAGAACTTATATCAGTTCTGTCCTTTAACTTGCAAAATCACAGGGAGATTTGAGTGCCTTATCATCATCATTTGTAAGGCCCCAAAAAACTTCCCAATGAGACTTTTAAAAGGGCTTACAGTTGTTCATGTACTCGGAATCAGATGTAATGGAGAAACACTAGCAAGATGTTCCTAAGAGGTCAAAACAACTGAAGAACTTTACTGGCAACTTTAGAAAATCAAAGCACTTTGAAAAAGGTTTAGAACAGCAATCACTCAACATAAAACCCTTCCCAAAGCATTGCCTTAGTCCATTCAACTTAGCAAACTCTAAGCCTGGCCGATTTTAAGTTACTCAAAAATTCCAAGGGAATTAAAAGAAGAAACATCGAAAAGGCATACAAAATAACAAACATAAATACCATTCCTGGTTCCAGCAGGATCCAGATGACAGAATTTCCAAGAGGAGGATCAAGTCATGTGCTTGCCTTGTGTCTCACTTTAAGTACCCTTTGTCCTTCCTGGGCCCTATTTCCAGGTGGGACTCCTGGTCATTTGGCCACCCAGGAGCTGGGCTGGGGCTCCAGGTGTGGGTGTGGAGCCTCCAGTGTGCCAGGGGCTGGTGCCACTGCAGGGCTGGGACAGAGCCCCCGGGGCGTGGGGTGTGCAGGGCAAGGACCGACCTGACCCTTCACCCACACGTGCACCCAAAATGTTTGAAGCCAGCAATCTTGTTATTAAATATGTATCATAAAGCATGCTTTTTTCCTATACAAGGAATTTAAATTCTTTGAGTACTGAAAACCTCATAAGGTAAGTTGACTAGTTCTGCTCCAGATCTAGATTAGTTGTTTCCTTTGGGTTATTTAAAATGAATACCATTGGCTGACATAAAATTTCTCCTCTCAATACAACAGATTTCTCTTGTATAGGAGAAATAGCCTCTCTGAATGCTGTCTTTGAATGGGTTGAGGAAAAATTTGTTACTTGCACATTGTGAAGGAAGACTCTAGGGGCTGCGGCCTGTAGACAGAAGTTCTGGGTTTTTAAGATTTCCCTAAAAATAAATGCTCTTCATGTAAATAATAATATTGAAAAAAAGATTGTTGGGTTTTTAGGTTTTGGATTGAAATTTAATTGAGGGAAACTGAAGCGGAGGTGCAGTAAGAAGATTAAGAGCAATAAGCATTGATAAAATAGGTGTGAGCAATAAATCTAAGGGAGATCTCTTTAGCTGAGAATGGTTTGCTGACACACCCTTCAAAGCCTTCACCAAATGCAACGAATCTTGGGTTTCTCAGTATCTGCTGAATCCTAACAACTCAAAGTAGCCTTCCCTAACCCACTGGTTACAGTGCCGTGCTTTGCTGAATCCCTCATGCTGCTGCACTGAAGATGGAGCCTTTTAAACCTACTCATACTGTGTCCATAGAGCAGCTGGACTGTGAAAGAGCTGGTCTAGACACTAATTTCCGTTTCCCTTTAATCTTGTGCTGACTAGACTTCACAGTTTTAATACTGAAATATCTGCATAGCAAATTGTATACTAAAACAGGAGTTGAACAGAGTTTGGAAAACAGATTTTTTTTAAGTCGTGAGAAGTTAAACTGTGTCTTTGGATTCTTTCCCAGCCTTGCTGGTCGATATGGCATGGAATTTTATAGCCTGAATTAAAAATAATTACTGGAATCCTGGAAATCATATGACTTCAAATCATATGTCTTGCAAATCAAAGCCTAATTACTTATGCCATTAAACAGTTGTTATTGTCTAGTGACTAGGAATTTTGACTAGTCACTAGTATATACTAGTGACTAGTATATTTTGAAAACTAAAACAAAATGTGATGTAAAATGAGCTGAAATGCTATTAGTTGCATTAAACAATTATTTATAAACTGAAAACTGATGTTTTGGCTGGTTGCTGTGAATAGTACTCCAAGACTGGATTTATAAGCCAGCAAGCTGGCTGGCTGGAGAGGGTTGCCAGCAAAAATTTTGAAACAAGAATTTGAAATAGATGTAAATATGGTCCAAATACTGCAGACTACCCATTAAGGTGTTACAGAAAAAGCTACAACACACAGCATAAAGTCCTTATCTACTGGTTTGGGATTTCCTTTGTATAAACACACTCAAATTGCACACACACTTGAGGAGGTTCTTGTTACCATTACATGTTTCTCAGCACTTACTATTCTAAAAACAGAAAAGAGCAGTCCATCCTGACCACATAAAGAGATATTATGAGGCCTTACCTAAATCTGCATCTCTTTCAGCAGGCAGGAGTTTGCATGACTAGTTTTCTACAAATGATAGAAGATTTCCTAAGCCTGTGATTTGTGAACCTGAATCTTCATTTCCAAATGACTCAGCTACACATATACAAATGTATATACCTATGTAGACAAAGGTAGCATGGCATATTACAACTAAATACTTCTGTACAAAAATGTTACACTTGGAAAAAACCTGGCTCCGACTTACCAGTCTGAAGAAACTATTGTGAAAGACAGATCTCTAACATGACAATTTAATTTAATTAATTTTTTTTTTTAATAAGATCTTGTCTGACCTTCTGGGTAAGTTTCTTCCTCTGCCCAGTTGTCTGGGCAGTAAAGCTAACCCTGTGATAACTGGATAAGAAACACTTGATAACACATTTCAATGTTGTCTTAAGACATCCATCTTCTATTCTTCTATATTTTCCTTGTTATTAATTAGAGTAGATGGTAAAAAAGCCAGGACTGTAACCTAAGTTCTGATTGGAAATTCCCTTCCTTCTCCTCCTGGTATTATTAAGAAAATTTTAAATGTTTGCTTTGGATAGAGAAAATAAGAGTGGAGAGGCTCTGATGTAGGCTGGAAATGAAGCAGTTTTGTGAGCAGTGTTCTGTGTTAGTCTGTAACCAGATGGGAGGAAATTTTAGTAAGAAGAATGGTCATTAGGAACAGGAGTGCTACACAAATGTTGTGGTACCCCATAGAAAAGAGATATATTTTCTGTAGGAAGATATATTGTACCTATGGATGAGCTGCCCTTTATTGATCTCACCTTAAGTTTCTCCTGCTTATATAAATTTTTGCGTTTTCCAGAATTCCTTCTGAAATGGACCAGCACAGCATCATTCTTGGTTCTAGCCCCTGCTGTAAAAAACAGTCCCTGAATACTTAACAATACAATACAATACAATACACATATACTGTGTGATTTTGAAGCTTGACAAGGAGAGAGGTCAAAATGTGTTACTTTCTTGATTGAAATTCCATTGGTATCACCCGTAATGCCACGTCCTCAGGAGTAACCTATCAGTCTGCAGACTAATGCCCTTGTGACATATCAGCCAGGAGAGCAGAAATTTAGTGGAATGGGACAAAGTAGTTTTTTTGGGGCTGTGTCCATCCTGTGGGACAGCTTTCTTAGCATTTCAGAGGCAATTTGATTTCCATGAGTTTCCTTAATGTGACTTGTCAGGTCACACTCCTTCCTATTTTTGTATATCATTTACTCATTAGGCCAAAACTAGTCTTTCAATGCAGAGTAGCTGTCTGCTGTATACGTGCTGAGCTGATGGGATGATGCCCGAGTTGCTGCAGGAGCCTTTATCCTAGAATCGTTCCCTTCTGTTAATCCAATAGGTGCCAGATTACTTGGAATGAGGAATTAAAAATATCTCAAACTGTTTGCTGGTCCTAGCTAGGAGGAACATGGCATCTAGGTAAGTAATATAGTAAAATATATCCTTCACAATGTCTATCTACAGGCCCAGTAGATCCAGATTAGTTCCATGTATGGACCAAGAAAGGAAATATAACAGGTGCAGCTGCAGCCATTCCTTCTCCATCTACCAGAGATTTGTCTTAAATGATTAAGCTGAAGTTTCATGCTCCTTTTTCACATTTTCCAAACCAACATGTTAAAGAACCTCTTTACAGCTGAGTGTCAGGCCAGTAACTTCTTCACTGAGGAATAACCTGGTTGCTGTGTTGAATCATTTACTGGGAGATTCCACAGAGAGGTCACTGCTCAGCTATTCCTCTAGCAGTGTCCTCTGATTTCCTTCTTTGCCTCTGGCAAGATAATATCTCACAGGCAGAAAAAATTTGATTCTTCACACCAGGATAATATGCACATAAATATGTATAAATATGCCATCCTCAGCGCTCAAACCATCTGTACAAGTGTCACCACAAGAGCTATTGGTAGCTTTTTTGCATGTCTCTTTACTTATTTACAGCCTGAATAAAGCATTAAATTCTGGTGTGACTTCTAATTAGCAGAGCAGCCGTTACTCACTATTGCTTTGCTCTGGCCTATTATCAGCTTAGTCCTGAGACAGCAAAGCCATCTGTGGATGTACCAACTTACCAGGTATTGCAACTTGCCAAGGGGTTGTAAGGCACTGAAACTCATCTTTAAGGAGTCTGCTCAAACTTAGCCCATATTTGCTGGTTGCCAATATACAAGCAATACTGATAGTGGGCAGTTTATAAAGGGGCACATTAATGAGAAGCAGAAGGATATTACACACAGTTCCCAGAGGCATTCATAAGCCTTGATTTGTGTTAAGTTTTCTTTGTATCAAGTCTGTCTCATTTGATTTTACGTCATCTACTGAAATTATCCCTCACATATAAAATGTATTTCTGTCACAGACTGGGCTTTTCTTAATCAAATTTTAAAATTTATCCATTTATTGTCCTTTTTTTTTTTTTTTTGTCATCTGATGCATTTACAGACTATTTTTTTCCAATTTATTTTTCCCCCTGAAAATGCTTATTTGAAGAGCAGAACATCAGCAATGATGGAATAACAGGCTGATTGACAAAGATCTCCACACTGACTCATCAATAAGTCTGTGACTAAATAAAATCAAGGATTGCAAAAGCAATAGGGAATATATAACAGTTTAATTGACAGGAGAAAGACCACAGCTATTTGAAGTTCTGTGATGTGGGATGTCTGTAGGCTTTCAAATGATTTTTGCAATTTGTTATCTTTATAAATTACTTGAATGGACTACAAACAAGTCAGATTGACCAGGAAGGCAATAATGAGAAGAGGAATGACTGCACTTCAAGTGTCAAGAAAGTTTCAGTGTTTTCTTTGTATTATGGCTGATACCTAGGAAATATAAATTATTCTACATAAACATTCAGCTTTATTAAAAAGAAAAAATGGAGGAAAAAATAACAGAATAAAACTAACTAAGAAAATAAGGTTTTCAAAAGAGGATCTGGGAGAAAGAAATGGTGATTTTTTTTTAAGTAGCACTTTGATTATCTAGGAAATTATCAAAGAAAGATAATTCCTTGATATGTCAACATACTGTATCTTCCATTAAATAAGCATCATGTTTTCACATCTGTCCTACTTCACTTAAAATACACATCTAAGATTTTTTCCCTACAGCTGCATATTTTAATATGTCTGAAAAATAAAATAATGGAAAACATGCATAAAAAACCTGTCCTGTTTTGAAATTAGGGCCTCTTTTGTTACTCAACAGAACCATTCCCCAGAATTCCTGCCAGTAAAACCAGCATATTCACATTAACCTTTGCAGCTATTTCCAACATACAGAACTTAACTCCTGGTAGCTCCCTGCCTGGAAAAAATAGGACAGCTAAAGCAAATGATGAAAAGTTACCTGGCCAAACGCACAATACTTATAAACTAAAATTTATCTATACTGAAAGTTTTTTAATTAAATTTTTTTAAATTTTAGACTTTCCTCTAGAAATTTCAAGTAGGATAGAAAGAAAATCTCTCTGATATATAAAAGGAGACAAAAGCAAAAAAAAAAGAATGTGTGGAGCCTGTTGTGTGAACTTTCCTCTATTCCCCTTTGTCAAAAGCAGAACTCCTACAAGCACATAAAACACCAGGATTTCATCCCTGGGCTCTGTATGTTATGGAAGGAAGTAGCAGAAGTATAAATGAAAAATAAACAAATATATTTCCATGTTAAAAATAATCTAACTCTCTACTAAGAAAAAGCAATGATTATGTCAATGAACACTCAGATATTTCTTCATCCTTCTTTGGTACATCGTATTTTACAAGGCATGAAAACCAGCTTAGAGGTGTAGTTGTTTGATTTCCCTTATCTCTGATATTTTACAGGAAAAATATAATAGCAGTAAGATTTATGAAAAGCAGATATTTCAGTTTCATGCTGATGGAATTAAAATTTTTTTTTTTCTATTGGCAAGCTGATGTGAAACATCTCATAGGAGAGTAACTGAACATGAGGACACTTGAAAACCAGAGAAGAGAAATCTGGGAGCAATGTAAAGAGTTTTGCAAAAACTAAGAGTCTTCTTTTGAGAAAACAGAAGCAATCTCTTCATATGGAAGAGAGATGAGAAATAGGGATCATAAATTGAAACAGGACAATCTGGGCTGACACAGTGGGGTGGGGGCAGAGAGACATAAGGGGAGAGCCAGGGGAGGGACAGGCTGCCCAGAGCAGAGGCTGGGCAACTTCCTTCCCTGTCAGCTTTCAAGATCCCCCTGGAAAAAGCCTGAGCAACTTGGTCTGAGCTCAGATGTGACTCTGAGCAGGAGTTTGCAATAGAGATCACCTGAGGTGGTGTTAATTTTAGGAGGTGGACAGTTTAGAGTTTGCATTGGAAAAAAGAAATATTGGAAAGTACAGGAGACTCGACATAATGTAACTGCTGAATACCAAGGTGATTTGAGGAACATAAAATTTCCTTAATCTCTTGGTAATTGAAACCATAATATAATGCTGGAATCCTCTAAATGCTGTTCCAAAGCACTCAGCAACTAGAACTCATATTCACAATAATTCCTGAAACTATGTTAGATCTCAAAAAATATTCTGGTGGCTATGTATTTTAATTTTGGATTGGAAATTTTAAGATGTATATTTTCATAGCAGGACATATCTACCTTGACAGAAGTGAGAAAAATATTTTTAAACTCTCACAGGCTGTATAAAAGACAGAATAAGGGTTAGTTTATCCAGTGAGAAATGTGGTTTCTTAGGAAAGGAGCACTGTCATCATCCTAAATCCCCAAAGAAGGAGCTGAAACCAAGATTTTGAAATAAATCATGAACAGAGATCATGACCAAAACTATCTTGTTATTCAAAATTTCATTTTCTATTTATTGAAATAAATAAATCAAAATACTTCTTTTTTTTTCACCCCAGCAAATGCTATTTAGTCAGACCACTGTTCTCAAGTCCTTAACTGCAGTGCTCCCTGAAGAAGGACTCCTGGGCTTAACCAATTCCAGAGTGCACAGACCCAGAGTCCACAAAACCTCCTTTTCCTTCTAATGTTAGAAAGAACCCATACTCCTAAACTCCTATTTTGTAGTCCATTGTGGTCTTAAAGTAACTAAAAAATGAAACTTGAATAAAATTGTTGGGTTTTTTTTCATTCCTTTTTTCTTCTAAAGACATGTGAAAATACTCCTACGACAGAGGAAAGAGAAAGAAAAGATTTTTGTTTTCATTTCAGGACAAATTTAAAACAAAAGTAATCAGAATTTCCAGTCAAGAAGAATTTTTAGTTTCTAGCCAGTTCACAGTAGGACCTGGTTATTAAATTCCATTAGGCAAGTGTGCCTTCACATCCTTGAAAGGACTTTTTCCTCTGGAACCTCCAGCTGTCAGAAAAGTTGTCATTTAGCCCTGGGCCATGATATATTTTGCTCCACTGTGATAATCTGCTTTGCTTTTGGGAACTTTAAAGAGTTCTGCTACCATTTTGACAAGGATTTGTCACATTTATAATCCTTCTATGCAACTTCTATGGAATTTTTGTGTGTTTTCATGCAAAATGAAATATGCTGTTATGGCTGTTATGTCCAGACTTTAGCTTTTGGCATATCTGGTGTGGATTTTGTGTCTTCTTTTCATCAACTCTGTGTTGTTTGTAATGTTAGATCCTGCAAGTTAAACAATTAATGTGTTTTGAATCTTTTTGCATTTACTCATCAACAATTTACAAGTTATAGTCTTAGATTGTGTCATTTGGGTGTATCACAGCAATGTAAAATGTACATAAATTTCTACAGGATAAGTGCTCAGACATTGATTTCATTTTCCTTGTTAAGTGCTTTGATGATTAAAAATAGGATTCTCCATCTGCTGAAATTTGTTATGGCTATGGCTCTAATATTAAATCTGTCCATTATTTTAAGAGTGTATTTGGCTGTGTAACCCCAGGACATCACTTTTAGCAACATATAAACTATTCAATTAATTTGAAGCTAATTTGTTAAAATAAAGATTTTGCAAATTGGAAAATAAAAAGCACAGTTAGATTTTTATTTCCGTTTTAAATCAGCCAGATAAAAAAATAATTTTCTCTTCTTATTACAACTAGATGAAGTTTAGGATTCTTTTCCTTTGTTTTAAACTTTTTTAAACTAAAATTTCCTTTTCATAAAGTGTATAAGATAAAAGACTTTCTCTATTCACTTTCTGTTTTCCAGTCCTACACAGATATCTGATAAAGATCTGATGCTTTTGTATCTATCCCTTTATTTTGTTGCAAACACTTTTTCCTTTTCCTTACATGAAGAAAATGTCATAGGAAAATCTGAATCTTTTTGCTAGAGTTGAAATAAACTTAATGTGGTCTCTGTTGAACAGCAGTTAGTCCATAAAGGACACAAAGAAACTAAAGAATTATTTTTTTAAGCAATTAACATCCCAACCCAAACATTAGGATATTAAAGTAATAGGATACACAAGAGTCATTATCACGGTACCTTTGCCTGAGTGTTATGAGGCTTTTTGAAACCTTTTTCTCTGCTTTTGGGGGCTTTAGATAATTCAAGTTTTTGACTATAGGCAGGCATTTTATTTTTGTGTGTTTCTGCAGAGTCAGACCTGCTGGAGACAAAGACAATTTCAGTCTCAGACTTGTATTAAAATAAACATATGTGATAAAACCAGTGCTGGGAAGATAAAAGTGCTACTAACTCTCAGTAGGAGCTGCTAAGACTATTCAGTGATACAATTCTTTGAGAAATTTTTGTGTGGTACATTATTTTGAATTTACCACAAAACTAGTTTTCAGCCTGGTTTCCCCACAACTACTGAATGTCAGATGGAGCTGAAATCTATATTTATTATTTCTAAAGGCACCTGTGCTGGAGTGTGAACGGTTTGCCTGTTGGTAAGTTTACAAAGGTAAATTTTTATATTTTACTTCCTTCAATATGAGCCTTCTAAAAGTTCAGGCATTGTAAATTAGAGATTTAATGGAAAAGTTCAGCATCAAGGATGTGATAACATGATAGGGAAATTAAATCATTATATAAAAAAAGCAACATACATTCAGTTTCCAGTTTTTTCCTCACTGTGTGTTACCAGCTTAACATCAGTGGAAAGATATACTCTGTCAGAGCAGCCATAAAGGTGACCTGGTTATAATGGGGAAAATTACTGATAGAAGACATCTACTAAAATACTGACAGACCAAATCTCTGCCACTGTAGGAACTGCTAGCCTGAGAATCTGGAACAACCTTGACAAGCACAAGTGGGAGCTTGGATTGGCCTCGATAGGTGCAGCTGGGGCTCTGCAGCATGCTTGATAAGCACAAAAAAAGAAACTGCCATAACTTGCAGAACAAAGAAACTGTTATAACCTACAAACTGATCTCCTAAGAAAGCAGAACTCAGCAACAAGGACTGGTGTCCTACGCCCACTTATGAGTTCATAATAAAGATATAAAAGTAAGTCATTGTCTTCCCAAAATGAGGTTTTTTTTTTACCAGGAAGTATCTCTGTGTGAACTTAACTACACATTTGTTTTGTCCCCATTCCTGCAAGCAGCTAAATGGACTGTATTGGTAATAATTTGAAGGAGAAATATTTATATAGGCATGCATATAAATAATTAAACAGCTTGCTCTTGACTAGTGGCAATTCATAGTAGCTTGCAAATATATATATATAATTGTGTATGTGTTTACATATATATATGCTTGCTTTACTAATCATAAATGTATACCTTAAAAGTAGTTTGTAATAAAAACTCTGTGGGCTTGGTCTTGCTGAATCCTATGAACATATTATCATGACCAACTTGTGGGGTGGAAAACCCCTGCAGATCGAGGCTCTCACAGTTACATACTCACAAAGGAAACAGTCTTAATTGTTAGCTTTTAATGTTAAGAAACAGCGAATTATTTCTTGCAATTTCATGGTTTCGAATGTTATTATTTGCCTTATTAAAATGATTAACATAACAACAGCATCTTGCCAAACACTTTAAAAGGAACAGAAGTATCTTATGTTTTATTAAAACATCTCAGTCCTAATTTGTCATAAATTTAATTTGTCTTGTTTTTGGACAAAATTCATACCCAATTTAATGCTCTTTACTTGGATAAATCACTACAGAGTGGAATTTAAAGCTCTGGTTATAACTAGAAATATTTGCATTTCTCTACTGTCACCTCTCTAAGTACATAGACATGCCTGTAAGCAGTATTTTACAATCATATATTTTTGTTGCATTTCTTATGGGAACAAGTGTATAGATGTTATAGAATCATAGAATCATTTAGGATGAAAAACACCTTTAAGTTCATGGAGTTCAACCATTAACCCAGCACTGTCAAGTCCATGACTAAACCATGCCCCTAAGTGCCACATCTACACGTATTTTAAATACTTCAAAAGATGGTGATTCAGCCACTTCCCTGGATGGCCTGTTGCACTGCTTGACCACCCTTTCAGTAAAGAAGTAATCCCTGATATCCAGCCCAAACCTCCCTAGCACAGGTTGAGGCCATTTCCTCTTTCCCCTTCTATCTGGGAGAAGAGACTGACCTGCTCTTTGCCGCAACCTCCCTTCAGCAGCTGTAAGTGATAAGGTCCTCTCTGAGCATCCCGTTCTCCAGGTTCAACAGCCCCAGCTCTCTCAACTGCTCCTCATCAGACTTGTGCTCCAAATGCTTCACCAGCTCCATTGCCCTTCTCTAGACAAGCTCCAGCCCCTCAATGTCCTTCTTGTAGTGAGGGGCCCAGAACTGGACACAGCACTCGAGGTGCAGCCTCAGTCAGCAGTGCTGATTACAGGGGGACAATCCCTGCCCTGGTCCTGCAGGCTGCACTATTGCTGATAGTGCTGATATTGCTGATAGTGCTGATAGGCCAGGATGACAAAAGATTTATTTAAAATTAAAAAAAAAATCCAACATCCCAATACAATGTACTGAACTTTCTTGTTTATGTATGTGACTTTGAAACATTGTACATGAATTTAATTTATTGGAAATTTAAGTTAAAAACCCAACAATGGCACCCTCCCACAAACATACAAAATAAAACATTCTAAGAGTCTATTTGTTCTAGAACTTTTAACAGCAGAAAATAGGAATTTCCTCTATACGTGTCACTTCAGCCACAACTGTAATTAAGAGCTAATTATAAGGGTGTTCTGGCAGAAATTAAACAAAATTGTATTTTCTAACACAGAAGCATAGGGAAGAGTATTTAAACCAAAAAGCATAAGAAGAATACTTATTTTATACATATCTAATCCATTATGACTAGAAATTTAACAAAAAGACCTTTGCACCAAAAGCTAATCTGAGAGACCTGTGCTTTCTTTCATAATCTGGCCCACAAAAAATACACAAGATGCATATATTTTTTTATTCTGTATCCTGTCCTTGTTTTGATGAATATATGTAAACTTTTTTGCTGTCACACTCACAAATGACAGCCAAGAGACCTGCTAGGAAAAGGAATTTTCTGCATTGTCCCAGTATACTTCCATCAGCACGTGGGCCACCTTGCACCCATCAGCTTCTTCACCTTCACCATTACCTGCCTTCATCCCTAGCATCATTCACTGTTTCTGTCTCACATCTACCACAAGATGTCTCAATCCCAGTTCAGAAATTATTCACATTTTCCATTTGAATCTATTCCGAGTCCTATGTAGTTGTTTTGACCTCATACATCCTGGTGTGAGTTGCCCCAAACTGAACCTACCCTTAGGATACAGAAGAAATAAAAAATATGGTGGCAACAGCAGTGGTCTGGAGTGATGGGCCAGAGTTTGTGGGAGACAAGTCTGCATCGTGCACGGATTGAATAAGAGAAAATGAAGTTAAAAGCATTTTTAGACCAAAAGGTCTGAAACTGTAAAATATAGGATCTACAGACTTGACTAGACTAGGCTAGAGCGGACTAAAACAGAACAGAACAAACCTGAACAGATCCAGTTGGAAAAGACCTACAGTGATCATCTCAGTCCAATTTCCTGTTCACTGCATGGCTGATCAAAAGTTAAAGCATATTATTAAAGGAATTGTCAAAATGCATCTTGAGCCCTCACAGCCTGGTGACATTGGGCATCACTCTAGTAAGGCTGTTCTGTGTGTCTCACCATCTTCTCAGTAAAGAAATGTTTATATTATATGTAGCTTGAAACTCCTGTGGTAAAGCTTTGAACCATTTCCATACCTATTGCCAGACTGTAATGTGCAAGGCCAGTTTGTAAACCTTGACTCCAAAAGGAAGTACCTCATTTGTGGATTGATGGGGTTTTATGTGCTGCTGGACTTGCCTTAAATGTTCTGGAATCCATCTCTCTGTGGTAAATAACCTCTGTCAAGTAAGAACTGTTGTCACTGAAGGTGCTCCAATGTACAGGCCCATCTTAGGATAAATTAAGGAGAGTCCAAGGAGTCCAATCCAATCTACTGCCCCTCACTCTGAGTTCAAAGCAGACCAAGTTCACAACCTTCAAGCATCCTACATATGTTGTCCCTCAGTCAGGAGACATTGTCATGCCTGCTTGCCTTGTTCTGTGCACAAGGTAAAGATCTGTTTCCAATGCTTCCTCTAGCCTTTCAGAGACATCATAGAGAAAAAAAGGTCAGCTGTAAGTGCTCTGTAACAGGGTTTCATTAGTCACATATTCAAACTGATTTTACTTTAGTGAGATTTCTCCATGAATTTGGGAGCAGGATTTGACCTCTAGTGTGATTTGTATAAGCTGTAGCTCACTAATTCTTTCTTTGACAGAGAGCTAAATACATTTAGGTAACAAAAAAAATGCAAGATTGTTAAGAAGTTCCCTTGTAACTACCACAGTCACATCTCCCTAGAAGATGACACACAAATGGCTTGAAAAAGGTTGAGTGAAAAAAATCTGAGGCAGATTAATAAAGTTATAATAAATCACACTTGTGGAACTTTTTTTGTCAAGCAGGAAGAGTCTTTGTCACAGTGATCCATGATTTGAACAAGAATTCTGCACAACTGATCTGACACAGATGACATTAAAGTGTGTTTAAATGATGGTGTGGAACATCAGGGAGATGTGTGCTTTCCCCACATGAATCAAGGAAGGTAAATCTAGGTGACATTCTAAGTTAACCCTGTGGAATCTTGTGATCTTTCAGCTAGGAAGGTAAAATTTTATGAATTTTGCAGCAAGTTTCATTGCAGCAGTCCCAATGATTTATGGACAATTTGAGTAAAAAAGTAGACCAGAGAAGACAGGAAGTTCACCACAGAACTGGCTCAAGTAAGCAAAAGATAATGTAAAATACCAGAGGTAACAATGCAGGTGGCAATTCAGAGCACCTAGCAACATCTATTATGATTTTTTATTTTTCATTTATTTTAGGTGAATCAAGGTTATTTCAACTGAATTAAGTGATTTAATTACTGAGCTCAGTTAGCTCTATCAAGTCTTATCACAAGTGAAGTGTGTGTTCCATACAAAGGAAAGACTCTGGGATGAAATTTAGCTAAT
Organism: Cisticola juncidis; assembly: GCA_013400215.1. Classification (NCBI taxonomy): domain Eukaryota; kingdom Metazoa; phylum Chordata; class Aves; order Passeriformes; family Cisticolidae; genus Cisticola; species Cisticola juncidis. The sequence continues at coordinate 67,608 of VXBR01003306.1, read as the reverse complement.
TGTATCCTAGGTATCTTGTCTGCTTGTGGTCTTTAAGCCTTGTGCTAGCACCAGGAGCAGCAGAGAAACTCCCTTCTGAAAGCCTGTAAATGCTTGTTAACTCTGCTCTGTCTTACTGCTCCCAGCCCCTTACCACTGCACCTTGAAACTCTATTGATTCCTCACAGCTGCCCTAATCTTCCTTGTCTCTTCCTCTTGAATTGGATTTTCATTGTCACAAAACTGAAAGTCATTGACACTAGTGTTAAAGAAAAATAAAATTTTGGTCTATTTCCTAATAGATGCAGGAAAATTCTGTTCTGCCTACATGGCTGATGTTGAATGAGCCCTGATATTTTCACACTCTATGCTAGAGTGGTGTCAAGGCACTGGCCAGTGTCCACACAAAGTGAGAGTTTAAAGACATTTTTTACTTCAGCAGCTAGATATGAAATTATAAGGAAGTTTGTTCAGTGTCATCCAGGACAAACAAGAGTCCTTAATCCTTGCTGATAATCCTTTCAGTCATCTCATCCTTCAAGAATTTCTTTCTTAATACAAGGGCTCAAAATATCATTTTTTGCTTTATACATGACAGTAGTTTGCTTTAAATTGAAATGGAATCTCAGAGTCCATTGGTACATTTGACTGTAAATCATGATCTGAGTTATATTGTTCCTATAAATTTTTCAGACCACAGGTCTGAATTTAAATCCCTAAGATGTATCTTATTACACATAATCAGATGCAATGTTTTTAGTTCTTTGTTGGACTAATAACCTGTTTGTGGAACTGTAGTATTCCAACCTTAATCTTTCAAAATAATACTTGCTTCTAATAAAAAAAACCCACCACCATTTAGATTTTCAGTTGAGCCATATTTTAAGCATGGCAGAATGGCTGAGAATGGAAGAGACATCTGGATATCCCTAGTCCAACCGTGTGCTCAGAGCTGGGGCAGCTAGAACAGGTTGCTGAGGGATGTGTCAAGTGAGGCTTTGTGTACGGAGTGGACAGGGACTTCACTCTGGACAAACTATTCCAATATTTGACTTATCTCACAGATTCTTATGCTCAGAAGGGACTTCACTCTGGACAAACTATTCCAATATTTGACTTATCTCACAGATTCTTATGCTCAGATAAAATTTCACGGCTTTTAATTTGTGTCCATTTTCTCTTGTCCTGTCTTGGTCGCTGCTAAGAGGGCTGGACTCCTTCTTTGCTCCATTCCACTATGAATTGATATCATTGATAAGATCCCTCTGGAACCTCACATCTCCAGACTGAACTGTCCCAGCTCTCTCCGCCTTTTTCATGTGACAGATGCTCCAATCCTGTTGTCAATCTTTGTGACTCTTCACTGGAGCACAGCACATAGCTCCAGTATGCCTCGCCTTTCTTGTACTGGAGCCCAGAACTGGACCACACACTCCAGGAGTGTCTTACCAGTGTGGAGCAGAGGTGCAGGATCACCTCTCTGCCTAGTAGCAAGGTTCTTGCTAATAGAGTTGAGGTGGCTGCTTGCCTTGATTGCTGAAAGTGTACAGTTCTGGCTCATGTACTGCCTGCTGCCTACTAGGATCACCAGGGATTTTTCTGTCAAGCAGACTTCCAGCTGGCTGGAGCTAACCAGGGATCTGGGGTTATTCTTCCCCAGGAGCAGTAATCAGCATTTCCCTTTGCTGAACCTGATGGGGTTCCTCTGCCCATTTCTCCAGCCTGTCAAGGTACCTCTGAGTAGCAGCATGACCCTCTGGTATATCAGCCCCTTCTCCCAGTCTGGCATCATTTTAAAAATGTATGAGGACCTTCTTCTTTCTGTCACACAGATTATTAATGAATAAATTTAAAAATATTGTTCTTACTACTGGGATCACACCATTAATGTTTGGCTTCCAGCTCAAAATTGTGTCACTATTTTCAAATCTCTAAGCATGCAGAGTCAGCAGGTTTCACTATTTTTCATTTTCTCCCTGGAAATTTCAGAACAGCGAGGACTACTTGTTTCCTCTTGCTTCCTCCTTTCTTTCAATTACAGAATAAGCTTGTGAAATATCAAAATTAAAAATTTACCTGGTACGTCTTTGTAGCGTTAGAAGTTACAATTCTGTGTGAGAAAAACAGTGCTCTTCCAGCCAGACTCAAAGAAAAATAAGCCTGATTGTTTATTGGTCCTAATAATCAAAATACAGCTCCAGTATCAAAGTGGAATCATCATTAAATGCATGAGTAGAACTCATATTTTCTACTCCTCCAGGAAGGATCTGATTAGAGGCCAGTATGTATCAACTACCTGAAAGGAGGTTGTAAGAGGTGAGTTTCAGTCTCTTTCCCCAGGTAACAACTGACTGGACCAGACGAAATGGCCACAAGTTATTTTGGAGGAGGTTTACGTTGGATATTAGGAAAAAGTTCTTCACTGAAAGATTGGCCAAGCATTGGGCCAAGCTGCCCAGGGAAGTGCTGGAGTTACAATTCCCGGAAGTATTGAAAGCATGTGTAGATGTGGCACTTGGGGATATGGTTTAGTGGTGAACATGGCAGTGTGGGATTGTTTGCATTCTGTGCAAAAAAAGATCTTTGAGATCTTTTTGCTAGCCTAAACTATTCTGTGACTCTAGAACCTTTCCAACAGATGTCAGTCTACAGTTATACTTTGGGATTCCTTTTGTCTTTTCTAGTGGTGAGCAAAGCAAGATGATGCTTTGTGCATAAAGCAGTGTATAAGTGAGTAGGGTCACTGCTGCGCCTATCAGTGTAACTTATGATACATGGAGGTAACACAATGGAAACTGCAGTTTGGAAATCCAATTTATCTTGCTGTGAATGGAATTGCATCCACTACAGGCAGCAATTAGTTCTGTTCTATAACGCTCTTACAGAAACGTGACATTGAAAAACTTAGCAATCTACTGAGACTGAGATCAGGGAGTTTAGAAAAATGTTAATTCCTGGTATGTAAAGAAGAACAAAGGATTTTATACCAACTGCAGCCAAAAGATCGGATCACAACTGCTGAGGTAATGAAGCAAAAGTTTCCTTCATCTTCAGTTGCTTATGCAGTTTATAAATGCATATTATTCTGTGGATACCTATTTCTCTCAGCACTGAGTTTCTGTCACAGCTAAATTATGGATAGATCTATTTTAACTCTATACCTTCATACCAGTGTCCACAGCCAGCCCTAAGTCTGATAAACGAACAATAAATGAACCTGATGTTGAAGAACACTGATTATTTTTTCCCCTGTGCTTTTGCAAGTGTCAAATAGACAGTTCCCTCATAAAGTAAATATATATCACCAGTCCTGTTGAAGCTTTAGCATGTTAATATTCAGTAAGTATTTCCTGTCTACATTTAAGACAGTGAATGATGGGATTAGTATCAGGTCTTATAAACTGATTACCTACAATAAAAGGATATGGGGTTTAATAGTGTAAGTTCTTTACACTCTCATATTTTTGTCTGCATATGAACCAACCTTTTGGCAGAGATTAACTTCTTTTTTAAAGAATAGGTTTATACATTTTTCATTTCTTTCCCTCCTCCTAAATTCATGCTCAATGTTATTCCTGAAGGCAGCCAGAAACATATCATAGAAGCCATTGTGCTCAACAGACCTAGATGCTGGGGACTGCAGGAGCTTATGTCTTCCACTTATAACACTTAGATATTGGGCCATTTGTTTTCTCTGAGAAAGTTAATTACCAGAATATGGTGTTAGGACTTCTATACACTCTTACCTTAGAATTACTTGTATTTTGAGATTTTTTTTTAATTGGAAAGTGTTACATTCAGAACTCATTTTCTTCTCCATGAGAACTTCATACAGAGAAATGTTCAGAACCAATATTTAGAAGCTTGTGTATTGTTATTTTCTACCCCTGAATGAAAAAGCAGCTTCATATAAATGACTGAAGGAAGGAATTATATAGATATGGCCTGTATCCATGTCACATGACTCAGAAATATGCAATTATCCATCCAATACTGATGCAGGAGTACCTTTGCTCCTCATTTCCCTTTAATTCGAACCTGCCAAGAATCCCTTTTGCAGTCACCCTATTCGAGATGAAAAGCCATTGTAACTTGGAGCACAGTGTTTGCCCAAGAAACTGTGCCAAAATATTTTAACCATGTCAATTTCTTTGCACAGAGAAAGATGATTGCATCCTGTTTTAGTGTGGTTTAATGAGTTACTGCCTGTAACTGGTAAATACTGTGAGTCTGAGGAAGTCTGTACAGATGCTAACTCTTACCTCCTACATATATTTTCTAGTTGTAATTCCTAAAGGGAGGGTTGTTGGTTCCTCATTTTCCAATTAGAGGAACTATTAGAAAAACTGAGAAAGGGTGAGGAAGATAGATTGCATCAGGAGCATCATAGTTTATGATCTTCCCCCCAGGTTCCAAGAGCATAAGCTAAATATTTAGAAAAAAGTTTTCACAAACCTCATCATGGAAACATTGAGAGGAATCACATTTTCTTTCTTTGCCATCTGAATGTCACCTAGGAAAAGCAAAGCACCTGCAGACAATAACAAGTAGTCATTGTGATTTTCTTATCCTATTATAGATAGACAAAGAAATGTCATGAATTCAATCGTGGAAAGTCTGATCTATTCATTTAAAAATAAACATTTAGCAACTTTTGAGGTAGACATCTTATTGCATCTGAGAGATAGCCATATAAAGCTGGCAGACAACCTCAAACTCAAAAGTTTTTCATACTTCTGGCTTTCCAACTGAGACAGCCTGAGATATCTAGAGTGGTATGAATGACCTGGACATGGGAAACCAAGTAAAGCTGGAAATATTTACTACTCTTCCTAACAAGTAAAGCTTTGTAGATGCCTTAAAAATAAATTCCGTGTGGCTAAAGATAGATCCAACGCACTCACAGCTATCACACATTCCACAGGTTTGTAATGTGCTACAGCCTTTGTTCTGCAGCTCACAATTATCATGGAGAAGGCAGCTGCAGATCTGGCTTAGCCATTTTGAAAGGGTGGTACCTGTCTTGTACCCACAGTCCCACAAAGTAGGATGAGCCTGTTGAAAGGTCTAATCCTATACCTTTCCTAAATGAGCTGAAAGCGTGCCCATAATTCAGCACATAACAATTGCAAGGGCTGAGGCACTGCAGGGAGCCTCTGAACAGGTGTGGTACAAGAGCTTGAGTGATATTGTTTTACTTCAGCTGGCTCCTTCAGCTGGCAAGCAGGTAAGAAATCTGGGAGTGCTGAGCCTCTCTAGGACTAAAGATTTAATTGAGTAATGAGTTGAGTTAATGGTCTGGTATGTGGTAGTTTGGCTTTATTTCATGATGAGCTCAACCTAAACCATTTTTCACTGGCTGCCAAAGCAGAAAAACCCAGAAAGCCAAGGCCAGCAGGCAGAATTCCAAGAATACGTTTAAAGAAAAAGTGCTTCCCATTCACACCTCACAGATTGTCTACCAAGAAATCGATGGACTTAAATAACTCTTGTCAATTTTGGACATAGTTTACATTTTATAGGCTTGGATTTTGATTCTTATATTGATTTTATGTCAATATAAATCCCTCACCTCAAAGGAGCTAGTGGATTTAAATCTGTAACAGAACATAACAGGACCTGTTTGCTTTTATCGAAGATCTTTTGATTTCACTGACCAGCCTTACACAGGAATGATCAAAGGACTCCACCGTAAATTATAGGAGTGCTTAATTTCATTTTAAGTACATGCCATGTAATTAAATTGCTAAGACAAATTCATTCTACAGACTATGTTGGTGCTAATTGCAAATAAAAAGAAGGCAGAAGAAGAAAGCTCGAGAAAGACATAAATCTTGAAGGTGTCTAAAATCTAATTTGAGAACCTCAGTATGCATATAGAAGAGAAAAAATTGGATCAGATATTCAAACCATTCCTTTTATGTCCCTTAGCATAATGGTAGTGCATATGTGCATGTCTGTGTGTATTTAGAAATAGCCATACATGTGTTTATGTATGTCTGTAGACACATCATATATTTATGTATTAAAGTTAAGAAAGAGCATTAGTGGATCTAAGTAGAAAAAAAAGTCTCAATTCCATAAGGTTTTGCTACATCTGAACACATAGGTACAAATGAAGCTCAGTCAGTTTACCTTTTGGTAATGACATTGGTGTTCCTCTTCTGGGAAAGGCCATTTTGCCTTGAGGGATTGAGAATGAAAAATAGCAGCTCAATTTATTGAAAAGTGATAATGAAGAATTTTTCAGTCTAAGTCTTTTGAAAGTCAATTCCAGTTTTATGACTTCATAAGCATTTGAGAACCCTTTTTTTTTTTTTTTTTTTAGGTTCACAGACCAGTTCTCATGCCATAATCAGGTTTTGCACAGGAACCTACTGATCCTCAGGGATGTGCAGCTGTTTGACAGATTTGCTGTGCACACTTGGCAGGAGCTGTTCTCTTCCTTGTGCCTTCTCCCTCTGCCCTGTTCTGGACTGAGGTGAGGAGTCTCTTGTCATCAGCACATGCCTGTTCTTCAAGAGTTTCACAATTTATTCCTTTATTCTTTTCTTCCATACTCCCAGTGCTGGGGAAATTTTGGACAATGGCCCTTGTATAGAATTGAAATAAATCAGCATGTAAAATTATAGAAGAAGACCATAAAATGGTATATTTAATGTTTTTCTGTCAACTCTTATGGTTCAAATGTTTCCTCTCCTGTTTTTCCCTCACATTTCACCAAGTCCTGTCCTTTCCCGATACTGAATGGTAAAATGTTTGTGTTTTCTCCAGTCCTGCTCTTTAAAATTTAGTTTTCTTTTTCATTCTTTTGTTTTTATTTTTTGGTCTGTCACACAACACAAGTTTATACTTACTACTTGCTCTGAAATATGGGCCTTGGGTAAAGACATGAATTCCTCATGAGTGCAATTATTAATCATCTGTATACGTCACCATCAAAATTTGTTTTCACTGGTCATCCAATATGGCTGTGTCTGCTTTTGGTTAGATGGCTTGTGGAAAAACCCTGAATAGGTTTGTCTGGCAGAAAAAAACATGATTTATAGCTCAGTCCCTAAGGAGGAAACAGAGAGAAAAAGGAGAAAGTATAAGAGACATCAAAGATTATTTTAGACATATTGCGTGCTGCCAATATCATTCTGTGTAACTTTCATTTTACAATTCATTACCATGAGTTCAGGAATTCACAGGTGTTTAAAATACTACAAATGAGCTAGCACCAGCTTTGGGGAGCACTGACAGAGCTTTGGAGCTACAGAGAGGGAACATCTTTTCTCTCTATAGATTTGTTTCAGTAGGAACTTGGCAAACGGTGGAAGAAGGACTGATGGCCCCATGTTAACTTGTAAGTGCTGCTGCTCTGATGTGTTACACTGTCGACTTACATTTATTTTTCACCGTATTTGTTGTTCCTTGGATGAAAAAATTACTTTGTTGAATAATAAACCCACTGTATATCATGCTGTTTGTGTTCTCACTGTGGAAATAAGTACTATTGCTTGCTGTAAGGAAGCTTAGAAATTAAAAAAAGTTTCAGACCTATCTGTAATAATAGGAATGACATAGCTGAAGCCTTGTCATACAGGACCTCCTACTTTTCACAGTTTGAGTGTTTGCTGGAGGGCATAATGTCATTGTTGATGGCAATACTCTCAGTGACTGGCACACAAAATCTAATGTAGCTTTCTTATCCAAATAAACATTCATTAGAGTCTTGAAAGATAAAGATGAACCTTGAAACCACAGCTCAAATGGGAGACAATTATCAAATGAGACCTTGAGTGAGAAATGTGGCCAGTTTTTCTAGAAGGCAAGATATTGTATGAAGACAGATAAAAGCTTTTGCTGGTGCAAAATAGCTGGCACACAACTGGCATGATAATGACTCATGTCAATTAGCACTTTTTGAGGGATGTCTGGGGAAGTGTTGGGAGATTTTATGCAACAGGGATCACTTCCAGAATCAATATGTGTGAGGCTGAACGAGGTTTTGCTTCTCTCCTCTCAAGACAGGTCTTCAAAACTAGGAGCTTCTCAAACAACGATAATCTCTCAACCACTAACTTAGTGGAGTAAAACACAATACACCTCAAAAGCAAGGACCATCAGCTGCACACTGCTAACAAACCACTGGGAAGGACTATAAATCAACCCTTAAAATATATCAGACCTTTAAGCTTAAGAAAACAGCAGGAATGAGAACCACGATTCTGAAGTCCAAGGTTCTCTTTGCATGGACTTGGAGGACACACAGGATTCAGCACTGTGCACAATGACTGTAGCTTTCTGGGCTCCTTTATTTAGCTGTGGGTGAGTTGTCTTGGAGACTTTTTCTATGTCTATGCCAAAATTTTTATTGAAATGCCCAGCTTTTTGGTAGATTTCTTTCTTCTCTTGCTCTCTGGCACCTGGGTAATTACACTATTTTATTACTATTCTTTTAATTTCACTTGTTACATACTTATTTATGCAGCCCTAGGTAATCTTTAGGAGCAAGCATCCTTGAAAATTTAATTTCTCTGGCAAGATATATAAGAACAGATTTTTATATTCCTCCTTTTTCCACCAACATATTCCTTACTCTATTCCCAGTGAACATAAGGCTGACATTTTAACTATAGTACCCTCTTTATCACTTTCCTCTTTGAATGTTGGCAGTACTTTGCATACCAGCATCACAAATTCTAGAAGTTCCCTCTCTGTTTCTGGAGAAAAGACATTATCATACCTAAAACCTTGTCACTCTACACCCTTAATTATCTTTAGTCTTTTGCTAAACAACATTAAACATTTCTCCTCGACATCACTTTTCTTCCTAGAGTGAGAGATATAACTAACACTGATTGGACTGGTAGTTTCTCCTAGACTTGACCTTGCAGCTCAGAAAATGTCATTACCACTGCTTTAAAACACAAATAAAAAAGTCTTTTCATGTGGAAGAATATTTCCTGACTACTATATCCTCATTTGCCAATATGTGATACTTGGGAACTGAGCTGCATTACCATATCTATAAAAAGAGCAATCATAGCAGCACAAGCAGCCTTTACTGCCAGTATGTCTCAGTAACCTTTTACATTATAGCAGTGTTGTTACTGCCACAATAGGTTAGGATATGTCACCATTTCTATTAGGTTTGAAACCACATTTTTCAGAGCTTTATAACTTTCATACTGTGATAAACACAGAACTGAATCTTTGTATGTGGCTTGTCAGATTAAATAGATGAAGACATAGTGGGGCTGGATCTTGGGTGGTATATTACAACAAAATGGTAAAAAAAAATGAGAGCAAGTAGATTTATTTAATTTTTGATAGGATGAAATTCAGACATTAGTAAAAGGGAACATAAAATTTACTTTGAAATTAGGCTCTGTATTTTAAATCTTGAAAAGAAGATAACTCCATTATCTGAATGAAGTAGAACTAAAATCCAAGACCTCCTAAGACCAAGGATGGTATTGCATTTTTACCACTTCTCTAGATTAAACAAGGAAATTATTCTCTACTGGGGAACACTCCTTGCAAGGGCTGGCAGAACAACACGTTCAGAGTGTGGGCGGGTGGTTCTGAGGGATGTCTGGCAACACCGACTGGAATGCTAACAGGCAGACTGTCAAAGAAATGGAAAAACTGCGTAGCCAATGAAATAATGTTAATAAGCTCTTTTAAGAAGGTCATGGCATTCCTCCTTCCCACGGGTACCTCTCTGCAGTTTTCTGTGCAGTGCATTAACTGATACAATAAGCCAGGATTACAAATATGTAGCCCTCCTCATCAGAGATGACAAAGCAAGTGCTTCCAGCTAAAAATATTTATTTTAATTCACAGATCCAGGCAATATTTGGAGAAGTGAAAGAAAGACAAACAAGACTATCAGTTTTTAGCAGCATACTTGGGTATCATATCATCAGGGTAGTTATCAATATCCAGTCATTAAGAAGCTAAATCCTGCAAACAACAGACTGACAAACAGATGCTTATTCCTGACAGAAACTCCTGCCACCTTTTCATCTTGTCTTTGTGTATCCCTTGGTCCCTATGCCAACTCCCAGCTGAGAGAAGTAGCACTCAGCTTGGCCTCTCTGTGTTTGGACGTGCTTATATTCACATCTTGAATATGTGTCACTATCTCTGAGTAGGATCAGGGAAGCAAATGAATTCCAGCATAAAATCAAAGTGGAAAAAAAAAAATCTGTCTGCTCACAACACCTGCATGATGCAAATCTTAAAACGATACTTCCTTGCTTTTCCAAGATTTGGTTTGTTAAGTCAAATAGACAACAGCAAGACACAGCCGATTATGAGGACCATTCCTAAAACTGCAACAGTGTCCCAAACACACTGACAATATTGTAAGGAAACAAACTTTGCAAGGATCTGTGGGGAGATGTCCTTCCCAGTGGAGATAAAAATATTCATGTGATATTAGAGGATTTCCTGAGATTCATAGGCACTATTATGTAACAATAGAAAGCAAACATTAGCAATAAACCTTAAAAAGTTATTTGGCTTATCTATACCCATCTTTCACCTTATTTTATTGCCCTGGATATTTTACTGTTTGACTATCTGATAGTTAAATATTGAACTTTCCTGCAAATCCTTGTGTAAATTTAACTTTGCATTTATGAAATCCACAGTGTTTTTTAAAGATGAGTATTTACACCCATAAATATTTCATGCTTAGGCGAGAAAAGAAAAAACACAGTGTTACCTTGAGCCATGGCAGCTAAGCAGTAGAGATGATATCTAGCCCAGCAGAGTCTTCTAACTCTTGAATTCTCATCCCTGCCTTGAGTATATGCTGGGGCATACAGTGCAGTCTGGCTTCAGCACGAAAGTTCTTGTGTGGATAAACCAGGGTGAAATTAAAATAGGACTACATGGTGTGCTGGAAAACATATCCACTTTGTTGGTCAGTAGACACACATTTTTCTACTTACTATTTATATAATCACAGAGAAATCTTTACAAGAAACCTGTAGATTTAAAGATTGTCAAAAGTAATTTTTCTTTTCAATAAATAATGAGATTTAGGAAATATGACCTGCTTGTTGATATTCCACTGCACAATCATGCTAAATGCATCCTTATGTGTTTATATACACACTGTTAGATTAAACTTGATTTCTATTTTAGTGAAAATTATTTATATATATATATTTACTGAAAAATGTGCATTTGTATTGGAAAACCAGATGCAGAAGTGAAATTAATCAAATAACAAAAATTTACCTTTTCGGTGGAACAAAACAGTATTTCCTATTTTGTATTTTAATAAGCTGTTTAAAAATGAATCAGAAGCAAATATCATTGTGAGAAACTGGTTATAGAGCTAAAAAGAAATGTATGTTTTACATACATTTGCATATGTTTTGCAGCCTGCTACAGGAAGTGTATAAACTAAGGCACAAACTTTAATTAATACAAATATTGAACATTATTCACCCATTCTAGCAGTCATCTGAATTTGCATCTGTCTTTGCATAAAAAAATTAATCTATTTACGTGGGAATGAAATAGTGTGAAAAAAACACTGATATAATATAATTTTGTGTATTAATGAGAAATGATCATCAATACAAATCTAATCATTAAGGAAACAACTCAACAGAGAAATAAAGAGAAGCTGTAGCAGCTGAGAAAACCAGTAATCTGGGTTTAGAAGACTTGTACAATTATGTTTGTCTCTTTGGTTTAATTACAAGGTAAGATACTAGTATGCATTATTTTTATTGAGCTGGAAGGAAAGCTTTACTCAATATATTGTAACAAGTTGTCCTGGAATTTCTATATGTTTGTCATTAAGAAAAGTACTCCTGAGGTTATGGCTGTGATTTACAGCAAATACATCTAATCAGATTTTTTCTTAAAAAATTATATTGTGTCTGTTAATATTTATGAAACAAATAAACCATGCTCCAGAATTTTGCAGTGGAGGATTGCTGTGGTGCAGTCACTGTGAAAGCTGGACCGATTACAATAAAGAAGGTACAAAATGTTTATCTATACTTACTAAATGAAATAACAGCACATGAAAATATTAAAGCTGCTTTACTGTTCCTCATTTCCCAGCCCTCTCCAGTATTAGTTTAGCACCAAAGGTGGTCCTTTTATGTACTCTTAGTGATTAATTTTTCATTTCCAGACCAATAGTGTATTTCTTTCAACCTATTAAAAAGTCTTTAATTCCAACCCCACATATTTTATTGCAATATTATTGATAAGCATTATCTGAATAGTACAGCCCTGAATTCTTGGAATTTTTTTTTTCTTGAGCAACAAGCACTAGAAAAAACAGGATATCAATATTTATCCAGAGAAAGATTTATTAATTGTATATTCTCTTTGATTTTAATGTTTCTTGATGAATATGGATCCTGAATCCAAAATGACAAGATGTAAAATGATGTTTTATCATATTTCCTTTCAACATCAGCTATAGTTCACTTATATATTCTGGGCACAAATGTAACATAAGAATTAAAATGCTATAAAAATGTGTGAATACATTTCATTAAATATTTGTCTCAATTCAGTGAGATATTTTCCTTACACTTTTATTTATCAAAATAATTTGAGATCCAATATTTTTTGTATTGGATTTTCTAAATGTCATTTTTTTTGCCTTGAAGTTTCATTCGTGCCTAAACATTTAAAATTATTTTCCAATAACCCTTTATGTTTGTTTTAGTGTGAAATATTCCTGGGATCAAAGGATGATTTGGCATACCAGTGGACAGGAGGTAGGCAATGTGTTGGGAACATCTGTGAGTACTCATTTTGGCTGATGTCAAGCATTCAGTTTTTGTGCAGCTGTTGGGGTAGGTAGAGTCTGGGTGAGGATCCTTGGAGATTAGTGGGAGCACCATGCGAATCTCCTTATCTGAAGGCTGAGAGAGACTTGTCACTGTGCTTAATTTCTGCACAACAGAACAGTAGCACCAGTGGATAAGGAACTCTCTTTAACCACAGGAAATACTATGGTTGGATAATTGTTGAAGAAAATTTTCTTCTTTTATGTCACAAGCAATTTTGAAGGAAAATTTAAGGAAAGATATCTCTGGAAAACTAGAAACCATTTCAAAAATGTACCCTTCCCCAGGATATTAACACTTTATTGAGGCAGGGCTGTCCCTGTGTTTCTGTGTGATGGGAAATTCTGTGCAAAGTTATTTTTGATGATTCATTTCAGAAAGACCAAATTGTTTTTCAGTGTGTATAGTCCAAGCAAGACTGCAAATGTTTAATAAGTAATTGAAACCTACATAAAAGATGAGAACTTGGAAATACAACTGATTGCTCATAAAATGTGTTATTAACTGAAAAAGCTAACCAGATTGTCAGACTGTATGAATATCTACATGAAGACCAGAAATGCTGTTTAAGATGCTGCATGGGTGATCAAGCACTTGCTTTTCTGGTTCCACCATGTCAAGGTCAAAGCCCTTGTCCTCACCCTCAAATCCTGCTGCAAATGTTTTAAGATTTAGTTCCTTTCACTTTTTGCCTGCCTTACACCTTCCAATTTAGTTATTTGACTCTCTGAGGTATCATCTGCTACCTCCTTTTTCCATGGTCAGCAGTAGCTCTGGTAAGACACCCATTGCCCTGTAAAGCTGCCCTGACAGCTGCCAGCTGGCCAATCCTCCAAAGTGGTGATGAAAGCATATCAGCATCTGCTTGACTTCTAGTTCTGTAACACAGGACATGACTACATCCTTGTACCAGCAGTTGTCCTTTTATGCTGTAAACACTTTGGGGCTTCTTGGGTAACACATACATTTAACTTCAGACAAGAAACTTTGCACTAAGAGAATAAACTATTGAGGTTGCAAAGTGAAGGGTTCAAAAGATATAAAAATCCTAATTTAGATTCATTTTCTCAGCTATGTATATACTTCTGGATGTAGCTTTTTATTACATAATCACTTTTTTTTTTTTTTTTTTTTGCACAGTTGCTGCTTTAACTAGTGCACAGGATGGCTAGAGCTCTGAGGAATATGTAGCAGTAATCCTCTAAAACATTCTTGTTTCATCTTTAGCAATAACTTAAACACATGTAACAAAGCAAGAGTTTTGAAAAGAGTAGCCAGAGGAGGGCAGATGTACACTACCCTGAAGACCTGGGTGTTTTAACTGGCTGCTACAGGGCTCCTATATCACATACAGCAAAGGACTTAACAAGCAGATTAAATGGTCGTATTTTTCTCTCTTTTCTGGGTTGCTGGTTTGGGATTTTCACCTGTATGCAAGTTAATGCTCACATTTTTCTGCCATGTCAGAGCTTTAGTCACCCAGTGAGACTGTCATTCCCCATTTCCTCTGGTCCTCTTGCTCCATTTTTGTTCCACCTTCTGTTCCCACTTCCTGTCTTCTTAAAAAATGCCCATTCCAGCCTCCTATTCTTCCAGCCTGATCAATTCCCCTTCAATGTCCAGGTCCCATTTCCTTCCCTCCTCTAATTCTCTCTCCAGTCACTCCAGTCTCTCTGCTTCTTTGACTTCCCTTGTTTTCCCTCTCTGCTGTGGCTTCCCAGGCCACCATGCCTGGAGACCCAGCAGGGCCTTGCAATTAAATCAGCAGAGCTGCAGACTTGCAACCTTGTTCAGGCCTGCCCTTCCCCAGCAAGAATTCTTCTAAAAACTATGAACAAATGAAATTATTTCATGCTGAATGGGAATACTGAAAATGACAGGTAAAAGTTGATTAATATATGAATTGAATTAAAACTGTCATTCAGGACAGATATTACCCAAAAGAATGAAAAATGGCCTCCTGGCTGGAACTTCATTTGGTTTTGTTAAGGTCACAATGGTCTGGACAGAGGATCAGAGAGGAAAAATTTCTGGCTACCTGAGGAATCACTCTATTGAAATACCATATTAAAGGCCTGTGCTTATTAAGTACTTACGAAGTACTTTTAATCTGACAGTAAATGCTATTACTGATGACATTCAGCAGACTATAATATAGCCCAGAATTACATGTATATGAATTATATTAATGAAAACACTTATTCATTGAGTAATAACCAAATACACTATAAAGGGAAGAAAACTTTCTGCCTGAATTAACACAGAAATGTTATCTTGAAGTTAAATACACATATATATTTCACACAATATATCAGGATATGACTTAATCTGACCTCATTACTTTCTGGTATGTGTAGTCCTCCATGTGAAAGCATATAATGACTCAAAAATTTAATTTTATCAGCTTAGTCTGAACTCATTTCTTATCAGCATACAGAAGGATAAAAATGTATTCACATTGATTACTAATGAGTCAGCAGTACTGGAAACTCTTGCTGTTATCAGAGTTAAAGTAAGAACTGAGCAGAAAACTGTATTGGGGGTAGGGGGAGTCTAGCTCCTGCCCTAGTTAGGAAGAACCATTTGTTTCTTTAAAATAAGGAGCAGTATGCAGTTGACCTACACTGGATGGCAAAAGGGAAAAACTTCTCAGTCCACATAGTTTAACCAAATCAGAATCAAAGTGGTTTATTGATTTATTAACAACATGTAATTAACCAGCAATCAGTGAACAATGAGAGAAAGATCAATACTTGCAGTGCAACAGATAAAGCATAATACAAGAGGTAAAACACAATATTAGATGCTTATAAAGTTTAATATGCTCCTGTAATTTCTACCCAAATGTAATGCTTCCTAAAATGTTCTGTTTGCTCTGTGAGAGCAAACCTCGGGATCCTGGTGGACAACAAGCTGTGCCAGCAGTGCCCTTGTGGCCAGGAAGGCCGATGGAATCCTGGGCTGCATTAGGAAGAGCACTGCCAGCAGGGCAAGGGAGGTGATCCTGCCCCTCCACTCAGCCCTGGTGAGGCTCATCTGGAGTGCTGTGTCCAGTTCTGGGCTCCTCAGTGCAAGAGAGACATGGAGCTCCTGGAGTGGGTCCCCCAGAGGGTGACAGAGATGATCAGGGCAATGGAGCATCTGTCTTGTGGGGAAAGGCTGAGGGAGCTGTGCCTGTTCAGCCTTGAGAGGAGATGACTGAGGGGTGACCTCACCAATGTCCATCAGTGTCTGAAGGGAAGGTGTCAAGACGATGGAGCCAGGCTCAGCTTGGTGGTTCCAAGCAATAAGACAAGAGGCAACAGGCAGAAACTGATGCACAGTAAGTTCCACATGAATATCAGGAAAAACTTCTTTGCTGTGCAGGTGACCATGCTCTGGAACAGATTGTCCAGAGAAGTTGTGGCGTCTCCCTCGCTGGAGATATTCAAGAAGGGTCTGGACACAACCCCATGCAGTATGCTCTGGCATGACCCCAACTGAGCAGGGAGATTGGACCAGATGACCCACTGTGCTCCCTTTCAGCCTTGCCCATCCTGTGATTCTTGATTAATTCTGTGATTGTGTTCTAACACCAATAGTCACATTTGTCCTCCCAGCAATGTGGGTAGCATGCACATCCTGTCCCAGGAACGTGCACCCTTGCACACCTCTTTTTGGAGAGACTTGGATGTCTGGGGCTGAGTGTGCCCCAGTGCTCTCAGCAATCTGTAAGTACTGCAAACCTTCCTGCCAAATCACCTACACATCCTTGAGGTGTAAGTCCCATGGCCTGACCCCTGTCTGTCACCACTAGCTGGATCACAGTGTCCATATAGCCTGAGCAGAAGTTGTGATGCTGGCAAGGGACCTTCTGACAGGTTCAGACAAGGGAATTTAATCATTCACACTTATGGGAAGAGAGCTACACTGTTTGCAGGCCCAAAACTCCAAAATAAAAAAAAAAAACCAGAAAAACTCCAGTTTGTTTGCTGTGAGATGAAATAATGAAAATATGCACTGACATTTTTCATGCCCCAAATTCAAATGGTTTTGCCTTCTATGCATATTTTAACATTTGTCATTCAACAAAAACATTCAGTTTTCAGTCACAGTCTCAAATATGTAGCATGGGATGCCATAAAATAGCAGTAAATGCATCTGTTTAGAGACCATCTAGATAGGGAAGTTAAGATGCAGTGAGTTTTAGAGTGAATTTACAATGCAATAATGACTTTCATTAGCGGATGCAAGGAAAGGTGCCTCCATAAAGTACAACAGCAAATACACTTCATATCTCTTAGCACTGTAAAGGATTCTGTAATTTCTTACATCCCATGGACAACATGTGATTCCTTCATACGTTATTTACTGTGAAGGGGGAGAAAGCAACAACTGTGATGAGAATTTAATTTAGAAGTACCAGTGAAAGATGTGACTGCAGACTCTACTCTGAACATTACAAGCAAAAAATTAAATATTTGATAGCTCAGGAAAGGAAAGAATTTTCCGTGACTGAAGCCTACCACAGTATGTAACTGTTATTAATTTAACTAGGGAGCAAAAATATGTAATTTTATGACATCCAGTAGGAGATAAATCTCACGCTCTGATGATTTCCTAGTTCTTATTAGCTACCTAGAAAAAGGAATAACTGATGTGGAGGAATCCTGCAGAATAACTTTCTCCTAAAGAGACTGGTGATTACAAATTTTTAAAGGAAAACATGAAACTGTGTCTGAGGATGTATCTGAAATACTTAAATCAAAGCAGTATTAGTTTACAGAACACTTCAACAATATATTAACCGAGTGTACTTTATTTACAAAACAAAGTCATGTAAACACTGCTGCTGACAGACTGACGAGACTCTTAATGATGATGACTGCTGTTGCTAATAGCAAGTGGAACCATCATCACCAAGTGGAACCATCATCACCATGAACTACATGTATAAACCATGTACAGATGAGATATGTCAGAACCTAGACAACAAATTAGGCACAGCAGTCAACAATACCTGCGTGCTTTCATTGTGAGAAACAATCTTTCATGCATGGCTTCAAGATCAATCTTTTAAGAAGCTGCAGCAAACTGGCGGAGAAAAACAAGTGGAAATCACTGCAGAAACCTCAGACAACAAATGATGCTCTTGGTTTAAGGTGTGGATTACAGCACAGAGTTTGCAAAGAATCTCTGAATATTGAATTTATCAGGAAACAAATTGAGTGGTAAAACTGAATTTTCCAGTAAGTGGGGAGAAAAAAACTTTAAGCAACCACATGATATGAATTTTGCTGTTCCTGACATAGCTACTAGAAATGAAGAGGGAAATTTCAGATAGCTTCACTGATATGAGAAACACAATTCTCAACTTTGAGATTTAATGGGCAGCTCTGTGAGTACAAATGGCTTCTCCTAAAACTGCATGACAAAAAAAGGGATCCTGTATTATATGAGAAAGAGAGTGATTCAGGAAGAATAATAAAATAGAAAGTGCCTACTGGCTAAAATTATAATATTAATATTATTTATAATATAATTATGGTGAATATAAACTTAAAGATACCCAAAACAGCATAAAGCATTCACAATACCATCTCTCAAGCAACAAGTAGACTCACATTCCTCATCCTGACCATTATGCTCTTGAGAATTTGAGGGTATTGGGGAATTTAGGTATCCTTTGAGGTCAAAGAAGATACAGGAATGGCAGCAGTGAAGAAATCATCCTATTCAATTAATCAGAATGACAGGCTATCTATCCCCTTTGCTGAGGAGAAATTCTGTATTTGCTTTATGACTGTGAGGGAAAAGGATTCTGGAAGAGAATTTTGGCCCACTTTTGAGACTATACCATGACTTGTACTCACATGTAGTAAAAGTACATCACTGATTGAAGCCTTGGATTACAGACCTTGAGTTCTCTGGGAGTATTTAATATCCAGCAATAGGTGTGTGAAGAGGAAAGAAGTGAGCCAGGACCCAAATCCTGAGTAAGTGTGCTCAAACCATCTGTCCTGGCATAATAGTAAGGCACAGAAGACAAATTTGTGTGCATAATCTATTTCATAATTTTTGCTGATCATGCTCAGTCATACATCAAATAAGCTCCCAATTTTACTTCATTTTCAAGAGGTCTGTTGATTTCTTTTCCTCAACTCACCCTTAGCTTTACATCTGTAGGTAGCTATTTTCATTTCATTCACCTACAGAAGATTGAAACTAAGTTTACTGATGTTCACAATGTCTCTTCATGCTTGCATCTGGCAGCTCATTTTTCATTTTCTTTGCACTGATATGTAAAAAACACAAGGGAAATGGAAGTTTTACACCTTCATAAACTGTACAAAATACATGGTGGAGACATAGCATGTTCTCTGATGTGTTGCAAGTTGCCTTCAAGAATGCAATAAAGAAGTGAGTTTGCACTAACTGTGGTGGCCCCTGTATGCCCACTAAGTTGCTCTATCACTCACCCTTCCTCAGCAAGACAGGGGAAGAAAATAAGATGAAAACGTCATGGATCATAAAAAGACAGTTAATAATGAAAAGCAAAGGGCCACACATAGAAGCAAAAGAAAACAAAATTATTTATTCTCTGCTTCCCACTAGCAGGTGATGTCCAGCTACTCCCTGGGGAGGAAGGCCTCCACTCTATGTGGAGCGGTTGCATTGTAAGACAAAAGTCTGCCTCTTCTCTTCCTCTCCCTCTATTAGCTTTTGTTCTAAGCATGGCATCACATGGCATGGATTACCCTTTGGTCATTTTGGGTCAGATGTCTTGCATCCCCTCCCAGCACCTTGCCCTCCCCCAGCCTACTGGCCTTTGGGGACCTGGGTGGGAAAAGCCAGCCTTGAGGGTTTGTAGCACTGCTCAGCTGTAGCCAAGGCATCCCTGTGTTACCAACACTGTCCTAGACACACATCCAAAGCACAACACTGTAAGGGGGGAGGAACATGCAGACAGCAGGTGTCTGAAAATAAAACCCAAGCTTGAGACTTACACAGTGTGTTTGTGTAGAAACCACGTCATACACAGTGACATGGCAGTGAAGTGGGTTAATGGAGACAACAGTGCCCACTCCTGTTCTTTGGTAAAGAGCTCTAGGTGAGATATTACTGAAAGTTGTTCCTGTTCCTTGGATAAAACACTGCCTGCAGGAGCCAACGGCTAGAGCGTTTGAAGGTTTCCTAAAAGATATTCGTGGAAGTGCTCTTAAAACATCAGTTCCAAAAGCATCTGCAGACAACTGCAAGGCTGGATTGTCTGGGAGGATGGAGACATTTTGGGCTAAACTAGATCCCAAAGGATTCTGCAAGCTCTGCCAACATCCAGTCTGTGTAAACTTTAAAGGAGTCCTAGGCAGTCACCTGATATCCTCCCTTGAGCTGTGGTTAAGCTTGCATAACCAATTTTGTTTTCAGGGAAACATTTCAAAAAGCCTGGATAACTAACATTTTTCAGTGCAAGCTTTGTTTTACTGAAAATATTTTGTCATCCAAAAAAGACAAGGCCTACAGTTGCTTACTGAAAACTTCTTGATATAAAAGCTTTGTGCAGACTTTCAGGTAGCATTTCAGATAACCAGGGCAAATAGAGCACAAAGGGCTATTGCTCCTTTGAGTTCAGCTATCCAGCTGTGTGTTACATCTCATCTATCTCGAAGCTGCAGATGCTCAGACAGATGAAACACCACCAAATCACTCCAGTCAATTGAATCAGCAGCTTCTCTACTTTGCACACTCATCTGAAATTCATATCTCTGCTGAGTTTGTAAACACTACCTGAAAATCAAGCCAAAGATTTCCTACCAGGAAAAAAAGTCCATTATCAATTAAAAGCTTTTAGTTTACTGGGGCAGTTGATCTTCCAAACTACTATAAAGACACTAAAAATAAGTCTTGAGGGAATTAGGTAGTTTTAGAGTGTCTGCAAATTCATCTAATTTAACAGTATGTAAGACATTTAACAACCACCACATGAGAAAAGATGTTGGAAGAGTATACAGTAGTCTGATATGCAAAAAAGAAATTAATTTTGCTTTCACACCTTTTCTTTGGCTCAGAAATTATGATCTGTGCCCTAGGCGATCAGACATCAATGCACAAATTTATTCACAAAAGGTTTATGGTTCAAGTGGTAAATCCAGTAATTTGAAAAATGTTGACCCAAGTGAGTCAGCACAGAAAGCTTGATCTTTCAGTGTGATGAAAATGTAATTTTATGGATGTCAAGTCGAAGTTCAAAAGTGACATACTGTGTCACACAGATAAATAGTTTTGCCGACAGCAATGCCATACTTCATAAGTACTTGTCTGGCCAAGAGTAACTACTATCATGATTAAGAAGGCTGGCAGAAAATGCACATTTTATCTTATTTTATATATAATGTCTCTAGAATTAAAAATCAAGACAGACCTTTTTAAGAATTGCATTTAGCTCTCCAACTCTGTATTTCATTTATATGTAATGAAGATCTATGGAGATTTTTTTTTAACTTAAAGCTATTATTTTCATTATTATTATTATTTTTCATGTACCGCTTCCATGAGATTAAAGATAACTTACAGTCACTCCAATTTTTAACCAATGACAAGCTGAAACTGAAATGCAGTGCAGAATTATGGCATTAGTTGGACTGTAGTTGCTAACAAAAGTTAAATGAGGGATCATTAAAAAAAAAATCTTGAGATAACATTATTACTTCCAATAATTTGTTTTTTCTTCCCTCAAATAATTTCATATATAATGAGAAAGAATATGAAAATTAGTATGTAGAGCTTTCTGTATAATTAAGAAGAATGTAACTGCCATTATTTTATTTATGACAAAGTAATATGTAGAAATTACTTTCTTTAATTCTCTGTTTCCATTTGAAGCAACTAGGTAAAGCCACTTATCCAATTATCCAGTTAAAATATAAGCTCTCTTGGCCATTT
The DNA here is from genome assembly GCA_013400215.1 of Cisticola juncidis. Classification (NCBI taxonomy): domain Eukaryota; kingdom Metazoa; phylum Chordata; class Aves; order Passeriformes; family Cisticolidae; genus Cisticola; species Cisticola juncidis. The sequence continues at coordinate 45,883 of VXBR01003306.1, read as the reverse complement.
CTGATGCTTCTTGAATTGACATAGAGAAAATGATGAATGTAGAGGTCCAACTAATATACAGGAGTGAGTTTTATATTTACTGAAATGTTGAATACCTAAGTCTTATCCTTCTGAGTAAGTGAAGCTAGTGAAGAGATTTACATCCAGAGGCCTCTGTCTCATTCTGAGTTTACACACACGTTAAAGACATACAGACCTGTTTCCTAATTTTGTCCTTTCTGTACACCTTTCGTAAATGCCTTGAAAAAGGAATAGAGATAATATTGTGTTAATTACTCTTGCTTTATTTATCTTAAATTGTACTTGTGCTGAACCTGAGTAGTTGTGGTTCCTGCTGCACAGGATACAGAATCTGATCTGAAAGTTAATATTCAATGCCAGGCACTCCAGTGTATGTAATACCAAAATGTTTTGAACATTAAAAAGAAAATGCACAAACCTTATTTTTTGTTATTTTGTTCAATTCCCTTATTTGAAGGCTAGGGAAGGAGACTTTTCACTGTTTCTGTTTGGAGACTAGATAAGTAGAAGCCTCTTGGGCTATATGCTCAGGAGGAACCAGTGTAAGAAGATCCATTGTGAATTCTGACCCCGGTATGACTTTGGGACACGTTGGAGTGTGTATGGTCTGGTCCTGATTTTTCCAAGAAGCTTCTCCATTTGATTACAAATCCAGCTGTGGGACTTCAGGCCACACTTCCCACAACCATTTAGAGTGGAGGGTTGTTATCATCTCTCTATCTGCCATCACAATTTGTGAGTTATCCACATCCAGCAAAGAATGCTCTTCTGTCTCTTTCTTTGTTCCTTCCCCGCAAATATAGATCTTGGTGGTTTTTTTTGGTCTTTAATCTCTGACGTAGAAACAAAAAGATAAAAAAAAAAAAAAAATAGGAAAACAAAGGAGGAAAAAGGGGAAAAAAATCCCTAAGCCTTTTTGCATCAAGGCAAAACTGAGTTTAGTCCTGATGTGTGTGCTAGACTAAACCTAAACTTAATTGTTATAGTTATAGAAGTAGATAACTAAATATTGCCAATTGCATCCATCAGTTTCCTAATTCTCAGGCCCTTGGCAGCACATACATTACCAACAGACCTCAGTGGCAAATTCTGTCTAGGACCTATGTTATCCTTGTGCAAAATTAATGATTTTTAAGAACCATGAAATGTGAACTCCTGCCTATCTCCTCCTCTTCACTCCTAAACCTCTGCCTTCCATACTGACTTCATCTCAATTTCTGTAGCAAAGTTTTCAGTTTCCTATGCTTGCCTGAAACGACAAAAACTTTTTGAGTTACTTCTTCCCAGTTTTTGGAGAAAGTAATTTAAACTTCTTGAAAAGTTGCAATGTAGGCAAAGTAAGATGAGCAGAATGCGAATGCTGCTTAGGGTTTTTCCCCAGGCCAACATTCACACTTAGGATAAAGATATTTTTTCACAAACATCCTCTTCTGCAATAAAGATTTTCTGAAATTTTGTTTCCTAATTTGCCATAAATATTTCCACTAATATTTCAGTATGTCTTTATTTCATTCATCATTTTATTTTGATATCTTTCAGACAAAACCCCAAAAAGGTAACAGAAAATTTGAAGACATTTGTGAGCATGTAAAGTATTTCATTTTGTCATAATTTCCTTTCCTTTTCTCACCTCCTCCATATTAAACACTCCAGTCCACATGACTTCTTTCCCACATGTTTGCTTTTTTCATGCCTAAGCTATATGAATCAGTAAAATAAAAAAAAAGTGAAGCAATCCTACAAAATGCTCAGCAAAATGTACGATTAAATTAAAGAGCAGGAACTGCAGTGGGATGCAAACTTTGCAGCTTACATAACTCTGCAAAGTTTACAGACTCTCATATATCCTTTGAGTACCTCTCAGTCTGTAAATCACATCAGTCCTGCATCAAACATCCTCTGAAATATTTTGATTTAATATTTCTGAGTGTAATGCACTAGGCTAACATATTCTTTGAATGTTCCATTTATTAGTGAAGTTTTCTTACTAAAGTATATTTTTAATACAGAAGTAAAAGTACTCTGGAAAACAGGTACACTGCACTAGACAGTTACTCCACATGACCCCAAAACATCAGTTAGGAATTGTCACAGCATCAGCAGATTTTCAGATCAAGTCTCTTGTTCTTTCACAGTTTAAAATAGGGTTTTTTTCCTGTAATTTATCATATGTCCATTTATTCTTTGAAAATTCCAGGAGGAAGCAAATATAAAGCAACACCCATAGGAAGTCTGAAGAAAACCAGGTTTTGTTCAGCATCGTCAGCTTCCAAAATAATTGTAGGTTTAAATTAGAACATGGTACAGGTTCTTTGCATTGAAGAGGATTAGTTTTGTCACCTTTTTACAATATTTTAGTAGCAAAATGTATTCTTAACTGTTTTTCCATCACTGAGGTTGCTAATAGCAATCTTCTGTTTTTCAGCTTATGAAAGCATCAGTCTCAAGGGAGTTCATTAGCTGGATGCTCTGATGGGTCTGTCTCCCAGATTATCTGCCTGTGGCATGAAGCAACAATGGCAGATGCAGTAGAATTGAACTTGCCTTTCTTATTAATATCTATAGTAATATTAAAGGCTAAGGCTCAGAGCATATATATCATGAGCTGACTGGTGTATCACTAAAACTGATTCACCACTGTAACATCAAATATTTACCTTATCTAGAGCTATAAGTGTTCATAATATTATTTTTTTGGAGCACAAGCAAGATGGACAAAGAATTTCTGTTAACTGTTAGGTTGTGATAAAAAATGCAGTTTTCCCCCTCCCAGAAATATCATATGCACATGATCTCTCAGTCGCAGAAAAAACTTCAGTTGGTGTGAATATATTCAATTGCTGCAAGGAATCACTTCAAATGGATCAACTAGAAATAATTACCAGTCCAGGAAAGTGATTAAAATTACTTAAAATTAAGACTTCTGCTTGGCATGGTTATTTCTATGCAAATATGCTTTATTTTTTTCAACCAACATGCAAGTCTTAATTAAAAGCAGACTAAAGTCTTGAGTAGCAAGAAAAATTTAAAATTCATGCTGTAAACATAATTACTTGAGCCTCAACTGCAAATGAAAGTCATATTTTTTGCTTGCTGTACTTGTTTTCCCTCCCCCTTTCTAATGAAGGAAGACATCATACAATGAACTACTAAATTGTATGCTGAGTGTGGGCTTGAAATTATCAGTCAATCTCCTACATAGTGCCCAGCCATAACAACTCAGAGTGGCATGCTATATTTCAAATTTATTCTTATATGAAATACATGTCTTGCAATATATGAGTTGAGTGATTCAATGCACAGAATATGACATTAAAATTTGACCAAAATTTGCAATAGTACATAAAATTAATAAGAAAGACTTCTGTTGAGTGAATCTACTCAGACATACTAGCTTGAAAGTTTCAGCTCTTCTGAAAGAGGAGCTAATAACTGAAGAACTCCCTAGGATGTCAATCTGCAGTGTATATAATGCCCTCTCCTAAAGTGATGCATTTCACATATGTCAGATATGGTAGTCCAAGCTCATCAAAATGGGGCAGGATACCTGCAAAACTGTCTTTGGACAGTTCTGGACATCTTTGGATGTAGGTTGTCTTTGGACCATAGTAGTAGAGCAATCACAAGTCTAAGGCTCTCCATGATTTGTCTCTTTTTTGAGCCTTGTGTAAGGCAGAATTAAATAAGGATCAGGAAATTATTCAGCGTTCAATAAATTTTATTGCTTACCATCCATGCTTTTAGTTAAACAGTATGTTGGTATATTTGACTTGATTTTGTGAACAGTTTCCAAATCCTCAATTTTCAGTAAACCTGTCATTTGTTGAAGAAAATCTTTCCCTCCTTTCCCATTCCTGAGTTACATTGACTCCAAGACAGTGTGTTACTACCTAATTGAGAAATCTGCAAAAACTTTTGAAAAATTCAAGACATGGAGAGATGGACAGTATTTTGAAACAACAGTGTAAAGCTCTGATATGTAACTATTTTACTCAAAGCCTAAAGAAGCACTTAGTAAACTAAAGAACTCCAGTACAGTCAATCTAGAAGTTGTTGGGTTTTGTTTGTTGTTTGGGATTTTTTTGTTGTTGTTGTTGTTTTTTTTGGAATAGTTCTTCTCATGCTTGAAATAATACAGTTTGATAGTTAACATTTTCCAAATTAGTTGAATGAAGTTATAAAAGGCTAACTATCTAGTGCTAAAGAACAAGCTACTGTCAGAAAGTAAGCTGTTTTCTGCTTTGTTTCCTTTTTTACTGCCTCTTGTGGTTTGGATATATGGAATGAAGCTTTGTCTAAACCTACTTAAGTGGTTTTCAAAGAGTTCTGGTGGAGTTTCTGAAATCTCCATTCCTCTTCTTATGATATATTTTAATTGAGAAATTATGAAGTGTAAAGCAATCACAAAGCCCTCTGATTCATTCAGAATAAAACTATATAATAAATTTAAAGTGTTAGTAAGTATTATCTGGCTTTGAGTCCAGCTGTGCAGAGTGGAATGCATGCAGAAGTTTAAAAATATTTACTGTACCCTGAGATGTAAGCATGTTTAATTAAACAAAATTTAACATGGGAATGTTAAATTGGTATAAATGGTAAACAGATGGATATAAAAAATGGTAAACAGACTGATATTTCATTTAGGGAGTTTTATTGTTTAGTATTTTAGGATGTTCCTTTACTACATGGGATTTCTCACCTTTTCTGTGTGCCTCTGCAGTACACTGATGACAAGAATTTGTGAATGCTCATATTTCCTCTATATTGCTATCACCAGACCAGACTGGGAAGTGTGACAGGGATGAATGACTGTGAATTGTGCTGATTGGAAATATCCAGCTGGTCAGTGCTATGGGTGTTCAGAATTCAACTGAATTCTTTCACTCAGCCACACAGACACTGTTGCTGCTGCTCAACAATTCTCCTGGGACTACAGCTGGCAAAAGAGAGACCAAAAGGAAAAACATTTCCTCAGCTGCTGTTTACATATATGCCTGTGCTCAGTGATACAGAACCCACATCGTCTTTGTATGCTTAATCCTTTATACAAATTCCTGAGATAGACATGCAAAAATAAATTGAAACTTTTTGCTTAATAATTTCACCTATATTCATAAAACATAACTTGAGCAGGCAATATTGAAATGTCAAAAAATACCTCTTCTTGCCCAATAGAAGTGACATGTTTCAGTATAAATATTGGAAGCACTGAAGAGTTGAGTGAAGGAATGGAGAAGAAAAAGGCATTCAATACTAACTTTTACATTGTCACTGCAGAGTGCTTGCAAGGTTGTTTGTAGTATGAGAAGCAGAAGCTCAGAAAAATGATGAGAAGTAAAATATTATGTAATTTATGACAAATGCAGGGAATGCTTTTTCTTGTTACATACAACAAAGTGCTTGTGGACTTTTATAGGAAGTTACATAAATAAAAAAAATATTCTTGGTCAGCCAACTGGCATAGGCAATGTTGTTCATGAAATTCATACATGAAATTCATGAAAACGGAAAAAAATATTTCTTAATATGTTAAAGATTATTATAAAACTCTTGCTAGTATATTGTCCATGGAGTAATTCCAACTAATTCAGTTTTGTTGTCTCACTAGTGTAGAGGGCAACTTGTAGGATTTTTCCAGATTTAAAATTAAGAATTTATCTTGTCCAGGCTGAACTAAGCAGCTTGCACTATGCAATATTTATCTTTGTAATAACAGAGAAGGCATAAAATGCGCCTTAATACATACCTCTAGAACAGATCATCTTATTGAAGATAAAAATAGAGATAAATGCCTGTGAGGAAAAAAGGGTACTGTGAGGAAAGACTACTAACACAGTTTGATTTTCATTTCTGCAAAACTAAGACAATATGGAAGAGGTTATGAAGTTTTGACAGTGCACTCTCACACATGTGCACATACAGTTTCTATTTAGTGATCCTTAAATTACGAGGACTAAGGCACAGTTCCGTCTCTGCCATTCTTTTCCATATACTGGATTGTGTAAAAGTTCCTCTAACAAATCAGTCTTCAGAGTTGAACTAGCTTAAAATAGAAATAGACTGAAATAGTTTAAAAATAGAAATTAGTAGAGTTCCTTGCTAAGATTTGTTCTGGTATCCAAGTTCATTCCTTTGCCAATTACATGTACTAATAATGCAATTGAAGTTTATTGCATAGAGTTTATTTTTGCCTTTCCTAAGAAGACATTGCAATCAAGGTTTCAAATCTGCACCCCACATTCAACACCTCAGAATGACATAGTCATTAAGTTTATTTTTCCATTATAAAAGTGCCAGTGTTAACTACTGTATCAAATAGAATATTGTAATTTTGGCATTAATAAACTGTGTGCTGTGGCAGAGAATAAAAAAGTTTTTGGATAGTGTAGGAGAAGAAAAGAGAGATATATCTATTATTTATAGAAGGCACATTTCTTCAGCTGCTGACAGCTTTTACTGTGGCAGTTGTAGATAGTGTGCAGATCAGAAGTTTATCGAGATGTGCAGTAAAAGAGCATCAGTGGAACTATGGAAATGATGAACACTAGGAAACATGGCAAGTATAATAAAGAAAGGTGAAAAAACAGACTTATGGATTCTGTGCATTCAAAAGCTTGCCTTGATAGGGACATGAAAGTTGTATATCTATATATTCCCAAAAGGAGAGCATACTCTCAAACTATTACAACCAAATTATTAGAATCTCCTACTGTGTATTTGTCCTTTATATGACAATACCTTCTTATTTGCTACTCCTCACATGTAGAAGTGGTGATGTTTGCATATAATTTCATAACACCTGCAAATCCTCATTTCATTTAAGTATTTATCTAGAGAGGTCTGGTTTATTACCACAAACACATTATCAAGGTATCAACTGTATTTCTTGTAAAGTCAGGTGAGGTGATGAATGGTAAAAAATTGATCAGGTTTGTAGACCAGAAGATCAAACAATTTATTCTGAATACATGCTATAACAATTGTTTAGGTAAAGCTGTTTGTTTTCCTTGCCATACTCTTCAGTTTATTTGAATTACCTTTTTCTTGCACATGATATAAGATCCCCATACTCTCTGTTTTTGTACTCAGAGTAGGACTGAAACTGAAAGACAAATGTAGTAAACACATTGCAAACACTGAAATGGATCAGACTGTAGATTTGTTTGTTAGTTCAGTACTTAGATGTTACTGGTTATTTCAACTTACATATTTTTTTTTTTAATTATGTGTCATAATACAGCAAACAGATAAACACAGCATCAGGTTTTTATGACATACAGTCAAATAAATTTGCAATACCACTTAAAAATTGTGATAAAGTCATAAAGCAGGCTTAAGGGACACATAAGGCCCATTGTTAGAACATCCTTTTTTTACTCTATATTCTTCAAGTCAGTCTCAGGACAGCTTGTAAAACCAAAGAATTTTGATTTTTTTGAAATAAGTAAAAGGAGGTTTTGATTAGGAGACAGCATTAGAAGAAACACAGCAATAATGGCAGAGGATCTTCCATTTCATGAATCAGCAAGTTAAAGCATGTGCCCATCAAAGATGTCAAATAAATGCTTCTAAGAATCACTCCGCAAAAGTTTGGTATTTCGAATAAAAATGGAGGACAAGGGATTTCTCTGGCATTATCTAAGATGCCCCCAGCAATGTTTTTTCTCCTAGAGGTTCTAAATATTTAAAAAGGGCTGTGCATTATAAATACAAATTATTAGGATATTAAGAGAGTTGATAACTTCTAGGAAATAGAATTGTGACATTAAGGAAATGGAAGACATCTTTTGGGGAAAGTAGCAAATATTGTATCAGATAATCCCTCCTATAAATTTGCTAAGCTTTAAGGTAAAAGCAAGCTCTTTGAAGAATACTCTAGATTCTGCTTCTCTCAGAAGTCTTTAAGTCACAAGACTATATTCCTGACTGGTTTTNATATTATGTCTAATGATCTTATATCAGTTCCATTCTACTCCTCTAATTTCTCTGTTCCCTATCAGGTAACTCACCTACACCATCTGTAGGGTTCACTCAGAACCCTCCTTTTCTTTTTTTGTGAAACAAACTAGGCTTACCTCTCTGATCTGGTCTTAACAAAGTAAGCACTTCTTACCATCCTAGCAGTCTTTTTGTCTATCTGTGGCAGCTAAAGGAATTCATTTTTTTCTGTTTTAATTTGTACATTTAGGAGTGTTGAGCTATACTAGGCTCATTTTTACCAATGATTGCTTCTGCAGTCTTCTATACTTCAATTTCTGCCAGAAATACAGCCTTGTTAGGATGCTTCTTGCTACAAATTGCATGCTTATAATAATTAAAAAAAAAAAAAAACCAAAAAAGCTAAGAAAATCAAATCCATATAGAATCACAGAAGGGCATCTTGCTCCTTCTAAGACATATTGGATGATAAAATAAGAAACTTGTTTCACCACAGTTGTAACACTACATTTTTAAATTATTTGGTAAAATTTTGAATTTTAATACAATCTATTTAGCCACTGAAGAATATTTGTGAAGAGATTAAACAGCCAGTATATAAAAAAAAGAGCATATGTAGGATAGTTTTAAAAGGCAGAACTCCAGCTGAGCTCGGTTACATTTCATTGACTCATGATTTAAGCTCTTGAGTTTCATCCTAGAGGACAAATAAGACTGCTGAATCATACCCAGACAATATTTAATATAAACACCAGAAAATGAAATATATACACTATGAATTTGCATAGTATCTTGTTTGTCTTAAAATTGTATTAAATTGTGGTTTTAGTTAAAGAAATCAATATTCTTAATATCATTAATTCCTACTTCAAATAAAAAAAATCACCTCAGATTCAAATCCATATTTAGCTCTAAGAAAATTTGTTACAATGGCTAGAATATTGTGAGCATCACACTGGACATAAAATGATTTTAGCTCATCAAAAAGACAAATTTCATTAATGATTGAAAAGATCTCTGAAAAGCTTGGTAGACATTAACAAAATAAATTGCTTTCAAGCAAGCATTAAGGTCTTTGAGAAGCTGAGATGAACATTTAGTGACAATAGAGCAATAACCGAGAGCATCAACTGAATACTACAAGTAGGCATGGGCTCAGTTGCTTGGAAAAAAGGAAATTTCTTAACTCAATAGATAGTTAATACATGATCCTCATAAACATACACTAAATAATTCAGTGAGCTCTGGAGACTTTTTTTTAGCTGATGCCCATACAAATCAGGAATTCCAAAAGTATGCAATGCAGATAAAATTATGGTGTGTCAAGAAGAAGAGAATAAAGACAAGGATTGCTTCTTGGAACAGTAAGCTGTAAAGGTCCAGTGGAAGAGACATGACAGTCCTGTATCTAGCTATAGGTAGAACATGAGGTGTAAATATGAGAAAGTGAGAAGATGATTTATCTTGTATGGGCACAGTCAATGCTTACATTCAACAGTCTTGTAAGAATGAAAATACAAGAAAAAGTTCATAACAGCATTTAGAGAAGAAAAGTGAGGATTACAGTTGGAAAGGCATTAGAAGGATTACTTGAAATGATATATTGTCCTTAGCTAAACATGAGATTTCCAGAAAGGTAAAAACTGAGGAAAAGGCAACTTCCTAAGATTTTGATAAGACAAAGATGTAATAAAGGGATCATTTGAAAAAAGTTGATAACAGAAAAATTATTAGCATTGGTGAGGTGAGTAGTAAAATTTCCAAACTGGAACTTGTCTTTATGAGTTGCATCTGAGAAACTGGCAGAAACACCTGAGGAAGAAGCTTTTTGAGAGTCCTGATACAGTATACAATAATCAGTCACTGGGGTCTGGTTACAAATTCTTGAGAACTGTAGGGAAAATGCTGATGGTGAAATTACTCATCTGCTACATTCCATGACAACTTGTTGCTTAGTCACTTGGGACACTTGGATAAGTAATTGGTTGGACTGTCACATACAGGGGGTAGTGGTCAAAAGTTCAGAGCCCTGATGGACAACCATGACACATGGTGTCCCTCAGGGGTCTGTACTGGGACCAGTGTTATTTAATATCATCATTAATGACAGGGCTGAAGGGATCAAGTGCACCCTCAGCACATTTGCAGATGACACTGAGCTGGGTGCTGCAGTTTGTTGTAATTCAGATTTAGGGGGGGTCCCCGGGGAGGGTTCCCTGGGAGGGACGTGGGTGTTCGCATGCAGGCAGGCAAAGAGATTCAACGCTGGTGAGGTGCTGATGAGATGATTTAATTGGAGTCTTACCCTGGGAAGGCAGCATGGTCACTGGGGGAGAGGGGAAAGGGAAGGGGAGTGGGGGAAGAAGAGAGAGGGAAGGGGAGAGAGGGAAGGAGAGCCTCCGGAGAGCTCCCGGGCAAAGAGGGGCAAAGAGGGGAAGCCCTCTCCATTTGCATTCTTCAAAGTGGGCGCTGTGAGATTCTTCAGCCAAGAGAGTTACAGACACACGATACTGCAGGGAGGGGACAGACTTGGGATAAACCATATTTCATCATTCCACGGGTGAGCCAGAGCATACCATTTCCATAAAATGCAATTCCACAGCAGGTGACACACCTGAAGCACAGGATGCCATCCAGAAGGACCTGGACAGGCTTGAGAACTGGGCCCATGGGAATCTCATGAGGTTTGACAAGGCCAAGTGCTGGTGCTACCCCTGGATCGGGGCAAACCCTGGAATCAGCCCAGGCTGGGATGAACAGATGGAGAGCAGCCCTGCTGGGAAGGACTCGGGGGTGCCAGGGGGGAGAGGCTGGATGTGAGTCAATTGTGTCCTGAACTGCATCAAAACAGACATGATCAAAAAAGGTCAAGGGACGAAAAAGCTGGACAAGGACTTTCTGCAAGTATATGTAGTGACAAAACAACAGAGAATGGCTTTAAACTGAAATGATTATGTTTAGATTAGATTAGAAAGAAATTCTTTTCTGTGAGTGTGGTGAGACACAAGAACATATTGCCCAGAGATGCTGTGGATGTCCCATCCCTGGGAGTGCTCAAGGCCAGGTTGGACAGGGCTTAGAGCAACCTGGTCTTGTGGAAATTGTGGCTGTCCATGGTAGAGGTTCGAACTTTAGTAGATGAACTTTAAGGAACCTTCCAACCCAAGCCATTCTATGATTTCATGATTCACATGAGGCCTGGAGGCTGGAAGAACAGAACAAAATCCAACAGTTTTGAAGCAGATGTTGGATAAATAAAAAAATTGCAGGCCAAGTCCTGGGTACTATAAGAGAGTAAGATGTGAAAGGAATATGTTCTATCTGTCCACCCAGTTCACACAGTTCACTCTACCTTGGAATTAAAAGGTGGAGTGACTTTTTCCTTAACTTGTTAGACTTCTGTATACAAAACATCTGCCATTATTTTTCATTATTATGTCTTTAATGTGGATGTGCTTCATTTGTAGATGCAGAATTTATGCACCTGTTGTCTCCAGCAGACACACTGGGCTGACTCTGGGTTAGACTTGCAACTCCTCCCTCCCCAGCTGCATACTGGTAGTTTCTGAGGGGATTGCCAAATCCTTCCCTGGGCAGGCTGAGCTGTGACTGATGACCCAGCTCCTCCTTTCCCCTGGCCTTGGCATGGATGAGGTGAGGCCAAGGCAATGGGCTGTGAGGCTTCCACAGGTGCACACATTTTGTAGGGTGGGGTGCTGGCACATATTTTGCAGAATAGGGTGCTGGCAGCCCAGCACTCCCTCCAGGCAGAGGGCAAATCCAGACAAAGAGGAATAAGGGTGCTAATGGGAAGAGGGGACAAATCACAGAATCACTAGGTTGGAAGAGACCTTCAAGATCATCGAGCCCAACCCATGCCCTCACACATCAACTAAACCGTGGCACCAGCTGCCACATCCAGTCTTTTTTAAACACATCCAGGGATGGTGAGTCTACCAGGCAGACCATTCCAATATTTTATCACCCTTTCGGTAAAAACTTTTTCCTATTATCCAGCCCATATTTCCCTTGGCACGGCTTAAGACTGTGTGGTCTCGTTCTGTCAGTTGCTGCCTGGAGAAAGAGACCAACCCCACCTGGCTACAAACACCATGTGCTAAAATGTAATACTTGTACTGAGAAACCACAGTGAAGCTGCTGGTCAGTCTCCAGACAAGAATCAGCTGGAGGGAAGAAGGAAGCTGGAGGCAGCATGCTGCTGTGGCAGGGAAATGTGTCAGGGAAATGTGTCAGTAGGAAGTGTTTTCAAAATGGCACTCTTGCGTGCTAAAACATTGTGGAGCAATCCCTGCAGAGCCCTAGGTGCCAAGTGTGAGCTACTGCACTAACCAGAGACATGCTCTGTATTTCAAAAACATCTTATTTGATTATCCTGAAAATTCAATCAGCTTCTAGGAAAACAAAGTCATGGTTATGGGAATGACTCGGCTGCTCTTATAAGAGAAAGATTTTTGTGAACATATAATGTGAAGCTAATGAGAAATACAGAAAAGGAAGCATAAAAAAATCAAGCTCAGAACATGAATCACCTTTCAACCCCAACAGTATAATAATTACTATAATTAAATCCTCATAATTTAAGTTATGCTTCATTCAACAGAAAATTGATGACTTATGTTTTAATGGGAATTGTACTGTATTCCGGTAATCTGTTTTGTATAAATTAAGTCTCTAGGGTGAAATAATCATTTTGAAGCATACATTTGTTTGGATTTTCTTTTACACTACAACAGCTAAAGCTGTCATAATTTGGAAACAAGGAAATGATTTACTGTCTGAGGTATTAAATAAGAAACACACTGACAACAGGCGACTTATCAAAAAGGAGAAAAAAAAATGAAACACTAATCCCCAGTACTTACTGCTTATGCTTGAAGAAGAGTCAATTATTTTAGTCTAAATCCCTTTACTATCCATGCTCAGAAATCTTTTCTTTTCCTCAACATATACCTCAGTCTCAGCTTGTTTAGCTGGCGTGCAGAAGAAAGCAGTAGTCCCTGACTTGTGGCTGAGAATAACAAGCTACCCTAAGTGGCTCTGGGCTTGTCTGTACCTATGAGAGAAAAGGCAGGTAAATAGTAAAGTTGCCATTGGAGTCCAGTCAGAGCAAGACAGCAAAGAGTAAGTTCTGCAGAGACAGCAGAGTCAACAGGTTTTCACTACCCTAAATACTATGTATTTCACCCATTTTCACCCACTCACAGGTATATGTTCTTGGACTGTACACTTGTGTTCCAAGCTGCTTATCCACAGTGTGAACTGAGACCTGGAGCTTTCAGTAAATAGACAAATAAATACATTTGCTTTACTTCAAATTCAGTTTTGATACCTATTCATCCTTTCTCAAAAAATTTGGGAAGTCCCACTCTTTTGCCCAGCTATCTCTTACATCAGAAGGCTCCTACCTCCTTAGATAAATACCTCTTTGTGCATTTATGTTTACAGTTTGTGTATAACATTTTCTATGTTGTCTCTTCTTTCTTTCTTTCCTCTAAATCCTTTATATCAGATATTGTCTGAGCATGTTGTTGTCTGATCAGAAACTGACACCACAGTTTCAGAGGCTTCCTGCAAAGGGGTCTGATCCTTGTGGATTTACAAAACATGCCATCTCCTAACTGAAAATTTATCCAAGAGATTGGGAAAAAAAAAAAGAGAGAGAGAGAAGTAACAGTTCACCAAATCAATTACAGAGAATAAAGAATGAAGGAAGGAAAATATTTCAACAACAAGGTCAGTAATTTGGGGCAGAATTTGTTGTCCAAATGTAGGTCTTCGAGTCAATGCAAATCAGTGCTAGAAGGTTCCTACTTCTTTGTGTTCCCATAGGTGCAGAAATGTTAATATTCTTAATTATTCTCCCCTAGTGGACCTTTCTCTCAGACCCCACCTTAACTCCTCCCCACTCCCGAATGTATAACTACCCCTGTCTGAGCCTGGTCTCATGCTTTTTGCCCCTTGTTACTGCCTTTTTACAGTTTGCTCCAAATGTAGTGGATGTCTTATTGTTTGTTATTTTGGCATTATTAAAATTCTGTTTCTAGACAACTGGATGAAGGCTGCCTCTCTCAAGTCACCATCAGGGCAGAGTCCTGAGGAAACTGAAAAGGGCTTGATCGTCCGGGCTCAGAAGTTTCAGATCATTTATGTTGCAAAAGACCATCGAGATCATCAAGTCCAGCTGTAAACCTAACACTGACAAGTTCACCACTAAACCGTGTTCCTTGGAGCCTTGTCTACTTGTCTTACAGTGAGATAATCCTGCCTGTGGTGTACAAGATATGCACAAGGTAGGGATGACATGAGGTTTGGGGTAGCCATGACTGTGTAAGGACATGGCTAGAGGGGAGCTGGAATATTCCAGGTCACTGGAATGGCTCTACTGTATTTGAGAAAAATTAGTTGAGTCACTTTCTGAGTCTGAATAGGTCCTTGCTTTTCCCCAAGCCTTCAAAGCCTATGCCAAGGGTGCTATTTATGATGAGCTGTACCTTAGTGGATGCCTATTAAATCGGGTTGTTCATGGGCTGTAGACTCTGCCAGACTCCATTTATGCAGCTCTGAAGCTAAGGCACTTGGCGGCCTGCCTAAGGTAACAGTGGGCAACTACAGTAAGAATGGAGGGAAGTTTCAGGTAAAAATATCATGTTTGTGTTCACTGAAGAGATGATAGAATGGCAAATAAGAAGACCTCTGGGTTCAGAAGTCCTCTGCACTTCAAAAGCATTTCGGCACTTCAGTCTTCTTTTGTAACTGCTTTCTGAGCAATATTTTTCTTTCATTTGACAGAGCGGACCTTGCTCCCACATTTAAGAGTCATGACTTGAACAAAAGCTTGGTTGAAGATTCAGCCTCAGTGTGAACACCTGCACCTCTTAACAGCGCTGAGTTAATGATAAAGGTCTTCTACTGGTAATTTATATGTGAATTTATCTTCTAAGAAGTAATAAAAAAATGAGAATGTATATGTCTTTCCAGAAGTTGCCATTTCCTGACACATGTATGCTTAGGTCTCTCTGTGACCCATAAACAATTGGTGCTGCCCTTGTGGAAGACAAAGACAGCACTTCCAGCCCTAGGAAACTGTCTGAATAGGGGTAATAAAAGACCTGTGGTATTTAAAGAGAAGATTTTAATTTTTAACCTCAAAAATCTACAGCTGCAACATCCAAAGTCAAAAATCCATTCGTTTGCAGGGGAAAAAAACACAAAACCAAAATAAAGAAGTAAGTTATTCCCCCTAGACACTGCAGAAAGGCACTGAGAAATTTGGAGCATAAAGAAAGAAAGAAATCAGAGACAGGTGAACTGGTACAGGACAGCAAGGAAAATAGATCTGCTCAAAAGTTTAGTTGGTTCCTCTAATTCTAATTTCCTTTCTTGTGAATTTTATCCTTCTACACTTTTTGAAATAAAGAAATGCTTGACATTCTGAAGTATAGCAAGATTATAAAAACCTATCTAGGACAGCCACCTGAGAGTAACTATCTAGTTCTTGATCTTTATGATGGAAGCTTTTATACTCAGCATCAGTAATACTGAAGACCTAACACCTATCTCTAACAGGAAAAGGATATATCTCTTCTAAGAGTTACTGCCAAATGGAGCATATTGCAGGATTCAGCTGTCACTGAGCCTGGAGGACTTGAGCTTTTTCATAATAAAATCTGCCTGCAAATTCTCTGTAGGCAAGCAAACCAACTGCTTCTTTACTTTCAGATTGTGAGTTTAGTCATTTAGTTTCCTTAACTGGATTCTCAAGCCTTTTCACAGTTTGTAAGTATGTAAAGTTTTAAATATTACTTCAGTTAGTGTGCCACACATCAGGTGATAATTGGTGGCCAAAGGGCAGATTTTGACTTCCTTGTTAGTCATGTTAATAGCTTAGGGACATAATTTGAGAAAAATATTGTAAAACAGATCTTCAGCTTAGATAAACTGCCTTTGGCTGTCACAGAGTTATGTGTTTTTCTATCAGTTAACATTCTAATTTCAGACTGTATAATGTGTCTAAGGTAGGATTTATATTGATTTTAATAGCTTTAAAAAGCAGTTAAAAATAAATTTTTCTACCCTTTTATGCTACTTATTTTGCCTTTTCTAATTTTAGTTCATCTGGACAGAAAAACCTATGCTCAATAAAATAGTTTTATTTTCACATAGTGGGAGAAAATAACAGTACTTTTAAGTGTAACTGCATTAATAAACATTTCCCATGCACAAATAACTACATGACTAGAAGAAACAACGAACCTCAAATACATGAGGAGTTGCTCAAGCAAGCACAACATTTTTCTACAAAGATGACCACAATACAGAAAGGTTCCCAAAAATAGGAATAATCCAGAGCATTTCTATGGTGGTCCATCTCAGTAATGAACGGTATGACATGAAAATTTTTTTTTACTTTGTAAAAATAAAAAAGATCATCTCAGAACCTCTTTCTAGAGTTTGCTATGTTGCTTTTTATTTATTTATTTTTGTAATAGGGAAATGGACCTTTGATAAAAGGACAGTTCTGCTTACACAAGTTCTGCTTATGCAGTTGTATAGTGAATGATTTTTGTGCAAAAAAGGTCTAAATGCCTTTCTTTCTCAAGAGTCAAGGTATATCTAAAGCTAATCCATATGACTTTTTTTCCTTCAAGACTGTTGAGCAGTGAATTTCTTTGTGCAGGTTAATGCCTAAGTGACACACTTTCAAAGAAACAGTTCTTCATGATCAGGAGATTTTTTTTTAACTGGTAAGAAGAATATACAAATAAATTTAAAAGCCAAGGTCCTTCAAAAGATTAGAAGTTAATTCCTACTCGTATATCACTCTTGTAAATGCATATGCATAAAGAAAATATGTACCCAGGTTTTTGATGTAAAAATTTGTCAAGCACAAGTTGCCCCTGTGTTGCCATGAGTTTTTCCTAGCTAGCTGAGTGTTTCATATTAAGCAGAAGGTTTGCACTTGCTCATGCTCTTTTCATGTAAACATCAGCTATGTTCTATAAACATAGAATTTGTTTTCACATTCCATAGTGGGACAAACAAGACTGTGTGACAGACTCCTTGACCAATGTGGTTGAGAGGTGGGAATACCACTCTCCAATCCATGGTCACCTTGCTACAGGTATATAATAGGAATAATAAACAAGGGGCAGAGTCTTCTGCTCTCCTGCCCTGCTGCTCTTTGAACCCAGACCTCTGTCTCCTGAGTGTCCTTATCTAGCTAGGCTAGCGGTGATACCCCTGTTTAAATATTCTTGAACAGACTAAACACTTACTTTATTCTTTAAAATAAAGAATAAAACTTGGGGTAATACATAGGGAAAACCTGCTCATCGATATTCATCAGTTGCTGCCTTCTTTTTCTTTTTTTCTTCTTCTTTTTCAACACTCTACCTGAGTGTTGACCATCTTTCAGCTCATTCAAAAAGTTGTAACCCAAAAGTAGACAAATAACAGCATTAAATGCCTATTTTATTATTTATTTGCTGTCCTTTATTACTTATAATAGAGTTGAGTGTGATTACCTCATATATAGATGTTCTGTTGAAATTTTCCAACATTAGGGAAGTGTTCTATGGAATATGACAAATTAAATGTAGAATCCAAAAGTTTAGAAATTTTTCTGCTGGGGAATCCCAACAGAAATACAACATTGGTGAAGATTGTCTCAGTGGAAGCAGGGGATTGGGAATGGCAGACAGTGGTGAAACAGATCATTTGGACTTCTCCAGGTGCAATCATTCCCAGAACGCTGTGGTGTGCAACACTCTTACAGCAGGTGCAAATTCCTTTCTTCCTTGCCCATTGGTAGAAAGAATAGGAAAGTCAGAGGATGTGTCTTTCCACATAGCCTATGCCATATTAGAAGAAGAGAGCTTGACAATGACCTTGAAGGTTGAGGGAAAGCTTCCAGATGCTAAAATAACGGACCATTCCCAGAAGCTGACCTGAGGACTGTGGAGTTAGGATCAGACACCTGGATTTACTGACTTTTAAAACATACATAGGGATTGAGAGGCTGACAGGGATCAACCTTTTCTACATGAGCATACATCAAAGTTTTGAGTTCACACCACTGCAAGCAGGGCAGGACAAAGAGGAGCTGCCCACTACGTGGTTTTTGACCTCTGGCTGTAGATGGGTCAGACATGTCCTTGCAACCCAGCTTTACCTTGTGGCAAGTTTCTGTCCTGATGAATGTTCCATGACAAGTTACTAAGAAAGAAGGGGTTTTTTTGCAGATTATATAAAGTTCCAACCATAGAATAAAGGCTTGATGTGGCATTAAAAAAGAGAGAAAGAGAAGTGACATGGAAAAAAGGGACAGAAACATAGTCACAGTGAAGAAGTACCACTGAGAGAGGTTATTTGGAGTATGTTAAATTGTAATTGCCAACTGCAGTCTTGTCTAAAGATTCAGAAAAAGCATATGAAAGAAAAGCATATGAACAGCATAATCCTGCCAGGTCCATAGATGGATGGCACAGTATTTTCCTACTTATACCTGTGTCCATCTGATTCTTTTGTTTCTACTTTATCTGTCTCAAAAGCAGCACAAAGAATCCAATATAGTTTTAATTTTTCCCCTAATATCTTTTCAGTCTTTTTATGCAGATTAATGTGAATGTTGCCTTTTTGAGATGTAGAAAATAATAGTACTCTGGAGCCTCTTTTTATCTTAAACCAGCAGATTAAGTGTAAGCATGCAATGCAACATTTCTATATTCCCCCTGCTACTAAAAAAACCAGTGTGTTTGACCATTTTATTTCCAGTCCTTATACCGTGTTAGCAATTTTTTTTAATAAAAAATCCCATCTCTATTCCTTATAGAAGTTTTAAAGTAATTTCACAGCTGAGTGGAACCCTAAACAGAGCTATCTTAGTGTAATGAAGCAGAAAACGATTTCTCCTTAACAAGACTGGTATATAGTGACAAACAGCTCATAAAAATCCCATCTGCCACAAAATACTTCCATTTTAGTCTCTTTCACAACTAAATGCTATGTTTCCTGTTTCTTTTTAGAAGAAGAAGAGTATATATAAAGCCTAACCCATCCAATTGTCCTTTGACAAAAGAGAAAGAAAAAAAAAACAAACACAAACCAATCATCTTATAAAACACTGACACTAACCATTCCAAACACCACAAAGGTGTAATGTCACTTTTAGCCCCATTTATAGTACACTGTTCCCCACCCCCCCTTTTTTAATACTAAAAAGGAAAAGTTAACCACTTGTACTGAAAAGAAAATTTTCTGATGATTTAACAGCTGACTGCATGTAAAAACAATCTGTTACTGGTTTTATATTATAAAAATAGTTCTTTAGAGACTGCAATCAAATAGATAGTAATGAATTACCTGTAACTTGATCAGTTGCTATCCTCTTTAGGTATTTGGTAATTAGTAGCCTCATCCTGTAGTCTCTTTCCCACTGAAATGAATACTCACTGACTGACAAGTTCCCTACAGTATTTACAGATATTCTCCATGATAAAATACTGTAAAGCCTCCCTGTTTTCTAAATAGCTTGATGAACTGCTGTAGTTCACTTGTTACCACGCTGTTAGAAACATGCTTTGCTATGGTCATTGCTCCTTCCTGTCAGATGGGAACAAAACCATCTCTTGTATCTGGCCTTGCCTGAAGGGGTTATGTTTTTGTTTTAAAAAGATGGTAAATCACCTATCTCTTTGCAGCAAGACACTGCATCCTCAGAGTAGTAGTGAAAGCTTTTTGTGATGCTAATGCACAGCCTACTATACATGACTATAAACTCCTGAATAGTGATCGATCATATCTGAAATGACATTCATATCTGCTCTTCAGCCTTATGGAAAGAGAAATAATTGTTTAGCCAGGCCTCCCTATACTTAGACATAAACTTTTGTCATTGTCTTCAAATCCACTGGTTTTAGTGTGTCTTGGTGATGAATGCTTTTTCTGGAAGATCATAAATTTATCTAGCTAAGCAATCAATTTTTGAACAACAGCATCAGCATCAGCTTCTCCAGAGGTATAATTTCACACTGGATGCATGCAGACTCATCATCAGACCTTGATAAGCAAGTCAAGTTCCAGAATTCAAAACTAACTTCTAATTCTTTTGAGAAAGACTTGGATAGTGTTTGGCTTAGAAGTTGCTCTGACTGGCAAAGACAGACAAGGAGATAAGCCATTGAGACACCTTCAATAAGAGAGGGAAAAATCAATAGCATGTGTTTCAACTGTTTTAAGTAGAGCTGAAATTGCTATAATTTGTTTATAACAGTAATGCATGCCACATTTTAGATAAGAAACATAATATTAAAGAAAAGGTGTCAGGTGGCATTCACAGGATCAAAGTATTGTTGCAATCTTATTTCAACAATGAATATTAGCTCAGAAATCTGATGGCATTTGATACTTACAGACATTTTCCTACTCACTCAACTGAATTTTGACAAAGTTCAATGTACTTTGTTTCAAGGTGTGTACAAAAGACATACCCAGAAGGCTTCTTTTCAACTTCCTAACAGCTGTGGAAGTGACATGATGGCAGGAACATTGCTGAGGGTGCCTGCAGGTTGTTCAGTAAAATGTCCTAGGACTAGGAAGGCTAGGAAAGCTCTAGAAGGACAAAACAGAGCACTTGATTTCCACAGGTGTACATGTAATCAGTGGCACTAAACTTATGTTGATTCATCATTGTGTAAAAGGGCAGCATGGCCGTGCTTGTCGTCTTGCTAAAGCTGGTTCACTCTCTTTGATGACAAGTATTGGGAAGTGGTGACGGGGCCCACTGGGCTGTGCTTCAGCCCTTTTGTGCCCATCTGGTTCTCACACTGTCCTCAAACCTCCAGCACAAAGTTCAGCAGCAATTTGACTTGTGTAAAAAAAAGAAGGAAGAGCTAGGTGAGAAAATATTTGTCTTGTAAGAACGCAAATGGCTCAGTGAAAATTTGCAAGCAATTTTGAAATTTGAGCACTCTGTGGCACTGTATTTTTGATATTGCTGTTAGTATATGAGTGGACACTTCTAAAGCTGTATGAGTTAAGGTTAAAATTTCTTCCCTGTTACCATGAGGGTTTCTCCTAGCTGCCTGGGCTTCATATTAGAGAAAAAGACTCTACCTTCTCACGCTCTGTTAATGTAAACAGTAGCTCTGTTTATGGAACATAGCCATGGCTTTGCATTCCATGCTGGGACAAACAAGACTGAGTGACAGTCCCCTTGACGAATGTGGTTGGAAGGTGGAAACTCCATCCTCCAATCCACAGGCTTCCTTGCACCTGTATAAAGGTGCCCCCTTTAGTGAATAGAGGGGCTTCCTGCCCTGACCTCGATGGAACCCACATCTGTGTCCATGTCTCATCCTTCCCTCTGAGCCTCACGTCGTGATACTTCCCCTTTCTTGCTGGCCTACTATTTTTTTCAGCTTTTATGGATGCTTAGATTAGTCTGGCCTAGGAACAACAGTGGATTGTTGCCTGTGTACTCACACACTCCACAGGTAAATTGTGAGTAATTCAGGGTATGATGCAGTAGGCTCAGTCCATACTGAGAGCTCCTTGGCTTTTATATCATTATCATGTAGAGACTGCAAATGCAGTTGTGCTGGGAAGGAAAAAGCGTTGCTACTTAGTGAATTCAAAATCAGTAATGTGAAACACGTTGCTAATAACATTGAGTAACTAACACAGCCAGCTCCTTGGCTTTTATTAAGAGTCTTTTGTGATGAGAGTATACAGAGTCGAGTGGACTGTAAGAATTGATGCTCCCTTGTTGCAAAGATCATCAAAAGGCTGAAGGCCATCAATTTTAATTATTTCCAAGAGTGGTTTCAGGGCAGCTGTGACTGTCTAGACAACAGGTAGCATCCTAATTAGCCACAGTTTCATGACAAAATGATTTTGGCTTTTATTGAGGATGAGTTTGCATCCCAGTACAGATTTGAGTCTCAAACCCCATTTATAATTTATTGTTCTGGCCCATATTTAGGTTCCTAGTTGTTTAAATGGGCAATTGAAGAACTAAGTAGATGCTAGGAGTTTAAATACCTCATTGGTTCTGGACCTGACCCTACAATGCCTAGTAACTTACATGGGATTTT
>VXBR01003306.1:0-23801 GCA_013400215.1 Cisticola juncidis | reverse complement strand
TTTGCTGGACTTGACCAAACTGTGTAAAATTATAGAAATAGCTAAAAAAAGTTTTTTTTTTAATAAGCCAGCAGGGTAAGGAAGAACTGTCCAGGTACCAATGGTATTATGTTCTAATTTCAAGCCAAACAGCTTGATGTCTTAATTTTAACAGGACCTTTAACATGCTGTTTAACTCGAGAGTGGCAAGAACAGAAATAAGTTTTTTAATGTAAGAACAGAAGAAACAGTCATCTAAGTCTGTATTCCATCTTTGATATCTGCTGGCAGCAGATGCTTAGAGAAAAAGCAAAATATCAGTATAAAAAAAAATCACACTTCCATGAGTAGATTTTTTTCAATATCTGCAAATCAGAACTATTAAATTCTGCAAAGTTTTATCTTTTATCATTTGGGATTTAATTGCATTGGATTTTTTTTCCTCTCAGAGAAATGTGTTCTTTAAGAAAAAAGATCTGTACTTAGATTTTAAGAAGTTATAGGGTTGGGGCTTTTAGTAGCTTAATCTATTAAATTATTAATTTCATTTTTTTTGTTTTTAATTTATAGCATTTTCTAAGTTTTGACAGATGGTAACAATTGCCACTTTGAGAGAATTGGGGAATTTTTGTTGGAAAAAGGTCAAATCCTTGCTTTGCTTTGCTTCCTTTTTGCATTCTTCATTTTTCTATCAGATGGCATGATAAAAGGCTGGCATTCATCAAGGTCTCCAAACTCTGAAGTGAAAAATAAACCCCTCAAAATCAAAAACTGTCAGTTTCATTTGTATCAGGCTTTCTAATTCCATTTGTAGCAGTAAAACTAATTTGTGTCTTTTAAAGGCCAGATACAATAAACTTGAAGGAGATGTACAAGGCAGAACTGACAACAGCTGATGAAGATGCTGAGTTTTCAGGATGTGCAGGGAGCAATGTCCAGGAAATGGAAGGTGTTTCCTCCTGGTCACTGCAGGCCAGCAGGCCAGGATGTCTCAGCACCTGAGGGTCTCTCCATCCCAGCAGATGAGGCTGCTGCTGCTGGTGTGCACATGTAGAGGCCCAGCCAGTTGCAGCACTCAGTGTTTCAGAGACTGGAGCACACACATGCACATTAATGCAGCTAGCCCTGCTGACTGTTGTCTTTAGCAACTTGAATATGTACCACTGTGAAAACTCCCAGAAAACAGAGATAAAGAGGGCCATATCTGGTTTCTGCACTCTGGCCGATCAAGATTAAAGTTTGTTAATGAAGACCAGCCCTACACACATCATATCCAAATTCAGGAGAGAATTCACAGGAAAATTCCCCAGTTCACTCTCCATATGCATACCCACGGTGATAATGGCCTTGAATAGCAGCACAGTCTCTGATTCTGTGTAATGCCCATGTCCAAACCCTGGGCCCCTTTCCCTGTGTGCAGACCTTCCCCTGCTCAACAGCTTGTCCATTTGATCTTCTCCTGCAGCCTTATGCATGTAGTCATACTCATCTCACAGGCAGTCCCTCTGTTACAGTTCCCTTAGGTTTTGTATGGGCTCTCTATTTTATGCCTAATGTCAGTGCCAGACCTCAGGCTTCCTTGCCTATCACTTACTCAGACCTTGAGCCCTTCCAGATGCATGTCTCCTCCTGCTTTTGAGCAAGTCCAGCTCAAAGTTAGTGAGCTACATATGCATCCCCAAATGAATAGCTTTTGATGTTAACCCCTTGAATATAGGTGTTCTTGTGAAAATCACTGGGACAAGACAAACACCCACAGGTTTCTGATTGCTGCAACCTTTCCTCCTGTTGCTGGCACTTAGACTGCAGCAATCACACACAGAAGAGACTGAATTACACTGAGAAAAATAAGAATAGGATTTAGTAACAAAATATGACAGGCTGGGGATCTGGGCTCAGAGAGAATAGCACACTGGCCAACTTAAATCTGTCTTACTCCTTTTATTCCCACGTCTCCTTTATTCTCCTCTGTTTGCTCCTCCATGATCTGCTCTCATGTTTTCCTTTACACACTCTTGGTGCTTCCCCTAAACACCTCTTAACAAGGTTTATATAGCCTCACAAGTTCCTCCTGATATTCCAAAATACTCACAATTATATCCTTGACCTCTTATTTCCAGTGACAAATTTTGGACTAACCTTCTGAAAGGCTGTGTCTGAGAAAATCCTTCAGTGACCCTTCAGGCAGCAATCAAAGAAGTCTAGTCTTCACTGCTGTCTCCAATACCTTCTTCATATTACAGCAAAAGTGTTTGTGTGCTTAATCTTTCATTTTCCTCATTATCTGTTATTTCTTTTATACAAATACACTAATAGCCTGCGGCTGGATAACTTAATAAATCCTACACTCTTTCAATCCATTTAGCCTTACATTTAGGAACTCAATGTAAAAAAAATTTGAATTCTAACATCACATGTCCATGATTAAACATGTTGAAACAATAAACTATCTTAAAATAAGTGGAAAATACATTGATTGACTAGCAATGAAAACTTTACTTGAATTTTCTGTGAGAGATTAAACACATTTAAATTATTGCTGATAATTCTGTGAGGTAATTACGCTGTTTTTCTGTAATGTGCTATTATCTTCTACATATTTGCCATTCTGAAATGCCTGTATTCAAACTAACTGCTATGGATAAACAATAAAATATTGTAAAAGTATCATGGTGCTCATCAAAGTATTGATCAGGGAAATTCAAGCAGCCTAGAATTCAGAACAGGTAGACTCTCCTCTGCATAAGGCAAATGGCAAAATGTGAACATGCAGATTTTGTGAACCCTGTCTGTGTATATTCAATCCAAAAGAAAGTTATGCTCTTTGTTGTGAATTCTAATCTCATTTTTTCCTACCCACTGGCTAATGATAAAGACAGTGAGAAGGTTCTTGATGCAAAATCAAGGCTTGTAAAAGACACATTTTAAAATGCTCATCTTCATGAGTAATGCATTCTCAGTTTTTCATTTACTTTTCTACTAGATGTACAAATCCCATAAAAAAATTAAAGCTGTTAGATACTGCCAACTAATCCTCTCTCCCTTACTTGATATAATGGAATGAGAATTTAAAATTCAGAGGATTACGAACAAATCCAGATCCTGAAGGTATGAATCCTGTTCCAGTTGACTTCAGTGGAAGATTCACACGTACAGCAAAGAGAAATGATGCAGCCTTTATCATTTAAAGATTTCTGCTAAAACTCCCACATTGGTAATGACTTCTTTCTCTATTTCAAGCACTTTCAATTTGCCAGGAAGCTTGAGCATAAACAGGATTTAAATCACTCAGTTGCAACTCTACTGCTCTCTTTCTATCATAACATAATAGGATTCAAAATAATTATGAGATTTCTCACTAAACTAATGAATTCAAGAAAAGTACACCTGTCTACTCCAGTGCCTTCTATCAATGAACAGTAGCTCAGTGTTAGCTGAACTAAAGCAGAGACTACTTCCAAACATGCAGGACTCATTTTAAGTCAGATCACTCAAGCAGAACATCTCACGAATGCTTGACAACACTGATAAGTTTTAAAAGTCATCCATAGGCAAGTGAAAGACCATACCACTTTGTCTCTTCAGTGACTTCTTGAATTGTTGACGTCTGTAGCCACACACATACACAAGTTTTCACTCTACACTGAAGTTTGGTAGAGAGACTGGTGCCAAGGCCGTGTTATGGGTAAAAGTCTTTAAGGTCTTAGAACATTTTAGGATCTAAGCAGAGTGGTTTATTATATAAAAGCATAAGTCTGAAGGTGAGAGAGTTCCAAAGAGCAGTCTTACAATACAATCAGTTATAAACATAAGCAAGCAAATTCTAAGTAAAACAATAACTAAAGCATAGACGTCTTAACAAACAAAATTCCAGCAAAACAATAAGCAAAACAGAATTCTTAACAAGCAGCCTCTAGGTAAAACAGCCTTCAGTTCCTGACCCCAAGCAGGATTTCCAGCCGTGGGGTCACTATAACAGAAAGGGATCACAAGATCACAGATCCCAGACAGGGGTCCTGGCCGCGGGGACCACAGCGACAGAAAAGGTCCCGAGATTCTGAACCCACACAGAGTCCCCCAGCTGCAGGGCCCCGAAGGCAGTGAGGGATCCCGAACCCGGCAGAATTCCCAGACGTGGTGGCAATGGGGGGTCCCGAACCCGGCAGAATTCTGGCAGTGGCAGAAAGGGGGTTTGGGGTCGCAGAGGCAGAAGGGGTCCCGGGGTCCCAAACCCTNACCAAAAATTATAAACAGTACTCTACTCTATTTTTGTTGTGTCCAGACTCTATCACAAGGCTTGAAGCTCTGTACTTCTACACTACCAACTAGGACTTAGTGCATGTGAAGATTAAAACTGAGGCTTAGATTTCTACTTTATGCACATATAGCTTTATATATTCTAATTTTTCTAAAGGTTTTAATTCAGTCTCTGTACTTCTCACTCTCTGTCGAGGATCCATGGAAACATGGACTCCAACATACTGGAGTGAGAAAGAACAAATGCATGACTTAAAAACCTCCCAAGTGAAATTTTAGTCTCTAACATCTGGAAGAGAGTTTATTTTTCCTTTTTTGGTGTCTTGTTTGACTATGCGTATAAATTTAGGTGACTACAGAGCAGTTGTGTAAACTTTTAAAGGGTGTCTCAGTTCCCATGATGGTCTCTGGAGCCCCATCATGATTAATAGGGTAAGTGGTCCCCTCAGAATTACTCATCTCATGAAAAAGTGAAAGCTGCAGTTTTCTAAACATAAGCAGTTAGGTTCATTTGAGACTCACATGATACTCACAGCTGGTCATGGGTAAACCTCTCTCGACACCACTGTCTGTGGTGTAGGTAGTGTGAGTTCATTCACTCACATTTAGGATGCCCTGGGATGTGACACCTGCACTACAAATGCCCTTTCACAGGAGTATCTACTAAGTCCATGCCCAAGGTTGTATCAAATATTCTTAGGGGTCTTGCAGGGCACTAAATTTCTACATCCAGGCAAAACATTATGCCCTGCATCACCTCTGAGCATGCTGGAGTTGAAATATCTAATTCTAATGAAGACAATATGGACATCAATATTAAGATGTCTGAATCCTGAATGCCGTTTTAAAGTTCAGCTGTGCAATCCTAGATGCTTAGTTCAATGTAGAAGTCTCTGTAGGATATCCTGGTGCACCTGTTCATTCTCAATGGCATGCTTTTCCTAGGCCATGTCTGTGGAGTCTGGGGCATCTCCAGTCACAGTGTGTGCCTGACATGTCTAAGTGGAAGATGGTTATCCACACCCTACTAGAGTAAAATATAACTAATATTCTTTTCTTTAGGAAAAGAAACATTCTAGAAGAAATTGACTGAATTTTATCTTACTGCTGCTGAAAATGATACCTTCTTTCTTACTATGTTGAAGAACAACTCATACATGTTATGAAGCAACTCCAAATATACTGTATATGGTGGGTTTTTTTAGTATAATACATGATTTATGCATTATACATATGAGAGTGATATTTACATATCAAAAATTGCTGTAACAAGTATGGAAGGGCAATACTTCCATGCACAATGTAGTATTTCTTAACTAATGACAACATTACTATAATGGTGCTCCAAGTGGAATTAATGAGTGAAACCTACTGCTTCATAGAATTTCATGCATAACTTTACTTTGAATGGGTCATTAGTATTCATGGCTAAACTGTGTCCTTCGACGTGTATTAATAATGTTCTCTGCGACAACACAGAAAAAATAACTCATCAATATGCCTGCAAGGAGTAAGACACCATAATTAAATCATAATAATTAACATGGATATCAGATTATTTATTTATAATAACTTATCTGCATAACTCACATTCTGAGAGATACAGATGGACATGTTTAAGGGCAAGTCTGTTCTGGCTGCACAGGTAGGTCACCTTTATGTTGCCTAATATCTGATAAGTTACCTTATTAATTAAGCTAATAGAATTAATTAAAGACCTACATGAAATTTTAAAGTGGGCTCAATACAGGCTTTGGTTTCTGTCATGTTGTGTCACATAGGAGAGGAACAGATAACCCCAGAAGTGGAGCTAGCAGCCATGAGCAGAACACTTTCAGAGCTGTGCAGCCTAGGAAATGAATTTGTACTACATTTGGGTTCTCTGCTCCTCTAAGCCCATGCTTGTGTAGGGAAGAGCTAAAAGGGGTGAGGGAAAGAGGAGGCATGACTCTGTGGTGCTGATAAACTTCTGAGGTGTCAAAACTGCATGACAAATTTCCTCCTTTTTGTATACCAAATATTTTTCTACGTGCATCTAGTTAGCGTACATTTGCAAAACAACAGTTCAATCGATATATATTCTAATAAATGCTTTAAAAGAACTGTATGTATATGTACCATATTACCATATGTATATGGTTGCACATATATATTATATATATACACATACACATATATACATACACACACACTTATATGGAAACAAGAACCCTATCATTCAGAAAAAGAAGAAAACCTAAAGGAAAGAATGAGGGGACAATAGAAGACAGTGCAACTAATATCAAATTTTAAATTTCAGAGAATTTAGAATATGATTAAAGTAGCTCATTATTTCCACAGTAAACATTCTGCACTGCATAAGCACTAGAATTTTCTTGCTAACACAAACAGGTATTTGCCTGGAAGTGATCATCAGTGCAAAGTTTTGATGAATAACAGTCCACCTAATCAGAGGCTGGTTTGGGGGGGAAGGGACCTCAAAGGTAATGTAGTTAAAATCCCCCTGACATGGGAGGGGACATGTCCCTCTAGACCAGGGTGCACAAAGCCCCATCCAGCCTGGCCTTAACCAGGAATGAGACATCCATAATTTCTTTGTGCAGCCTGTTCCTGTATCTCACCACCCTCATAGTAAGGAATTTCTTTCTAATAATGTATAACCCATTCCTCATAACTGCAGGGGGGGAGGGTGGATGCCTTCTGATAATAGACCAGACGTTAAAACCAGGTGGGGCAGTGTTTCTTATCTCTTCCACCACTGTCCACCCTCTGTGGGGAATATCTTCTGTTAATGGGCCATTAAGGCTCAGCAGTGACATGACACATTACAGCATCCCATTGTGAGATGCTCCATCCAGTTGGGGGAGAGCCAGCCATTCCTACAAAGATAAAAACTGAGTATAGGAACACCAAGCAGCCTCTTTTCCATTGGATTCCCAGAAGCAGACTAGACCCATCTCACCACCACTGGACCCTTTCTACAGGATCATCTCTACTCCAACAGAACCACATCTCTTTCTCCAGGAGGATTTATTTAGACTACTTCCAACACCCTGACCAGCAGGGTGTCAGGTCATATTCCTGACTCTGTCAGGGTTTCTAGGATTTTTGTTTGTTTCTTTGCTTGTTTTTTTTGTACTACTACATTTGTATTTTTAATATTCCTAGTAAAGAACTGTTATTCCCAAATCTTTGCTTGAAAGCCTTTAATTGCAAAATTGTAATAATTTGAAGGGTGGGGGGGGTTACATTCTTCATTCCAAGGGAAACTCCAGCTTTCCCTGGCAGACACCTGTCTTCCCAAACCAAGGCAAGGAGGTCATCTAGGGGGAAATTCTGAGTACTTAAATAATCCTTTTTTCTTACTACTTTTTCATTTAGAACCCAAACAGGAACCCAAGGATTCTGCCACTGAGTAATGGTGCATGCAAATGCAGTATTTGTCTTTCTATTCATCATATATATCAGGTTATATTTCTCATTTTTCTTTATTTTTCCATTTATAATAATGGGCAATCATTGCTGGGGAAAAAAAAAGAAGAACTGCATTTTTCATTTGGAACTTCTCATTAAAAATCTCTCTGAAACTAGGGACTGTATCCTTTGTGTTGAGTCCATTACTTAATCCTCTTCTGAAGTTTCTCAGAGAAATTGTGGGAGCAAAAACTGCAACACATTCCATTTCCCTTTCAGAGGCACATTTGAAAGCCTTGAAGGAGAAATAATATTATCATTTAACTGGAGTCAGTCTGATCTGTGCCAGCTGAATCCCTGCCACCAACATCTCCTCTTCATTCAAATATTTTTCAGTAGATTTGAGGCTTAACTCATCTTTGCAAGTAAAATATCTCACAACAATATTTTTAACTCTCTCTTTCCTGGGGAAGATCAAGAGTGGAGTAAATTTTACGTAACCAATGCCTATTCCAAAACATCTTAAATTTCTTTCATTGATGTGTTTTAAAAAAGCTATGGAGAAGAAGCTAACTGGGCTTTATTTGGTTTACATGATATTTCAATAAATTCTTCAGCAAAAGAAAATCAGAAAATGAAGTCTAACATTTTTTTTTAATTTGTGAAAGGTACACCATAAACCATGTCAGATGATTTAAATATATCTTCTACCTATGTTATTACAAACCCAACATCTTCAGTAATTTGCTCACATTAATGTATGTGCTAGAAAATATAGACTTGGGGATGGAAAAGCTTTAAGGATGAATTATTGTTGTATAATGCAAATATGCAAAAATGCAAATGACTGTAACTTCAAGGAAATGGCAACACCACACTCACGTTATCAAGACAAATGCTCCTACTATGAAAAACAAGTTAAGTATCTAACCAGATACTGTTTAAAATGTCACTGAAATTACCCAAGTTATACACCTGTGAACTGGATCAGGGACAGCTTACAGTAATGATTTTCTAATAATACATCTCCAGATGGCTTATCATATACAAGGTGTTCTGCTTGGAGGCCTCAAAAGACAAAATAGGCATATGGGGTAGTTTTATAACTAAATGGATCTGTTCCAAATGTAATTCATCTTTAATATGTCTAGCAGATGAAATACCTCTCTATCAGCACCTTTTAAAAACTATATTTGTCTCAGAGAGTCCTTGAAACAGCCAGAGAATTGCATTTGCACAGTTTGTGGTGCAGTAATGTAAATACATCTTATTACCACTTGTTGAATATTAGCTGCATATCCTTGCAAGCATTTCCTAGCTCAATTACCACGTGAATTGTCATGAAATAGGAGTTTTTCAATGACAACAGCATAACACCGTGTGCATATATTATTTTCAATCTTCTCCCTTCCTCTGTAGCACTTCTCAATATACTTGGAACTTATTTAGACTCTAAAATGAAACCTGCTAATTTATGGCAACCTTTGCAGCAACTTTACAAATTTACAGTGGTGACCTGCTATGTCAAGAAACCAAAATAGTTAATGATGTACTGCAAAACCTCCTTGAAAAGCACAATTCAGGTTTGTTACCAAAGAGAATGTTTGTTTGCAGTGGAAGGCAGGTCAGAAGTTGTCTGCGGTATAGCAGGAGGTAGAGAAAATGAAAGAAGGGTTTGAGGAATCAGCATTTTAAAGAGACAGCATGAATCAGATTCTTACGGATCTCTTCACTGAGTGCTTTTGTGCTTTTTTGACACTGTGCACGGCTGCAACTGTGCTTTGCTGTGTGTGAATTATACATTGGCCTGCAGGGAGGAGCAAAGGGGAGGGACAGCTTTCATAGCCCTCCAATGATGAAGCTCTTATTTTTTGCCCTTTGGAGCCCTGAAGGAAATTCTACTGTGTTGCCCCATTTTGCACAGTAAATTAGTTCCCAATAGTAGCATGTCATAGGAATGCATGCATGCATAATCGTAGGAAGGTTGGCAGCTGCCAACTGCCCATTGCACAATGGCTTGGAATACCAGGGTGCCAGCCCAGTCCTAATAGAAGGATTTTTCACCTTGCCAGGAATGTGTAATTCTCACTGTCAGGCAAACCATCAATTCTGTCTGTTAGTGGAGACTTACATTTATTCAACTTCTGTCCTAAGGACACCAGAAAATGCTGCTTGTTATACATTAAAACTGTTATTCAGAAGATCTATATGGTAATGAATTATTTTACTTTACTTCATTAGCAAAAATTTTAAAAAAGACTCATGTTACTCTAGTGTAAATGTAGCAGATGGCTTGTCACGTGTGAATTCTGTTTCCATAATATGTCTGTTGGAACAATATTTTTTGCCATAAGATTTCCTTGCTGCTATCCAAAGAAGTGGACTGCTCTGCACAGAAGAGAAGTAAAAGTTAGAAACATTTGAACATACCAGTTTCTGAAAGAGACTCAGTACTTTGAAATGGAGGTCCGCAGGCTCTTGAGATTTTAAGGACCAGTTCTGAAAAGTTACCAAGATGAGCCTGTTGAAAGCTTACTCAGTTTGGTGTACAAGGCTCTGAGCTGCTGCCAGGAAAGCAGTGGGTGTCTGAGAAGTACTGGGCACCACTGTTTTCCAGTCTCAGGGATTAGATCACCTCTTACTCCACCACTGAACTCCGTATAATGCTCTCTATATTCTTAATTTTAATTTTCCAGGACTTTATAATTTTTTGAATACTCAGTAAGAATTTGAAAAAATACTTTTTTTTTTCTTTTGTCATACTGGTATGCAATCATCTCCTTTGCAAACTACTCCAAGAGATCGATCAGAGCTAAGTTCTGGCAGCCACTGAGGGTATTCTGGCACCCATAGCACCTTTCTTTTAGAATCCTTCTCCAGTTTTCTTCAAGCATCACTGTGTGCATTTACACACTTGCTCCTGAAATAAGAAAGCTTGAGTATATTTTTTAGTTTTCTTTTCTTGACCTGTCTTTATCACATGATGTATTGAGTCAACAGGTACACTTAAAGAAGTTTTCAGAGGAAATATTTATCCTCTCAATATGAGGAAAATAGAATATTCCAGATCTTGCCAGTTGCTTGCTTATGAGCGAGGATCCCAGGTCAAAATTTCTAACTCAAATTCTTGTTCTTCCAAAAATAATTTTAAACACTTGACATCTGATAAAAACTGCATAATTTTCATCTGGCCATTCTGAAGCAGGATGAAAATAGTGTTACAGTTTCAAAATTTCTCTTTTCACTTAGAACGTGATCTTCCCACTGCTGATAATAGAATTTCAAATGTGTCATCTCCTCAAGTCATAATTCAGTTACACTTTGTCAACAGGAATCTTTGTTTGAAGAGTAAAGTGATGGGAAATACTGCAAGCATATTGAAGGGGAATGTGCTCTAAAGTCAGAGGTCTGCAGTCTGTTAGATTTGTGCACAATGTTGGCCTGTCTCATACTGAGAGGACAACAGTTGCTTACTGGTAACAGTAGCACATTTTTAAATCTAAACTTTTTACAAACTGCTTAGGAATTAAAGGTTTAGACAAACTATGATTTAAACTGTTGCACACATCATTTTATCACATAGAAAACAATGATTTTGCTGACAGAAACTTTATGACTTCCTGTAAGAAGGCAGCAGCTGAGAACAAATCATTTAAATAAAAGATCTTATTGAGTATTTCTAGGAAAAAAAAAAAAAAAAAGAAAAAGAAAAAAAAAGGCAAAATATATGCAATGGACTACATATGCTGTAAATGCTATATGTCTTCTTCCTGTTGAAGTCAGTGGTGGAAATTTCCATGAATTTTTATGGTGTATGTGCTCAGGTTCCCAGAAAGAGAATGTCAGGCTTTAATGTAATTAAAAAATTTCAATCATTATTGTATTTTTTAGCCTTTTAGACTGTAAGCAAGATCTAGAAACATCATTTTTTACTAACAAAGTTTTATATTTATTGAAAGAATTGCTTTTCTGAACATAATGTAGTTCTCCACACAAAATAAAAAAAAACTTATTGAGAGCAACATTTAAAGAAATTATAATTTGGGGTTTTTTCTATGCAAGAATACCAGTACAGTACTTCATTGTTTTGTTTAAAAATTTCAGTCAAAAATTTCCCCTAAAGTTTCAAAATCAAGTGATTGGGTTTTCAAAATCTACCAGTGTATAACACTTGCTATTTCCAAGAAAGCAGCACAGTGGCGATACTGATAGAATGATGATAATCACTGATGTCCCAATGTGAAAGAACATCCAGTCCTAAGTAGAATAGAAGGTCTCAGTAGGCTCTTAAGATCATGGTTACAAATTCTGTTGTAAAATCTGAGTATCCTTGGACTTCTAACATTTATTTTAATTATTTTTTCCACTTTGCTTTATTCTACAGTGATATATTCCTTTACAGACTTCAGACATAAACCTTTAGAGATGCTGAATTCCTATCATTCATTGCTTTCATTGAGAGTTGTGGACATCTAAGTCACTCTTGAACTGTTACGGAAGAAAAATTGACTTGAATTTAGAAAAACAAATGTCTTTGAGATGTCTTATGGCTCCTGAAGAAGTCTGTGATGGAACACTGCCCTGTTCTAAGAAGACACATATAAACCTTTGAGGAGGGGAGGATGCTTACTCCTTCAGGTGGAGTCTCCACTACACCACTACAGAAGGCAGACTGTGCTTTTTCTGTATGAATATCCTTGACAAAATATCGATGTATCCTTGTACAATGTACCCAAACGCATGACAAGATGTGAGAACAAAAAATAAATTAGATTAATTTCATATGCAGAGAAGCAGCCACAGCTAAAAAGACCATTAATCCAAAATTAAATGCCACTGAATAAATAACATTCCTATGCTATCTTCTTCCAAGGAAAAACATGGCTACTATAATAACCTGTGTCTTTGAGATAAATGAATGCATTGAAGTTCTTAACTACTCTTTGATGGACTACAGATGGACACTGTGCAGGACAATATTTGAACAGTAATGATTTGTCCTTTCTTCAAGTGTAAGCTGATTGCAAAGACTTTAGGACCATAGATGAAATAGCTGAAGAGGTCATGAATCTTAATAGCTTCTAAATCAGACAGATCTGCAACTTACATGCTCTGACTGAAATGTGTATGGAATGTATAAATATTAATAGGTCTGGCAAGGGCTCAGCAGATGAGCTGTCTAAAATTTCACAGTGGGAAGACTAGGGATTGAGGCTGCTGTGTACAAATCAGCTGAGAAGCTCCTGCCTGAAAATGAACTGTCAGCATGTGTGTAAATACAGTTTTCCCAAAGTGATATTTAATATTCCAAACTTCCCTGGTACATAGGTACTGTGTGCATCCGTGTTGAATGCCAGAAGTTTATTTGGAATGATGAACATGCACACAAGGTCAAGTGTCAGCTCTGAGGAAAGGAAGGATAATTTGTGCCATGTGTCTGAAACCTACTCTGATGAGTGTTCTGCTAATGCCAAGAGAACTTACTAGCAAGAAATTTGAGGAAGTTCACTGCCATGACTTCATTAGAACAGAAATACAAAAAATTTTAATACAGCTCAAAATGGTTAAGATTTCAAAACTAACTGGCAGAAGTAAAATTCTTCACCTGCATCGAGCTTTGGTGGGTCTTATGTCTGACCTTATGGATGGCAAATTCAAAGTTATATTCATGTCTTTAGTCTCATGACACAGATGGAAACTGGAGCATTTCTTGGTGTAAAGCAAAATATGTGAGTTCATGTATTATCAGACATTGCTTAATGTTGAGAAAACTTTTCATAAAATGGGATAATTTCTTTAAGTTTGCAGACAATCCTGAGAGGTATCTTTGAAACAGCTCTAAAGAGAGAATAGGAGTAACCAGTATTTTTGCTATGTGTTGACATGGTTGCAGTGGGTAGTTCTCAAGGGAATGGAGTCACTGTATCACCTTCTTGCTGTTGCTCCTTGATTCTTCAGTCTTCACTTTTGTCATTAGCTTTTCTCATTCATTGTTCATTGCATCCAGCTCTCCAAGCCTCCACCTTACTCCTTTCTATTTGCTG
Organism: Cisticola juncidis; assembly: GCA_013400215.1. NCBI lineage: Eukaryota > Metazoa > Chordata > Aves > Passeriformes > Cisticolidae > Cisticola > Cisticola juncidis. Next base: position 10,107 of record VXBR01003306.1, on the reverse strand, counting down.
GATGCTTTTCAATTTCTACTCCATTCTGATAGGTTTTATTTTATCCTACCTTCAATTTCTCAGCAGTATTCACAAGTAGAAGACAAAAAAGGCCTCTGCTTCCCCTGTTGCTAACCTGACTCTGTACCACTAGGAATAATGACATTTCTGTTGTGGCCATTCTCTGTGAGGTTACCAACAGGTAAAAGATAAAAGGGCAGCTGGTCGCTTCAATCTAAATAGCAGAAATTCAGACAAAATATCCAGAAACTGTGGTGAGTTACTGAGTGAGGAAAGAAGTCATTTAGACATGAAAAAGTCAAGGGTAAATTGCATCAGAAAATTACTAAATTCAAAAGTTTCTGAAAGAAATGGATCCTTTTTCAAGCCACAGGAAGAATCTAACAAAGACAGCTAACAGAGATGCTCCACTAATGAAAAAAAAACCAAAACAATACAGGAAGCACTCAGGAAATCTTGTTAGTGCTGTGAAAGTCTTTTTATTATGAATGTGAAAAAATATGAGATGAGGTACAGGGAGGTCACAGAAAAGGGTCATAGCCTGGATAGCATTATGTTCCAAAAAAGCACAGTGGAAAATGTGCACGCACAGGAAGTCACAGACAGTGGACACCAGTACACAGCTTAGATGCTCTTATTGTTAGCTATGATCCTAATTTTTATGATTGGAGATGTAATGATTATATTCTTTTCACTACACTGTCACTTTCACTGCTAAAAAATTTTAATAACCCAAATCTTGTTTTTCAAATAGTTTTGTTTTCCTTATCTCTCTTTTTTTTCTTTTTGAAGTCCTTCATTACAGTCCTGAAAAACTAGTATTGGATGCTATTTTTCCCAGATACTGAGAGAGAAGATCTGTCAAGGAAAACTAACTGCATTTTAAACTAAGTCAGAAAGCTATACACAAGTGTCAGTATGCCTAAAGTTGTTTGTTATTGTGATGTTTTTTGTAGCTTTGATGTTTATTTTAATGTGTGTGACTTCTTACTTAAATAGAACCGAAAAAATACATTTCTTGAAACCTAAAACTGGTGTAGATAATAAATTTATTCTGTATGTAATCATAAAGGTTACTCTTATGTGTCATCTTACATTAATGTGTCAAGCATTTTCCCCTCAAAAGGCTTTAATCTTCAAATTAGAATGAATTTAATGAAGCAAGGATGCATAGATCACCTAGTAAAATAAAATTCAAAGAATGGTCAAGTCCATCCAGAAGGAAAAAATGTGTGTATATTTAAAGTACATATATATTTTTTTTAAAGTATATTTAAATTTTACAATATGACAGTTTTCATTCTTGAAGGATTTGAAATACTATTTTTGTATTTTGAGAATTCTCTTTTAACATTTTGTGAGGGATTCACTTAACTGTTTTTTTCCTTAACTTTTAGTAATTTCTTAATGGTAATTGTGGGTAGTGTGTTAGTACTCGTCCAACAATTTCCTTTATTCTTCTGTGGCATCATGATAATGCCAGTTATAATATACAATCCAAGGCACAGCAGAGATATAGGATTTTCTCTTGTTCAAGTGACTAGGTAACAAGAAAATCATTGTATGTTGTAATAAAGAAAGCTTTTGTGTTGTAAGAAGGAGGAGAGATTCAGAATTAAAGATCCAGTTTTCCATTTGACCACACAGGTCTTCTGCACAAATATACTTTGGTAATCCCCTGTAATCTGAATGAACCTTTTCTCTAACTATCAGAAATCATTAGACAGATAAAAATCTTTGCTACCTTAATTTTATTACCTGCAATGACATTTGTTTAAAGTTTCCAAATGCAATAATCAAATGTAAAGTTAGGCTTGAACTACTCCAAAATAAGCAGTTGAATTTAATTAGAAATCCTTCTGTAGGTAATGTGGATGTAGCTAGTGGTTAGAATTTAGAAAACAAAATGTCATATCAGTACTAAGAAACAATGTGAAATATAGAAGGTTATATCTTATTTAGTAGCTCAGGATGATTCTGAACCAGAAGCAACAGGAGAATTCAATCCTGTTCACACTAACAATAGTCTGAGTCAACATAATAGAACCACTGGATATTTCTGACACATACTTTAGAAAGGAAAAAGATTATCAATTACCTCACTTACCTTGTTTAGAAAAACAGCATTACCGTTCTTAAGAAAAAGTACAAAGCCTGTACATGTGTGCCCTGCCTTCACAGTTGTCCTCACTACTAGATGTATTGAGCTGCAGATGAATGTTAATAACTAAAAGAGGGTTCACAATGCTGGCAATCAGGAGCAGAAATTGTACACCAGAAACAGGTCTGTTCTGCACAACACAGACCCAAAAAAAGTCATTGCACATTTCCCCTCTACATTTACTTAGCTTGAAATTCAATACATGGAAATTAAGTAGNATAGGATATTAGCTTAGGCACCAAGGAATGGACTATTTTTGAAATAAACATAAATAAGTGGGAAGAAGATTACTTAGCAGTAGTTGCTGACAGAATCCTACATGCTGTACTGAGTTAGACTAAGCAACATAACCTTTCCTGAAGAGAAATTATAATGGCAAGAAAAGCTGAATAAACATTAAGAGTCACAACTATTTTCAGAAGTAATTTTTTTAAGTCTGTGCCAGATTTGCATTTGTCAATGGTTAGCAGCTTCTGAAAAATTAGTTTATCAAAGAGAACATTTGCAAAACTTGTTAAATGGAAAGAGTCTACAAGAATTAACAACCTATGAGAAGATTCCAACATACTTTGTTTTATTAGCCTTTCTCTCTTTTGCAGAGCTAATTGTGGATGAGATGAGGCATTTTTATCTAAATGAAGGAAAAATTTAAAAAAATCTTTCAGCAAAAGTGCAAGTTTTTGGCCAATTTCCTTTTTTCCTCAGAGCTGCCAGACACAAAAACACAGTAGCCTAGGTGACCATGTTTGCCATCAAAGTGAAAAACTTGTATACTATCTGTACACTAAAATTTTCACTGCTAAGTAACACTACAAATCACGATAATTTAGTGTTCTTGACTTTTGTATCTGAAAGAGTAATTACCTGAATTGATTTCCAGTGGCAGAACAGAATTTGATGAAGAAGCACTGAAGAGATGCTAAAGTTCACTCTGAATTTACAATGACTTTTGTCATGACACTTGGGGTAAGAAGTGAACTCCTGAATTTAGGTGAATAGCCTGCAAATGAGAACATAGTGTGTGTAATGCAGTACTGCATACTGAGATCCCTGGATTAAATCAAACAAGGTGGGGTGGGGACCAGAAATTGCACCCTGTTGCTATTATGAAATCAAACAATCTCCACTGGTGCTTTTGTGGTCAAATAATATATCAGTGCACACTGTTTTGTCCATCAAAGTGTCTGCAGGTGTTGTACTTTATGTAGCCTTTTTCTGTGTCTGCTCCCTTTAGGATCTTTGTTCTTTGAACTTTGCTTTGTGACTACGCCTTTCAACTAAAAGCAAGCTAAGGGGAGCCTTTGGGAAAAGAAGCCTTGTTTTCATGAAGTTGTTGATGAGGAATGTGAGACTTTCTAGCTGTGTGTCAAGGAACTGACAGCCACAAGCACAGCAAAATCCATCAGATCCACCATGCCTCTGGCTTGAGTATCTCCAGTTCTTGTAAATCCAAATATCTGAAGTGAGGTAATTATGACTTGTAGCTAGATTTTTGTTGTTTTTGTTTGTTTGTTTGTGGTTTGTGTGTTTGTGTGGTAGTTTTATATGTTTTGTTTTGATTTTCATTGGTTGGTTTTTGGTGGGTTTTTTGGTTTTTGGGGTTTTTCTTTTTGGTGTTTTTTTTGTGGTTTTTTTTTTTGTTTGTTTGTTTGTTTTTGTGGGTTTTGTATTTGTTTTTGTTTTTAATAGCAGAGATTATCCACACTGTGCTCAGAGATCAGCCCTCTTTGTCTGATTTAAATTTCCTGGTAATTTGGCTTTCCTCCCTTAACTGTTGGACATGCCTCTGAATATATACTTCTTTCTTTTGCTTCCTGGCTGCTAGAGTTAATTATTTGCATACTTTTTAAATCCTTATATTTATGAGATCACCTTTCCCTACAATTTTTGTTTTCACAATTTCAGCAAACAATATTGTGTTTGGAATTCATTGATATTTGAAAAAGCTTCTGGACCATGTAAGTCTGAGTCATTCTTAACCAAGCCCCACCTGGAACTGAACAATCACAGGAAGTTAAAAAAACATTGTTCAATCAAAGGCTAACAATTCTCTGGCTCATGTAAAGGCAATGAGTTTAACCTTCAGAAGACTTTTGAGATATAAGACCATCTAGGTACTGGTAAACATTAAATGGACTTTTCTTTAAAGGATATTTTAACAAAAGTCTCAACGAATAGGAAATCTTCCTTCTTTTGAGATTCATAGGGAGTGCTCACCTACTGTTCATTTGCCTGAAAGGTTTTGAGAAGAGGAGGGGTAAAGAAGAATCAGGTGTTTTGTTGCCCTAAAGTTAAAATGTGGAAATCTCAATGAAGAAGTTGCCTCATCTCGTTTAATACAAATTGTAAAGAGAAAAGGTAACAATGAAGAATTAAATTGATTTTTTATTGTGTCGAAACTCAGCAAGGGAGTCTAAGTTTTTTCATTATTTTTATTTTACACTTTCATATTTGTGTAGGTCAAGAAATTTTTGAGCAAGAGAAGTGCCCTCAGAAGAAAGAAAACCTTAAAGAAATAAACGAAAGCACTTTAAAATAGTTGCTCCCCCAAAATAATCCCCAAATTAAAAAATAAATCTAAAGTAAAAATAAATCTACGATATTGTGTTGGAAAAATAGGGATTGGTTAATCCAGTATGATGCAACATAACTGGTTTCTTCAAATCTGTGGAGAGGTGCAGGTCTTGCAGCTGAGAGCTTCAAGGAGTAAACTGGAGGTTTAGAATTGCTTTGATGTGATCTCTTTCCATCTCCAGAAGCATGAACTCTGCATCAGCAGGACACATAAGCCATAATTTTTGTGCACAAGAGTTTGTAACTTGATATCTCTCTGGGACCGGGGGGATCCCACTTCCTGAGCAAGTCTGTTAACCATGGTGAGATTGACTACTGTGAGCACCTTCTTAGAGGTAAGGATGAACTTTTCCTCTCTACCCACAGTGATGTTGCTGGTGCCCAGCTTCAGGAGAAGCTACATTTGCCTGTAGATCCCAGTTCCTCAGTATGTCTAAATTCAGCCCTCAGTGACACTGATACAGAAACCGTTGAATTGCAGATGCAGTTTGTCCCTCCATTTTAGCTACAATCTTCTTAGATGTCATTCAGTAAAGTCCTGGGTGAATCTCATTATCACTACTGAAAATTTGTCCTCAGTATGTCTGAAACACCAGCCTCAAAATTCTGACTTTAATTTCTGGGTTGGATATTGACCCAATGCCTGTGTGCTGCTGAGCATCACAGTGTGAACATTTCACAGTCTGGAAAACAATACTTATGGTAGGATGTGTCATTTCCAAAATTAATTTTGGTATGGAATTTCAATGACACTGAAGAAGTGTCTTCCAGAATTCAGGCAAAACCTCCAACTGTCTCTGCAAGAACTGCTGCCCTGTATCTTACCTGAGAGGTCTCCCGTTCCTGCTCTCTCCAACCTCAAAACCCTGAGAAGTCACACAACATTAATTTTTTTGTGGAAAATTTACACTCTGAAATATGTAAATTATTTTTATGCCATTGAATAACATGTCCCTAACCCAAACCAATACAATTTAGCACTGCTCAGTCCTGCCTAACCTAACCTAACCTAACCTAACCTAACCTAACCTAACCTAACCTAACCTCACCTCACCTAACCTAACCTAACCTCACCTAACTTTTTTGCAGCCTCAGGTTTAGGCTTAAGTAAGAAGCTTTTTGAAAGATTCAGTGATGCCAGAATGAAGACATTTCTGATAAAGATAAAAGCTGATGCCAGATTAATTCTGCTTGCAGTGCTGTGGCTGAGGGACAAAACCAGTCTAAGAAATACTTTCTTAAATGATTGAAACTTGTGTGACTTGAACTCCTTTGTCATCACTCTTAAAGAAAGATTAAAGATTTATTGCTCTAAAAGTTTCCTGGAGGGCCAAAACTTGTCAAGGAAGACAGGATTGAATTTCAGACTGTGGGCAGATGTGATGTTCTGTATAATGGTTCTTCAAGTATTATTCCCTTCACTGCAAGACAGTTGAAAAATAAAACTCAGAGCACATAATAGTCTATAAACAATTACTAGAGTCCAAAGGACAGACAAACTCCAGAATGCAAAATAAAGGATTATGGATAATTTGGAAGATTGAGAAAATGTTTAGAGGGAAAGAACAAATGCAATTGCTGGTTAGATTTCAAATTAGCTCTGTGATGAACACAAAACTATGTTTAAGTAATATCCTTAATATTATTTAAATCAATAAAGACTAGGACATTTTAATTGAGTTCATAATGAAAAAGCTAATGGCCCTTTAACTTCAGTCAGAACTTGCCAAGATAAAACATTTAAGTGTAAACAGAAGATTCCTTGCTATGCCTCAGGAGTAAGTAAAATAACTAGAAATTTTCAATCCCTTTCAGGAACCACTAACACTTATTAAGAGGAAAAAAGCATCAGCTTTTTTTCCTAAATTTCTGTTAAGCTGACAGAAAATGTAAAGCTGTCAGAGAGGTTTCTTTATTTCTGAAGGAGGCTAGCAATATTTTCAGAGAGTTTGGTAATGATTAGAGTGTTCTGTCTAAAATGTAGCCATGCAGAATTCAAACATTAGTCTGATATTTACCTGGGAAAATTTATATGGCAGTCATGTAATGGCAAGTACAAGGACAAGCCTAAAAGGACCTGTATGAGCTACAAGTAGGCAGGGATCTATAAGCATATGTGTGCACAGGTACTCTGTGAAAAATTACCATACTGTTTCAGGGAAAAAGATGGTAAAAGGGTACATGAAAAAAAGAAATCATCCTCTTTTTAAAGAGCTTTTTTGCCTTTTTAAAAATGAAGTGGCCGTCTTTTCCTTAGTTGTATGTTCTGCCCTTAGATGACACTCTTAATTGTATCTCGATAGTCTTATAAACAAATAATTCTACATTAGCCAGAACAAAGAAGGACTTGAAAAGGACTTGAAGTTTCTGCTTATAGATTCTTACTTTCAGTAACAGGTAATAGTAATATTCTTTTTGTACTATTTGAAATATTACTCTGTCTAGTTAGTTTTCCAGTCTCAACTTGGCGTAAATTTGGATTTTAACTACCTTTTTGTTTTATGCAAAGTATTAATTACTTCTTTCTGCCATCATCTATTATTCTTTATGTCTTTTCCATTTTGTTCTCAATTCCATGTAGTTTTACTCTATTTTGCCCAGAAAACTCATGGAAACCTGTCTTTGAAATTATTTAGCACATCACCAGATATGACCCAAAGGAACCTGCTCTGGCTGTGTTGTTGGATTTAATTTTGAAATTGCCCTGTGAAGTTCAGGAGGTTGGACTAAGTGGCCTCTGGGCTTTCTCTGCTGAAGGTTTCCTCAGGTTTGTGATGGTCAAGGCTGAAGAGGCATGAGGAGTGACAGCTCCTTTCCAGAGGGTCTGTTGGTGTAGTCCCTTCACTGAAATAGAGGACACTAATCATTATTCACACCCATGAGACAATGATCACATTTGGACTGCTAGTTTATATGAAAATTAATCTACATTTACTGGTACATTTACATTCCTGTAATATTGCTGGCTGTTTAAAATTTTTATTGGAAAGTAAAAAAAGGATTTTTTTTTTCAGTATAGTATGCTTTGGTGTTCTTTTGTGTAGGTTAGAAAAGTTGGCAATGTAACACTGTTTACAGGATGTATTTAAAACTACATAAATTGAGTTTCATTTTATGATGCAGCATAAATATGAATTATGCAACTGTTGGCTCTTCTTAAAAATTCTAATTTAGCATTAGGAAGTTAGCTGTAAATTCTAATTTCCCATCTGCTCACCATGTACCTACCACTTCTGGAGAAGATAAATGGAATTGTTTGCCTTACCTAACGCAGAAATAAACTATCATTCAAAGACTCAGTTAGACTTATTAGGAAAGATTTGCTAACTCTTTAGAAAAGACTCATAAGTAACTTTTAAGTATCAGTACAATGTATAGAGAAACATATTAAAAACTGTTCTCATGCTTTAACTTGTGATATGAAATCAAATGTCTTGTTGTTTCCATAGCAAAAACCAAACAACTTACAAATGTTGAATTTTAATTCTAGTTAGTGAAGGGATGAAAATAGAAAAACTATAAGAAATTAGAAAAAGAACAAAAAGCATAAATTTCACTGAAAAGACACTAGTAAGTCAGAAGAAAGTATCTATATTGAGTAATAAACATAAGTCAGAAGCAAGAACCTAAATTAAGTAATGAAACTATTGTTTTTACAATATTATTTGTCTCAGACAGCAAAATATGTAGGAAAGCACTAAAAAGGTTTTAGCTCACAATGTCCCTACTTTATATAGGGACAGAGAGCTCCTCATACAAATTCTTTAAAACATCACACAAACTTTGGCAAAAGCCAGGCTGTCACAATGCTCTGTCTAGTAAATCTCAGCGGCCTCCACTCCTGTACACGTTACTTACAGGTGACTGGATACAAACTAGAGCTGGAAACTAAGGGCAGGAAGGCAGTAGAGCCGAGTACCATATGAGTGAGCCTGGAAGTCTGCAGCCTTCCCTGAGCTGCTACAGCCTCTTGCAGACTCTTCCTGCTCAACTTTGATGTTCCACAAGCCTCCATGAGGGCTTTAAAGCCTTGACTGGAACATTAATCAACTCCCATCAACTCCCATCAACATGGTATTTGCCCTCAGAAATGCACACACAATTTGATTTAGCATGATATGGACATCTTCCTTGGGGATGATATGGATATCTTCCTTAGGGAAAACCCCAAATACACACTGGAGTGCACACAAAAGCACACAACAACGTGCAAAGGACAGTCACTCTGACCAACCCAATCTATGCCATCTGCCTTTGAAAGAATTGCATGACCAGTGTAAAACAAACACATCAACCATGTGTTTTGTTGGTTTTTTTTCCTTAGAGGCCCTGATTTTGCTGGAACACAATATGTCATCACGAGGCTCTCTGCATGACTATTTAAAAATATCTAGGTCTGAGAAATCAGGGCAATTCCAGACTTACCTCAGGCAATGTAAAACATGGATTTAGATTTGGGGTTCTGTGCCTGGTTTCACTGCAAAGACCGAGCCTTTCAGCACACACATACTATAAAAATCTGATGGACCCAGGGAAAGGACTTTGTCTATCTAACACTCCTTATGGGTTACACTCCAGGAATGGAAATTGCCGGCAATACCAATCTTTTAGATCCTAATTTTTGTCTTGTGTACTCATTCAATATCCAAAAGAGCTGAATGAAATTTTCCTCATGGGAACACTCAACATGACATTTACTACCTTCTGGGAAAATGTATGAATTTTTGGCCTTATGGTTAATGGCTGAAGAAGTTAAACTCTATGTTGTTGAAGAAAACATGCTGCATAGTTTCATTATTTATTTTATTTCTTCTATTTTTTAAACATGTTCCTGACTTGTTACCACATTAATTACCTCCTGGCCTTTTCCTATTCCATAATGATGCAATCATTGAGAAGTCCAAGGAAGGTTGTGAGGATTGCTGTCTCCAGACTTTTCTCTCCCATGTTCAAAGGATAATAAGATGCAGCTCTAGCTTCAAGCAAATGTCAATACAAGCTAGGTAGGTAGAGAACAAGAGCCTGCAAAACAGGGGGTAGAAAGAGGTGGTGCATGGTGCACTGTGAAATTTGGAAATATTGTCAATCTCATCACTTCTTAGAGTTTCTACTTTCATTATTCTCTTTCAAAAGAATTTATTTTGAGAAAGTATTACTTAGACTGAGAAGGCAGAGAAATGGGAAGGAAGGGAACAAGTTTAATGATAAAAGAAGGAGAGAACACATCCCAGTAGAAGCTGTGAAAGGCTGTCAGACCTCAGCATCTTTGTCACTAGAACTGTCAGGGATTTTTCAAGCAGAAATCAATTTAATAAGAAAATGTCAATTATTGGACAAGTAATCTTCTCCATGTATCACGACGTGAGGCTCAC
>VXBR01003305.1:275005-293639 GCA_013400215.1 Cisticola juncidis | reverse complement strand
AAAAAAACATGCAATGCCACAAGGTCCCTTGCACCCTCTAAGACACACCGAAAATCCCCGAGAATCTCCTTGCTCTCTCTTAAGTCTTTAATGATTTATGAGGGATTTTTTTGCTTGCTGCCCAGTAGAAAATAGCTACATTTCTTGAGGAACAGCTCAAGGGCCCAACAGTGTCTTGGCACTGGGCCAATTACAGTGAGAGAAGCATGGACATTTTGTTTCTTCTTCCTTAAAAGTTCGGAGATGAAAGTGAAACTCTTTTCCTAATATGAAAACACCTGCTCGTGTGTGGGGATGCACTGCAACAATGTCCTTCAGGTTCTGCTTGGTCAAATTTGGAACCATCAGTTAAACCATAGGTCTTGATAAATGGAAAGTTTTGATGGAAAGTTTGTTGGCACAAACATGGTTTAATATTTCTTCTGAAGTCCTTAATTCACCTACTCTACTTCAGGGAAACTGTCTGAGAGAAGCTCTTATAGTTCACAAATGATAATGCACTTCAGAGTTTTGTTCATGTTCATTTGCAAGGAGTGTTTGTAAAGCTCAATCAATGAAGACTGCATTAGGTGAGACACTGAAGGGATTAGGGGAACAGAGAGAAGTATGTATAGCACAGCTTATCTGGGAGGCAAAAAGCAGCTTAGTAGTGCTGATGTACTTTTTCCACTCTCCAGAAGTTGTTTGAGACCAATAGCTGTGGACACAAGTTCAACAAGAGTCCAATATTTTGCTGTGCCTCGGTGGAAAAACCCAGGTCCATTCAACCTGATTGCATTACAAGTGGCTTTCTACAAGGTAAACTGAGTCTGCGATGCAGTGTTTCCTGTATTGTGCTCTGGGAGGATGGAGCTTGTTATTTAAGTGCTTAATACTGCATCCAGAATATGCAGAGGCTAAATTTAGCACTGCCAATTTGAACTCTTGGGTTTGGTTTGTTTGGTGTTTTTTACTGGCAAGAAAGAAAAAACACACCGGGGTAAAAATGTGTGCCTTAAAAATAGTAGTGCATTTTTAGAATCAGAGTCTGTTTTATAAACAATTTAATGGAATATCTGAAAATGTTATATTCATCTCCAAAGGCAAAATTTAGAATATTTTATGCAGCAAAAATAAATTGCACACTTTCAGTATGTTATGCATTTTGTGTTTGCTTTGAAGGAATATATGTTCTGTGAGGACTATTCAAAATTTTTAGATGTCCTATTAAAATCTTAGACACTCTGAAGCATGCTACTCTTGAGCCAAAGAATGGGGTGAGGGAGGAAGGACACGTTGCCTCTTTTAGCACCATGTTAGTGTCCAGTGGCACTTGGGAAAAGCTGTCCTCATAATAAAGTCACTGAATAGCTGGAAGAGGTATTACTTTAATGTAAGGAAACTGATGGACAGGTAGATTTTTTCTGCCATTAAGATAGACTTTCAAAAGTTCCATAGTCTTCTGGCAGCCTGGAGGACAAAATAAAGTGCTAATATAAGGAGAAAGGAAAGTGATTTACATTTAAGCAAAAACTGCTATACTAACTGCTATTGTGATAAAAGTAGTTTAAAAAAACTAACAACAATAAAACAAGTACATGCACAGTACAACAGAACATAGTATCTATAAACTTGCTATTATCTCTGTCAAAACTTATGCTCTTCAGCCAGGGAAAGACAAACAGGAATCCGGAAAGATCCCCAAGGTTCTAAAAAGTGTCCTGCAGTTACAATCACATCGGTGCTGGGAAATTCTGTCAGTAATAGGTAACAACAGCAGGTGCAGTCTAGATGTTGTATTTGATTTATCTCTTTGTTAAAAATGTCCTCTTCAAGAAAAATTCTGTCAGGAGATTTCTGTACCTCCCATACCTTCCTTCACCTAGTTCACTGTCAGGTAGAAACACTTCACCTGAAGAATTCAGGGTGTTCTAATCCAAGGAGTCATAGTTCCTTTTCCTGTTACAATTTTATCCCATATCATCTAGGCCTTTCTTCCCAGGGTCCCCTATGACTGCCCTTTGCCATCACTGTCCTCTCAAAGGCAGATCCTGTGCAGCTCAAAGTGTTCCCATCACCATTTTAGAAACAGGATGCATTGTTTCAATAGCATTTCCATTACTAAACTACTATGAATTAGCTTGGGAATGAGAAACTGGAAGTTGATGAAAACATGCAACTGTTTCAGATTCTATCAGACACTTGGCAACTAGTTCTGCAACCTGTGAACTGCTGCTTCTAAATTTTTGAAAAACAACTTGGCAGTATTAGGATGTATTAATAATGCAATTAACTGTGCATGTCCAAATCTTTCAAGTATGGAGCTTGCCTCATCTGAGACTCTTAAGCATGGAAACATTAAAAGGTATAAGGGAAACAGGCAACTCTGTGCTGATGTGTGTCGTGCCTGAGTGGTTTCAACCAGGGTGATAGTTGTGCAGGTGGAGATACTGAGTTCTGTAGAAAGGCATATCTAAACAGTGCAGAAAACAAGAGCTACCACATCCCAAGATACCAGAACTGTGTTTATGAATACATTCAACTAGTCAATCCCTAATGCTACTTGTGTTTACAAGGTATTTCTGAGAGTACAAGTGAAGCACTGGGAGATCTGGCTGATAGTAATACTTCTCTTTATGGACCTTGTCTGCTGTTCCACAAATGGGGAATATGACATTGTTATAAAAAAAAAGGATTAAAATGCTAAGTAGAAAGAAAAAATATAAAGCAGACAGCAAACTGCTCCTTTATCAGATAGACAGAAGTTACAGAAGCCTTTCATTTAGTGTGCCTGACTGAGGCTGACGTAAAAGAATGCCTTAGAGTGCCAGGCATCACTCTTACACTGTGATGCAGCTCTAGCAGAGTCAAAAATGGGTAATCATTGTAATTGTTTGCTATACTTGGCTCAAGCACACAGTAATTGATTTGCAAAAACCCATTTTAAATTAAAAGTTCTGATGCAGTGTATCATTAGACACAAGAAAGAACATTGCCAAGACACACTAACAGTCAAAGCTTATGAAAAATAGCATTATATAAATTTCATGTTTTAAAAAAAATTGACTCTGAGCCTTTTGCTTAACCTTATACTATATTTGAGCTCAACCCTGTTTTATAAATGGCAGACCTAGTGATCTGACTTGTCTCAGTTGGAGTGGATGGCTTTGCTGCTTTGAAAATATATTTCCTAGGCAGCTCAAGTGTAAACATTTCCACAGATGTGGAGGTTTTGGGAGTGTCTTTACAGAATTTGTCCTTGCTTCCTGAAAATGACAAACTATCCTGTTGCACTTCTCTTTCCATCTCCAGAGTAGGCTACTTTCTCCAGAAAGCATTTCTTTTGATCTTGCCTCCTTTGCTATGTCAGAATTACGACCTGTGCATAAATTTTCCTTTTGTATTCCTGAAAATGGATTTATCATTAACAATGAATTTGCTTTCCTTAGCTGTTTCCCAAAAAATATTATCTGTAGGAAATAGTATTAAAAAATGTTCAGCCGTTTTCCATGAAATTGCCAACAACATTAATACAGCATCTGATTATATGACCTGTATATTTTCTTCATTAACAAGAGGCAGCCATCCTCTTGCCATATAATCTGGTTTACTACACACACCTACATAGATCTATTAATTTGTGGTAGGCTTACACTTTGAAAAATTGCTGTATTTCCTCGGTTTCCATGGAACAATTGCAAATGCTTTTCAAGCACCTTAAGAAGATAGGCTGCTGTCACAGTGCTTTAATTCCAGCTTCTATTGTCTTCAAAGGAGGCACAGATTTGCAGGGAAGACTATGGGATTTGGGTCTGTCTGCAGGGTGATAGCACTACTTGCCTGCTTGCTGCAGTGCTGTAACTGGGAAATGTCATGCTGAGATGAAACACAGCTGATCCTAAAGACAGATCTACACAGCAGACTTGTGTGGGCATTAAAATGCTGGTCACTACAAGGATCTGCTACATGACTCTTGCTGAAGCTCTTGCATTAGCTTTTCAAAGAACAGCAGTCCTGAATCATGCTTGCAGTCACACTGAGGTGCCAGAAAGCCTTGGGATAATTGTAAAGGCATGAGTTCTGGTATCTGGAAGCAAGGCTTCCAGGATCAATAATTTTTATAGGTATAACTAGTAAGGGACTAGTAAGGGTGTAAGAGAAGAGAAACACGCCCAGAAACACAAATAATATCCAGTTTCTCTGTCTAAATAATTAGGAAGAAAATTAAGTATTATATTTTTAAAACGAGCAATGGAAAGAATTATTGCTCGGACGGCGAGTAAGCAGCAGAGTGGTAATTGCTCAGCTTTCATCCCCATCTCGACTGAGGTCCAGCGGAGTAAATGCGGTTCCCCGCCGCCACCGGGGGGCGATCCTCTCCCAAGTACTTCGGGAAAGGCACAGATTCCGCATTCCGGGCTATTCCGGTGAGACGTTAGCATGAGCGTAGGTCTATTTAAAGAGTTTTCTAGAAGTAAATTTTAAAAGGTAAGAATATTTTGTCAGATAACATTTAGTCACGTTCCTGTAGGTCTTGAATCTTTGACTTAATTCAATTTAAAAATCAATTTAGAGGTGACTGTGTCTTAAGGAACTGGAATGTTTAGTGTATTCTCCTTGATTTCAGTTAATGAAGATTATTATTAAATATCTTATTCGTCCTTAGAGCTCAAAGATAGTCTCATAAGTCTGTCATGTTTTTATCTTTATCATCCATTTGTCACCATTAACCTAAAATTAGTTAATACTTTCGTATTTATTATCCATATACTCTTGAAGAAACTTATAATTTACCTCCTTTGACTTAAAGGAACAAAAGACAAAAGCTTTCCGAATGTTCAGAGTGCATGTATATTGCTAACCACTACTATTCTTCGGACCTTTAACCCAAATGTGTATTTCATTCCCTGCAAGTGCATTGGCATTGTATACAGCACGAAACAACTTCATTTCCAGCTGCATAAAGCAGTTGGCTAGTGAGTATATCTGAATAGGATCAGAGAAATGGAGAAATGAAAAGGGAGATACCTGCCATTCAAAAAGAAAAAAAATTAGAAAGGCAATAGTGGCACTATATAACACAAGTTTTTTATAAATCAAAAGCCCAAAGATTTAATCAATTACCTTTCATTTTGTTTACTGTAGCCTCTTAAAAAGTTCACTCCAAAAATCAATTAAGGGCTTAGAACAACAGGCATTTTAATCAATACGTACAGATTGGTAAAAACACTTTGAACAAGTTATAGGAAAGACAATTATATTTTAAATACCCAGTTTATTGTTAAGAGAAAAGCATTCATTGCATGCTTTATAACTGTCTGTCTTTTTATAGTATCTGCGTACATGGCCTAGGATCAGGAATAATCAGATTCAAACAAAATTTCAAGTCTTTAGTGATTAGTACAGACTTCTGGCATTCATGATGTGACTTGGTGTATTGATCAATGCAGTTATTCATTTAATGTGAAAAATATATTTTGCTTCTGTTTTTCTAATTCTATCCATCATTTTCAGAACAATCTTTGAGAGGAGGTAGCAAGGCGAGTTCCTAGGTACAAGTTTTATGACACTGTCTAAAAATGGCTATGCCATGTCTCAAGGTATTACCTATCCTCATAGCTTTTGTTTTGGTCTGAGAACTATGGTCTATCTTGGAGCTATTTTTTTTTTACTACTGAGATAGTTACAGGCTGATGTCAAAAATCAGAAAGCTCTATGTCATTCACTCATTGCTGATTTTTAAACTTCTCTTGGTGCATGATTTTCTCCCTTTTCCAGGGGTACTTTTGGTGAAAATCTAATTGTTTATTGTAAATCTCTCTCAAAAGGTAAGGACTGAGTAACCCCAGTGTTATGACTCTGATAGGTGGTCACCAATACAAAAAGTTAGAATGATGAAGAATGTGGACATTCCTCCACCTTGATTAAAAGAAAGTCTTCTATCACATGGTTAAAACTGTACTGTTCTATAACTGTGAATCTGAGAGAGACCCTTATTAGGGTTTTAAGAATTAGGTGAATCTTTGATATTGTTCTGATAAACATGAAGCTGTGCAGGATTTTCGAAAAACTTGGACATTGATTTCCTACAATTAGTCTGGATTTGCAAGCCTTAATGGATGCAATGCAATGCAACCCCTCCTTCAAAGGTGTTAACAATTTGGGGTTAGGATTCTCAAAGATACTGGCAAATTTCAGCTCCTATGCTCTTGACTCTCTCTTTTGATCTTAAGTGTATCATTCAGAGTGATACATGGAAATTAAATTTCTATATAGAATCCAGAACTTGTACAAAAGAATAAAAAACTCTTGAAAGGACCAGTTTTCTTTCTCTCTTACAATTTGAGTGATGACTTATATTTGGTATTTGGAGTGACTATGTTGGATATTATGGGTTTCTCTAAAACCCAAGCACCCTCCTTCAAATGAATCCTGGAGCAAGGAAGGAGCACTCTAAGTTATTATCTGTAATACAGGTAAATTATGTCACTTGTACAATGTTTGAAGGCAAAAGGAAATCGATATATGTTAATATAAGTATAAATCATAATTTATTATGGTAACATAGAAAAAAACCTAAAAATGCAAAGTACTATGATGTGTATTAACATACCATTATTGTACTCCAATAAACTGGGAGACTATTGGACACATAATGTTTTAAACTACCAAAATATCCCAACAATTAAACTTTGAAGAGCTATTCACTGAAGCTCAACTTATGGTCTGGTATGCAGCCTAGCCACATAGAAGTGAGAGAAAGGGAAGAGGGAAGTTTCATCAGCTCTGTCAATACATTTCTGCATTTCTATTGAGCTCTACAGGAGTGTCTGGAGGGACTGAGGTATACTCAGTGGGGTACTGCTGCATCTAGGGGGTATCTCAGTGGGTTACCATCAGACTGACAGTAGCATCTTCACTGCTGTCCAGAAAGGCACCATAGGACAACAAAATACACCGTAGAAATGTTAAACCTGTGACATAACAAATCTATTTAAATCTAGCTGGATTAAATTCTGGGTAAATTACAGATGTTTAAAACCCTATACTTGTCAAGGTAAGCGGAGGGGGTTGAGCAGTGTCTTCTCCCCATTCTCCTCTATATGCACAGCCATTTGGCATACCATGTGTCTAGGGAGAAAACTGTTGTGAGAAAAAAGCAGAGTATCAAACAGGCATCAATATGATTAGGTTTGATCTCCCTCGTTTGTTCCCTGTATACTACTTTTATCAGGTTACAGAAAGGAAAGCAAGCACCACTAAACAGTTGGTGATTGGCTAAAAGTACACATACTTATACATTAAATGATTGTTCATTGGTCCATGTTTTTTGGCATATAGTTTGCCTTTTGTTCTACCTTAAGAATAGCATTCTGTTTTCTACATCCATGAGAAGGCCTGACAAGTTGTTACACATATTCAGCATCCGTGAGGAAGCATCCATGTGAAGGCACACTAAATTATTACAATTGCTACTTTCTTACTAATTCAAGGCCTACAAGACCAGCACAGGAACAGTACAGATTCTCATACTGTTCCCTGGTAGCAGGGATTGTTCAAACCCCCTATCAATAAATCATGACCTCGTTCTTCTAAAAATTCCTCTACAGAAAACGTTTGCTATGGATCTCGCCATCTCAGATGGATTTAGATTTGAGATTGGAATTATGGTATCTTGTGTCCTTTGAAACAGATCATCCTAATGGAAAATCATCTTTAAGTAAAGGGCATGCAAGTTTCCAATAGATTTATAAATTGCTTTTCAGACTCTTCACAATGTGTATGGTATTTAATTCCTTTCACATTTTCTTCCATGTCAAATTGAGAGGAAACGTCAATGTCCTAAACCTATTAGTAGAATTCTAACTTTAAAAGGATATTTTCTTTAATTTCAGTATTTTAATTTCCTTGAATTGAAAAATTAAATTTAATTGCATCTACTGCTATCTTTAAATTATTCTTTGCTGTCTAAACACTATGTTTCTGGTTCTCTCCTATGGTCTACCTAAGAAGATGGTTAGAAATTTCCAGATCTTTGACTGGGGTCTGAGACAAAACTACATCGTCTACAACTCATTATGGTCTCCTTTGAGTTTTAGGTATATCTGAAGGTCTCCTTTGAGATTTAGAATATCTGACACAGAGAGTCTAGGACTCAGAAACTTAGTCTTTGAAATACAGAAACTACAAATTGAAGCCAAATAATTATGATGGAAACTACTTTTTAGTAGGTCACCTAAATTTTGACAAAATTAAATCTTTCAATTTGGTTGCATAAAGTGTAACATTTTGCTGTATGAAAATGCCCACAAAATAAGCAGAATTAGCTTCCTATGTGGAAAAATTATTTTGAACTAACACATTTTAACTGCTTACCCAGTTAATTTGTTAATTGGAATGCCCTGGAACTGGAGTTTCTTACCTGTGTTCCTTGGGTTGTTTTCTGGTGATTTGTGGTTTATTTTGTTTGATTGTGGGGATTTTGTTTGTTTTAGAACTTTTCCCCCTGATTTTTAATATATTAAAAGTGATGAAAAAATTATAATAGTTACAAGAGTGATCATATGGAAAAATATTTAGTTCCTAGATGTCCTGATTAAGACAAGCTGCCAATTGTGAAACACTGCTGCCAATTCAAAATGTCCAGTTCAATATGGAGAGATTAGGCCAGAAACTGCAGTAATCTATAAATTAGCACAAATCTACTGCCGATAGCTTCATCAGTTCTGGTAATCTGGAATTTAGAGCAGTGGTGTTTGTTCTTCTGGTCTTCTTGTTCCACATCGAAATATAGGCAAAGCAGTCAACTGAAGAAAGTGAGAGAACAAGGGAGAGCTGGAAAAAAATGAAAAGGAATAGGCAAAAGAGAAACTACATATTTCCATTCTGAAAACCCCAGAAAAGGAAATGAATTGGAAAGAAGGGATTTTGAAAGACAGAGAGTGACAGAAAGATGAGAAAGGTACTGGTGGTTTTAATAAATGAAACTTCCATGAAGAATTGTGTCATTGTGAGGGTTTTTTTCCTGCAATATATTTTATATTTTCATATTTAAATGTTGCAAAGAAATGTGCAGAGGCGCTTCTGAGTTATATCATAAAAATTCTATCTTATTTTTTTGTGAGATTTATGATCAATTTAACTTACTTTTAAATTTACAGAAGTTTTAATGATTACAACACATTCATAAGAAAAAGAGAAATGTAACTTCAGAGTCCTAGACTTTAAATGGAGGATATTTGTACAGAAATTGTACCTAATTGCATAACCTCCTCTTTCTTCTGACTGAAGTGGTAACAAGGTAAGACATACAGCATGTGTGATAGTGCCTACAGGCCCAAAACAATTTAATGTAATGGGCACAATTGTGTATTCCTGTCAAATTATGTATTTGATTAGGAAAGGACTTGGCTTCAACTGTACATGTGGTTTTGCAGAAAAAAAATAAGCCAGTTAACCCATGTAATTCTGAAATATCTTACACAGGTCTTGAAACAGAGCCAAAGAATAGATGTGGTTTGTGATTGAACTGTAAAACTGAGATTCCTCTTCTGCTGTAATACAGATTCCTTTAAATGCTTACACTGCTCCAAAATCTGTCATGTTGACTAAGCCAAGCTTGACTTTCACAGCAAGATTCTTTTGAATATGTGCAGTCCTCCAGATTTTAATCAAGTTGCATGAGAGTGTTAATCTGCTGGAGGGCTGCAAGCTCTAAAGAGGGATCTGGATTGGCTGAATCAACGAGCTGAGACCGATCGAGGCTCGACTAGGGCCAGATACTGGGTCCTGCACTTCAGCCTCAACCCCATGTGGCATTGCAGGCTTGGGGAAGAGCAGCTGGAAAGCTACCTATTGGAAAAGGATCTGGGGTGCTGGTCAACCAGCCCAGGTGAACAAGAAGGCCAGTGCCATGCTGGCTTGTGTCAGAAATAATGACATCAGATTGTATCAGCAGGACCATGCTGTGATTGTCCCCCTGTACATGGCAGTGGTGATGCCACACCTCGAATTCTGTGCTCAGTTCTGGGCTGCTGACACAGAAAGGACATTGGGATGCTGGAGCAGGTCCACAAAAGGGCAACAGAGCTGGTGACGGCTCTTGACCACAAATCAACCCCCAGCACCTGGGATTGTTGAGCCTGGAGAAGAAGAGGCTCAGAGGAGACTTTATTGCTCTCCACAGCTGCCTGAAAGGAGGGTGTAGCCAGATGTGGGTTGCTCACTTCTCCCTGGTGACAAGAAGAAACAGCTTCAAGCTGCACTAGGGGAGGTTTAGACTAGATATTAGGAAAAAAAAAAAATTCTGGAAAGGGTTGTAAAGCACTGGAACATGCTGTCCAACCACTGGGAAGTGGTTGACTCACCATCCCTGGAGGTATTTAAGACATGTAGATGTGGCACTTACAGCCATGGTTTGGGATGGGCTTGGCAGGGCTGGTTAATGGTTGGACCTAGTGATCTTAAATTTATCTTTTCTATCCTAAATGATTCTATGATTCTACAGTAACAAAATGTTTCAGGTGGAGGTAGCATGGTGTGTTCAACCACACTCAAAGTAATATGACTCTCTCTAGGTAGTTCCATGGGTTAATTTATCAGCCTGCATCTAGTCAATAAAGTATTGCATTTAAACCTGTTATCACTATAAAATACAGCATACTTGTGGGGAAAGGCCTTTGCTCAGTTACTGGTAGAAGGAAAGGGAAAAATGGTTCTTTTTTGTTCAGCTTAGCTTTTGCTTTTGTGAAGACTGTTCCCCTTTAAGTTGTAAAGACTTACATCTTTCAGAGACATGACATTAGGCTGAATTTGTAGCCTCCCATCTTTGACGTCTAAAAACATGAGCCTTGTTTCTTATATTCTCACATAGAACATTTTGATAAGGATAGCTTTCTTCATAAATTATACCTTATTTTGAACATTTTTAAACATTATTAGAATTATTTATATTTTATTGAATCCTGTAACAGTCTCAGTGGCCATGAATATATTAGAAGTGTCTCATATTTTGTGTTCTGTTATGAAGCTAAAGCTTGATAGGCTATTCAATATGTAATAAACAATATATATCCAATATATGTCCCATATATGTCCAGTATATAATGAAAAGATATGTTATATTGTATCCAATTGCTTTGAACATCATACCTAAACATTGTACAGGAAAACATTAGTTTCCTAATAAGTAAGATTCAAAAAAGTCTGAAATAGGAACTAATATAAAGCAGGATGTTTCTGTATTGGATAAATTGGATTAAATTGGTTTAAGTATTTGAGTAAACCTTGCTATTTTGATTAGTCTGGCAAAACAGAAAAAAATAACCCTGGTTTTGCTCAAAAAAAAAACCAAACTCAAAGAAAAGCAAAGTCTTGTAATGTGTTAAAAAAAACCCATGAAAACAGTCTCAAGGTTAGAAATTTATCATTAAATAATTGTCTTGCTTGCTACATTATGTATAGGCTACAGCTATTGTTAAGAGAAGCATTCAAGAATTTCAAGACCCTTGTCTTCAAAATAAGATGTAAGAGCATACAATGGCTTGTGGTCAGGGAGAGTAAATATTGGGAAGGAGATTAATTAGCATGTCAAAAGAACTTTACTAAGATGAGGAGGCTACAATGGGGCTGAAAATCTCCAGCTGTGCAGAACTCAGGAAGGAGAAAAAAACTGGTGAATAAAGAATCAAAAAGGGTCCCCTACCTGTTTAATCAACCGCAATGATTAGAATAATTAATGTTTTTTCAAACTGTGTTGCAGAAACATTTCTTAAAAGTTGCTGGTTATCCACATAGAAAGAACAACAGGAGAGTATGTTTCAGAGAGAAAATAATAATAATAATAAAACCAAACTCTCTGCTATATAATATGCTTTTTTTTCATGTTATTTTCATTCTTATTCAAATTAATGAAGAGTTAAAAGTTTCATTGCATACTTAATTTTCTAGTTTTGTCTGCACCAGAATTACTTGCCCAGGTAAGTTATACAAGTGAATTTGAAAAATTATTCTTATAAGTTACTTCAGGCTTGAAAATCCGTAGTGAAATAAGGTTACCCAAACCAAATATACCTTTGATATTATACTATCATCCACAGTATCATTTGTTGAGCGTAACTCCAATTGTACATCTATATTTCTGACCAATACATTTGAGTAAACAGGAAAATTTCAGTAAAAATCAGAGTAAAAATAGGAGCAATATCACATTGTCTTTGCTTATGGTTATTTCTCATTTTTGGCTGAAAACAAAAACCATGTGGAAGACATTCTTCAGTCATATACTTTGGAAAATGTAAACTATAGGGGGTATGAATTAGAAAACTGCTGACCTACTCCATAAGCTCCTAGAATACTTAATTATAGAAAATTATGAGAAAGGTGAGAAAGAAATTTAGAGAAGTCGAAACTCACAAAGGGTATCTATGTCCTACGCAACTTCTGAATTGCTTCTATTGAGATTTTATGGTGTGAGATGGTTAAAACACATCACCATCCAACACACAAATATCGGCTTAATTCCCAATGTTTTTTGGTGCTTAAATAAAGCCAGATCTGAAAATTTAGCCACAGTTCTTGAAGCTGAGTACATCTGGATAAGGAACATGAGAAATAGGGATGCTTAAACTAGGAAAACATCTTCTCAAAGAGATTGTGAATAACACAGGAAGGTCTTAACAGGCATTGGTTTAGAAGCTCCATCAATCTTATGATATTATGACTGGTTCACAGAAAATCTACTGCATACTGCAATCCTTTGATTTGAAAGGGTGTGTCTGGGACTAGGACACAGGAGACATTTGCCTTTTTCTGGAAGCTGTGATTTGTGCCAGATAAAACTCTAGGATAGCAAAGGTTTCAGATTTTTTACAATCTACTGAGAACAGTCAGAAGAGAAGTTCATAATGTATGATGAATAGACTGCATCTAAAAGAATTGATACGTAGAAATAGAAGGTTGACCTTGGCATGAAGGCACTGCTTATTATTGTGTTGTAAGTCTCAACATACAGTTTAAGTTGTTCACTGGACAAGAGAGGAGTTTGGAATTTTTGAACATCAGAAGATACAAAAATTCCTTGCAAGCTTTTTGAGAGGCATAAGCTTAATTTTGACAACGACAACTTAAAATATTCTGTCGTCAAAGTGAAAAACTAAGATTTTATCTCTAGGTAAGATATTTTTCTTGATCAAACCAGAGTTTGGTTGGGAAGTTTTTCACTTTGTATCATGTAAAAAAAGCAGATCTTTCTGTGTTTAACAAATTTGGATGAAGAAGAAATTCTTATTTTTGAAGGCCTGATTTACCTTTGTGAATTCCTGTTGCATCTGCTGTGGTTGTTTGCGCTATATAGAATGTCAGAAAGATTAGATGCAGTGTCAGGCAGAGATGTCACACCATTAAGATGTTTTCTTTTTCAGCTGTGAGTTTGTGAGGACTTGGCTTAGACCTGTCTTGAGATGGTCTTCTGCCTCTGATTTCGGACAGGTCCACATAACAATGCCTTATTCTGCAGTGTATGCAAGCTCTCCATAAAAACAGATGGATGTGTCCTTAATGCTGACCATCATGCTCTCTGGATCTTTGTGGTTTCTGCCTTTTTGACAGTACTTGTGTTAGCAGAGATTCACAGGTCCTTAGCAATCTTATCAAATTCATGAAGAATGAGAAATATGAGCACCTTGGAGCACTTACCCTACAGGAAAAATATTAAGGATTAAATTGCAGTAATAGCAGAAGAATAGGGAAAGCCATAGAAGACAAATACATTAAATCTTGAAACCTGCAGTGGCCTGAAGTAGAAGGTGAAAATCAAAGAAGAATGAAAGATGAATACTTCAAAGCAGTTGAAGTCATAAGAAGCAAAAGTCAAGGGGAAGTTGAGTTGCACCTAACAAAACACATCAAGGTTAAAAAGAAATAATTGCAAACATAGTATTACTATAAAGAAGATGAAAGGAAAGCATGAGTCCCATTGTAGAGGAAGAATGCAGTAAAGAGAAAAGTAAGAAAAAGCAATTTAAAACCTATGTACCAACCATTAATGGCATGTAGTTGGTTAACTCAGTCATCACACAAATGACAGGAAAAAAGAACTAAGACTTTGTAATGAATCTATTCTGTAATTTTTGTAAAAACGAGATTGTTGTAATCATCTTATGAACTCTGCCCTGAATATTCACAGAATTGTTTGAAAGGGTCTCAGAATTGTTAGTCATTGCTTTTGAGAAACTGCAGAGAACAAGCAGGTACCAGATGACTGTAAAAAAACCAAAGAAAATGAAAGGCTTTCTTTAAAAAAGGGACCTTCAAAAAAGTGGGCAAAAAAGGGTCAGAAAATGAAATTCTTGTTGTTCTACTCTCAATTTCTGGGAGATACAGGGACAGGTAATTCATCACATTATGTCTACATGTCTGTCTTTAAAGAAGATGCAAATCCAATCAAGCCAAAATAATTTCTGTTTATGAAGTAAGTCCTCTGCTCTGTTCAACCGTGTTCTAGTGTTCCAGACATTGACAATGGAAGAACCTCATACCCCAATTCAGTGGGATAATAAAGTGATCAGAGATCCCGAAATCATGGTATAAGATTAAAAGATCAGGGTAAAAATTTGGTAATAAACCTATGACTGGGATGAAATTCAGACTGGTGTTGCAATAGTTTCCGAAATGGGAAAGCCTGCTCATCAGAGGAAGAAAAGTCATTTATTCTTCATGCTTTTGGTGAATAGGATTCACCATAAGTTATAAGCTTAAATTGCAGCAAGATCAACATGTTTCAGTTATTGGAAATGTCGTCTAAAATCCATCTAGTAAAACCCACTGACACAGATCAGTGTGGAGTTTCTATCACTGAAAGACTCCACCGATGGTGATTCTAGAAGTAGATTTGGATCGACATCTGCCAGCAGTAAAAAGGTCCATCTGGCTTTGCCTGTGGGCAGTGGGATACCTAGATGTTCCCTTGGGATTCCATTCAACATAAATTTATTCAAATATAATAACACAACCCTCGCAGTTAAAATAGTTTAAAAAAATGAATTCTAGACTTAATTGTCTTAAGTGAACATATTCTTCATTTGCAGGAAATGAGTAAAGCACTTTTGTGACACAGTGTTCAGGGCATTAATTTCCTTGCATTTCCCAATAATTCATCAGCAGTCCCTTCTACTCCATCATGCAACTACTCCACCTTCTACTCCATCCATAGTAACCTATACATACCAACTTTTCATCCAGTATATATCTTTGTACACAGGTTGTGTAATTCCAGTGCTCTTTCATATAACACAAAGATGTGTCCACAAAACACATATTTACATGTATACTTCCTCTTTTTTCTCTTTCCATCCTTTTTCTTGTGCAAAACCCATATTACTTATGCTAGTATTGTAACTTGCAAGTATATTACAACCTACACCATCTTCATTGCTTGCATCCCTCTAGCATGCATCAGCTACTCAGAGGGAAAGACACCTGAACAGTTATTATTCTAAATTAGTAAGTCTTAATATTGAAATATTTGTTACTGAAAATTTCCAAAATAGATAATATTTTGGAATGGAGATTTTTTTTTTTTTGTAATAATAGCAATGCTTCATGATTGGACAATGAGGCAGTTTCTAAGCTCTCAGTTCAAAATTATGTTCCTATTATCATTAGTATTATTCTCTTACCACTGCTGCAGTAACAGATTCCCTGTCACATCTTAAAGATGCTATTGTTAAACACATCAGTATGTAACAATACAGTTACATTTTCTGTAAGAAATGTATGTACATTTAAAATAAAGAATATTTCTCAAGGTACATAAGTTTCATCTTTGAAGAGAAATGAAATTATTGAAGAAAAAAAAAACCTTCTTAGTTTTGTATCTTCAAAATGCCATTTCAATCAAGTATCATTGTGTGCTTGAATAAATGGAATTACCAACTTGTGTAAAGTTCTTGATCAGAATGAGGCTCTTAAACCAATTATGTAGAGATCAAAGTGCTTTAAATTATAAGGAATACATTTAGAATTATTAAAGGCTTCAAATAGCTTGGTTCAGGCAAAATTACATATAATTGATCAGTAGTATGTGTTGTCAGTAGAAACTGCAGTCATAGGTGTTGAAGATAGCTTTTTAGACAAATTGCAGTGAAACTTTTAAAACTCAAATCATAAGAGATTTCCTTCCTAAGGATTTTAACCGAATGCAAATCTTAGCCATTTTTAGTCCTCTTCTCTAAGTATGGAAAGATGAATAATAACTTAAAAATATTAACTAATATCATCTGGATGAAATTGTCAAATGCAGATGAAGCAAACCAAAACAAAAATAGATCACTTTCATTGCTGGGTAAGTGAAAATACAAATTCAGGATCTGAGGTGCTGTTGAAAAATGTTTAAATAAGTAATTCTTAAAAAAACCCCAAAGCCCAAGAAAACCCCCAAATCCCAACACATTAGGTTTACAGAGAGAAGTTTTCTTTGCCAAAGGGCAAAGCAATTTGTGGGAAATGAACATTAACACTGACAAATACAAACTGGACTGTCAGAGAATGATTCTATAAAGCACTGACTCTATAACCCACCCTGAGAATAACATGACTGTTTTATTGATTCTTATTTAGCCTCTGTGCAGTCCCTCTATCCCTTTGCTTTGAATTTTATGATTCATTTATTACAGAATAGAATGTCATTGTGGATAGGTAGCATTTTGAGAGTCAGGCACATAAATCCTAATCTTGCGATCATCCTGTCTGTCATACGGGAAAATACTGTCGTATTTTCATTGATTTTGTGATGAAAGTTTAGGAACAAAATGGCATGTATTATGTACTGTATAATGTAGGTTATTTGGTTTAATTAATACTTTACTATCTGTCTGTAGTTACAGTTTATGACCAAAATCAAAACTTGCTAAACTCCGTGGCAATCTCATAATCACTTCTCTTTTTGCATGAAGTGGCATTTTTCTGCCATCAGAAAATCTCTTGATGGACTTGACCCTAGTTTCAAGTCTGAAAGTAACTCATATTTTATCACAAAAATATTTTCAGCAACTACACTGAGAGTGCTGTGTACTTGACATATTTGGCTACTTCGAGGTGGGTTAATCTTGGCTAACAGCCAAACGCTTACCCAGCTGCTTACAGCCCCTCTTCCCAGCAGGACAAGTATAGGAAGAACCGGAGTGAGAGCTCACGGGTTAATAGAAAGGAATCAGGAACACTATTACTGTTGCAGACAAAACAAACCAGACTGGGAAAAGTTTAATTGCCAATTAAAATAAAAAAGTAGTAGATAGTTTCAGTAGTGGTAAGAAAGACGACACACTTTTAAACTTTTCTCCCTTCTTTTCATAGGCTCAGATTCATTCCAGACTCCTCTCTTCCTGACCAGCACAGGAGAATTCAGGGCAGGTACAGTTAGCATGTAACAATTTCTTTGCTGCCCGTTCCTTTTCACACTTTTCCTCTGCTCCGGCATGGCTTTCCCATCAGCTGCAGTTCTTCAGGAAAATGAGCTCTTGTCTGGGCTTGCTACATTTTCTCTGGGTATATCCCTTTACTCTGACATGAGTGTTCCAGGGTCTGCAGTGCCCTGCCAAAGAGAGCACTTTCTCATCTCTCTCTGGCCTCGGCGTTCCCTGGTGTTTCTCGCCGTTTCTGTTCCCACTTCCTCTCCCCGAGCAGCATTTTCTGCCCTTTCTTAGCTGTGCTTTCACAGAGGCACCGCCAGTTTTGCCGAAGGGCTTAGCTGTGGCCGCAAAGTCTCCACTGTGGAGCCGGTAGGAGCCAAAACGGAGCAAAAACTCTCAAATCGGGAGTCCCGCACCTCTTGTCACAGAGCCCACCCCGCAGTTTCTGCACCACTCCCTCTGCCGAATCCTTGCAACGCGCAGCAAATACAAACCTAACGAGCAGTGTTACTCAAGTCCAGGGAATAAAGCTAATGCATAAAAATTTGATTAATTAGGTCAACAGGACGGCAGAACTTAAATATGGAGGCAGGTATTCTGGAAAGGTAATGGAACTATTTCTGCACCTTGCTCAGTTCTAAATTAAATTTAGCTAACTCGGCAAAGCAACCAGACGTCATTGAAGACTTTGAGTTAACATACTGTTGCTGTTTAAAAGACAAAAATCAGAAAGGGAGGGAAGAAAGCTTCCCTATCAAAAGGGATAACACTGTCAGGCAGCATCACAGCGTGCCTCCATCAGCACTCAGAGGCGATCCGCGAGCTTGCGTGTTTCCTTGCCCCGAAGGCGCGGGAAGTTCTATCTTGACATGACGGTGAGTTTAAGGATCGCGTCCGCCGAGGGGCTTTCGCCGATCCAGCTCGGGATGCTGGGTACCGGCGCAGCTGTAGCGAAGTTCCAGCGACACCCATCCCCACCTGGAGGAGGCGGCGGCACCTCGCGGGGGTGTGCCGGTGCTCCCGGCCCCACGCGGTCCCGGCCCCACGCGGTCCCGGCGGTGCGGGACGCCCGGCCCCGGGCGGNCTTCCCCCCGCCGCGCTCAGGTGGGCGAGGGGGCCCGCCGCGGGCGGCTGTCCCGTGCCCCGCCGGCAGCCCCGGGCCGGGGTTCGGCTCCGCTGTGGGTAACCCCCCTGCCCGTGTCCTCTCTCGCCCAGATGCTCGCGGCAGCCTTGGTGTGCGTGTGTGC
>VXBR01003305.1:107769-274828 GCA_013400215.1 Cisticola juncidis | reverse complement strand
GCCCTCCGGCAGCCGCGCCCAGCCCGCTGGTTCCGTTCCTGCAGGGTGTAGGGCATCCCTTGGGGAGCGGGGACTGGGATACAGCCTCAACTTTCTCCCTTCCCCCGAATTTTAGTTCTTAATTGATTGCCTGCGGCAGCTCGGCGAGGACGATGCGGGTCCCGCACGCCGGCAGCCCGGCNGAGCCGCGTTTGGCCTCCGTGCTCCCGTTTCTCACCCCGCTGCGGGAAGGGATGCGGTGGGGACGCCGGGCCGAAGCAGGGGCTCGCCCCGCCGGTGCCGCCCGGGACAGGGCCCCTTCCTTCCCCGGGCACCTGGCAGCGGCGGCGGGTGGCACCGCCGCGTCCCGCCGTGCCCTGTCAGAAGTGCCAGCAGGGAGGGCGGGGGAGAAGGGGCAGCGCTCACGGCCTGAGGTTGCGGTGTCGGCGGTGCGGGTCTCAGCGCTGCGGCGGAGCGCGGTGTCCGGAGCGCCGTGCTCAGAGCCCCGGAGCAGCAGCCCCAGCCTGACCCGAATCTCATCAGTTACGAAACCTGCCGCTGTAAGGTGGCTCTGTCCTCAGCGTGCTTCCCCTGTGCGCCGAGTTCGGGCTGTATTTGCTGCAAGTTAAGTGAAGCACAACCTATTTTCAAAAGCCGTTCACATTTCTCTCAGTGGAAAAGATTTTCCTTGATCATCCAGTGTCCTGCGTTCTTTGGTGTCACTTTTAAAAACCTGAATTCCAACCATGCAAAATAATTTTCTGTTTTCTTTACTGTTTAACCTACGGATTTCTTTGATTTGGTGTAAAGCATTGATTTGGTTTGCAACTTAAGAGGCAACAGGTTTCGTCTTATTCTACAGCCTGCTGGTGACTGTGGTTTACTGTAGCAAACTGAAGTAAATGGCTCCAAGAAGTCTCTTATTTTTGTGAGACCTGGAGTGTCTTGTGATGGATGCATTTTCCAGCTTTATGTCTGTATTGCATGTGGGATGCAAACTTGGCTATTTATCTTAAGCAACTAGGAAAGAACTACTAGAGTAGTGGGAGAACTTATTTTCCCAATAGTTCTTATTAAACAGGGTAATTCTGGTGTGTGCTTCCAATCAGTAGTCAGATATTTTTGTTTGCCTTGAATACCTTCAAGAGCTTAGGTTCATGTGAAAAATACCTACCTGTTCAGTATGCTGTACATTGAGATCTGTGATTTTAGAAAAAAAAAGCAACCAAGCTAAAATCTGGTCCAATAGAAATGTTCTAGGGTTAAAGACTGCTGCTAGAAAACTCCAAAATACATACATCAGTTATGTTTTGTAATTGGGCAAAGTCATTTATGAAAGGACTAACCTGCAAGGCTGAGGAAGCTAAGTGCTCTCTAATGCCTGTCTCCTGGGTGCCCACTGACATGTACTGTAATATTGGATATTAGTCAGATAATTTATTCTGTGACAAGTAGGTGTCCCCAAGGGTTTTAAGAGTGACTGCTTTGAGGAAGTACTGCATACTGATTCTTCTGAGGCAATTTGCAAATATACTGGCTTACTTTTACACTGTGTAAATTTTGTAAGGCTGGTGCTTCAGTGAAGAGTATGCTTTCATTTCTTGTGCAGAATGCTTATGTCCTATTGATCGGTACTCAGTCTGGAATATTTATTTAATTTTACAAAGCTCTCCCTTTTAAAACATGGGTAGTTTTCAGTNCCCCCCCCCCCCAGTTATGTTAATCTACCTGTATGAGAATGCATTAGAAAAAAAATCTTATAAGAACACTTATCAATTATCATACTTAAATATAACATGGTAGAGAAGATTTACCATCCTGCATTTTGTATAATTAGTAAATTTACTTTTGTGACTGTAATTTGTTGGTTTTGAAATTGTAATTAGCAATGTGATTAGTGATTCAGATGTGGCCTACTGTTAAGGAACAGGATGGCAGCATTTGAAACGTGTAGGGGTAACTGTCTTGCAGAGTTAAAATCAAGCTATACAAGGCCTGTGTCTATAACTTTATTCTCTGGCCAGAGTAGGATATTTTTTGCAGGCTTTAAATACCCTACAGATGTAATGATGAGATGGAATTCTGGTGTGAAAAGAAGTATTTAAAGTATTTAAAGGCTTAACTTAAGACTTAACTGACAGGACTGATTAATGTGAAAGATAATGACCCTGACTTCTGGCTCATTGGCTCAGTTTCTTAAGAGTTTTAGATCACAGAGAGAAAGAACGCAGTCAGTCAGAAAGGGAACCCTTACAGAACCTGATAAACCAGGATATGCTATTTTATTTATAAAAAAGCAAAAACCAAGCCAACCCCCAAACCTAGCTCTCTTAACATCCTCTAAAATGTCAGTTTTGCCAGTAAATGTTATTAATGTGAGATTATTAGCTAAGATCTTTTCAGTACTTTGTACAGGCAGAGCTGTAATTGACTCCTCAATTCTTGTGAAAGGTCTTGATCATTCTGACAAATCTGTTGAAAATGCTGCAATAGGTCTGAGCAAGAACTGTCCCTTAACATGTACAGTGGGAAACTATGTATGTGTCAGAAGCTACCTACCTTCCCATTTTTTCTTGTGCAAAAATTGAGAATGGTCTTGTTTTTAAACAGGAGACTTTCCATCTTAAAGATAGAGGAAATGGGGTATGTCAGATATCAACTCCTTTAAGTTGTACAGGCAAGTGAAACATTTTAGATTCTGTAGGAGGGTACGTTTATTTTTTGCCTGAAATGCAGGGGAGGAAGAGTTTACAACCCCTTCTTAGTGAGGATGCAGTCCAGTTGCTGACTACCTGTAACTATCCACATCTGTCACTAAAACAAGTCTCAGGGCTGATGTGTTTTTAAAGTTTTCCAAGCTGCCTGCTTTAGCAGCCAGTGGTGTCACAATGCTGGGAGGTTCTAGGCCATGGGAATGTATCCTCTTTTTATTTCAGGCTTGGGAGCTGAGGCTTTTCAGTAGATGCTGTTAGGGGTATCTTCTTCATTTGTATTTTGTTATGTTGATAATGCGTTGCAGTTATGGTTTTATCTATGATGATAGCGCTAGACATTTGACAAATATATATATATACATATACTGCAGTTTGTCTGAAATAAAGATTCACTTTTTGAAAAATGTGATCGACAAATGGTATTACATTTATACTCTCCTACTTTGAACATCCTAAATCTTATCTAGCAAACCTTCATTACTCATAATACTGTAAATCTGTGGAGAAAACCAGATTATTGGAATATAGGAATTATTTTTTCTTTCTGATTACTTTCCAAATAATGGAGGTGTTTTTAATCCTAGAGCAAAACACAGTGACTTTGTAACTTAAAATACTTTTGTCTTTTTATATTATCTTTACAGTCAGTTGGACAAAATTGCATATAACATTGTATCACTATCTGAAAAACTTTCAGACCTCTTTTTCAGAAGTTTTATTTTTAATTTCTTTAAAATACAATGAAGCAAGATTCTGTAGAGTAACTAGTTTTAGTAATTGATATTTGTAAAGTGTCTTGTGCATTTGTGTTCATTAAAAAGTGTTTCATATGGTAAATTTTACTTTCTGGAAGAGAGATTTTGGGTTCTAAATTGCTTGTGAGTGATACATACTTTTTCTTTTCAGAGGTCATAATTTAAGTGATTGCTGTATTTTCAAGTTTAAGTTGATAAATGAACTCCACAACTTTGTCATAGAAGTGCTGTGAAAAATAGTAGGGTTGGTTATCATTGCAACCAGCTGCATCATACTGCAGTATTGACTATCATTCCACCAGGTTAATACAGTTATCAAGGGTAAAGAAGATAGAAGAAAATTGAACAGACCATAAAACCAAGCATCTATGAAGAGGAAGTTTGCACTGGATGTACTCCTTTTTACTCTGCTTTTCTGTGGGGTGTTCTCACATTGACCATCAAATGTAATGCCTTCTACAAGACGTGGCAAGTTTGGGCAGGCTTTTGAGGGGAGTATTTAAAGAGAATGTTTTTGCAACATAGTGAAAACTAAACCTCTGTGTTTGGAAAGGAGATAAATCGAATATTCATTCTCCATACCAATTCAGTAATAGCCAGCATTAATTATTCCCTTCTCTGTTTTGGAGGTTTAAGGCTTCTCAAAAACAAACACTGCCCCTCAATTAATCTCCATGCCAATTGTGCATTACTGCTGTGAGCAGAACATCTGTGTCCAGCTGTGGATCACAACTACATCTTTATACCATGAAGCAAGCCAAGGCCCTTTTAAAAGGGATTCATCACAAGCTCTTTGCACTTGGTTGTGGGATATAAATACTCAGCAGGTTTTCATGCTTGAGGAGTGGAGTACCAGTGCCTTTACTTGAGGAGGAGGACTTCTGTTCAAGACTTTTGCAATGGACAAGAAGCCCTCCTAGTTTAGGAGGATCCTAAATGTAGTTTACAGGAACTCAGTGTTTAGGACTGGATAGTGCAGCACTCATTGTCTTTTCTCTAATTCATGTTACCTCCTTAGTTGTGAAAAAAGTTTTGGTGGTCTTATTTCTCCAGTACTTTTTATACTTCAGGGTAAAAAATCTTATTATTGGGTACAGCAGCTCTTTTATGGCATAAATAAGTCATGATCATGACATCAGGAGAGAATGGAATTTCAAAAAAGAAAGATAAGCTGCTTCTTCTTTATGTTACCTTAAGCCTAAATTAAACCAAGATCTTGTAATAATGTAAAGTTACTTTTACAAGTAGGGCTTTGAATCTTTTCCACGTGCCAGTCTGTTAGCTGAAGCTTACTTCTTAAGTAGTGTCAGTCACTTTTTTCCATGACTTGCTTTGTATGATTTGAGTTTTGTTAATATGGTGAAGGAGGAAAAATTCTGAAGCCTAGGAGGTCTGAGAGAAAGAATAAGTATTTAGTACCTTCACCTGTAATTACTGCCTTTGAAATATAACT
Source organism: Cisticola juncidis (assembly GCA_013400215.1). Taxonomy (NCBI): domain Eukaryota; kingdom Metazoa; phylum Chordata; class Aves; order Passeriformes; family Cisticolidae; genus Cisticola; species Cisticola juncidis. The sequence goes on along the minus strand of VXBR01003305.1, from coordinate 269,927 downwards.
AATAAGCGCCTGAGAGATCTTTTTTAAACTGTAAAATATGGGAAAGTAAATATGGGAAAGTGTTAAGAATTTGTATTAATTTTAATTATTAAAGAAATTTAAGCAACTATTGAATTGTTCATAACTTCTAAATTGAATGTAAAAATATAGTGGGAAAGAGTAATGGAAATCTTAATTTTTCCATTCTTCCCTATTGTAGACAAAGGCTTCTAATTTTTATATGTGCTTTTAATTCATTCTCAAGTATGGATTCTTTTTGTCTTTCACATGATTACATTTTCTATAGTCTGTTTTTGCTGACTGTTTCTAGTGCCAAATACTTTTTTGTCTGAAAAGGCAGAGTCTACTAATCTCAAACTATTGTTTAACACTGAACTCTTAAATGTCTCTTGGAAGGCATTAACTTGGAAGCTCTTTATATAGCTAATGTTTAAAAGTTAAGTAAATGGTAATATGCTTTTCCTTATATTGCCCTTATAATCTAAAGTAAAGCTGATAACATTGTTTCATCTTATCTTTATCTCCTTTCTCTGAAGAATAATCTTCATTTTATATGCTGTAGGTTATTTAGTGGCTATGGATACCCAGTCTTCTCTTGTCTTTCCATTAAATCTTATTGGGATTGACTCTAGCCATCTGTGCTTATTATAGGGTAGTATAAATAGCTTTGTAATACACAAATAGATGGTAACAGTAACAGAAACTGCATAGGCTATCTTGGCTTTACAATCAGAAGGGAAAGATGCCTAAGGTTTTGTAAGGGGTGGCAGAATGTAGAAGACAGTGGATTGAGCAGAATTAGAATATTTTTAGACTGACGCAATTTCCTCTTTCTTCCTGTCTCCTCTGTTTCTGTTAATTCATAATAATTGAAGTATTTGATGTAACTATCTGAAGAAAAGAGAAATAATAACTTGGATTAGTATGTTTGCAAATGTTGGGCAGTTTCTGAGTGGAACTCCTTTGACTGAGTTAAGCAGTTGTGTGTTGTTTCTGTGTCATGACCACGTAGTCATGTTCCCTGCAAGATATGCTGAAGGATAAGAAAACAAGACAATCTTTCAGCAGCTGGTTACTTTTTTGGAAACCCAGCTTTAGAGCAACTCCCATGTATTCAAGCATCAGGCTACTTTTATTCCAACCAAGGTATTTCTATCACTTTTCTATCAGTATTGAAGAAGTACTTTAGTAAAATAGCTGTAGTTCTGTTTTGTGTTAATGTTTATAATGTAGACCTTCTAAAAATTTCTGATATTGATTTTGGAATGGTGTTTCTCCTATTGGTTGTTGCTTTTCTATTATCCTATTTGTCCTAACTTGGCATATTTTAATGTCTTAGCAACCATAGGGCATTTCTTTTTCTGCATATTTAAGTCCCACCATGCTTAATGCTAAAAATCTTGCCTATTTGTTTTGGAAATAAATACTGTGGAGGCAATGCTAGTAAATGCCAGCATAGGCAATTGTATTTAAAGCTTTTGTAATTTTCATATTTCTTGAAATTTGATTTCTGAAAGAAAAATGATAGTGGCTAGTAATATCAGTGATCAGAGCTTCACTGGGAATTCTTACCTAATTTGAACAATCTCTAGGTATTTGTTAGATCTTTTTTTAAATGGTTTTTCACTTCTACTTTCCCATTTCACACGTGATAGATGACAGTAGGAAAAATTATGTAGGAATTAATGATGTACCTAAAAAAGATGGTGCAGTTTAAGGTACCAACCTTGGACAGGACACAACGAGAGACAGAATGAAATTATAACTCATGACAAAGCTTTCACATTACAAATGAAGATGTGATTTCAATCTTTGCAAGTGGCTGCTTTAACAGAACACAATAAGAGAACGGGTTTAAAAGATTGAAATCATTCAAACTTTTTGGTGTTTTACCACTTCCAGAAAGTATTATCTTAATATGTTGTTCTTACAGACTACCCAGTGCTTGACATTTTGCTGCAGAAAATACTTATGAACTAAATTTTTATTTTCTCATGTGCTACATAATCATTGACTCAGAAGAGACTGTCAGTTTGAAGCTTGTTCAGTATTGCTCTAAAAGAGTCTACAAGTCATCAGTTTTATGTAGTTCACTTACACTGGGCCTCCATGCAGCTGAAAACAAACTCCTTTGACATTTTTGAGCTTACTCTTGATGATAAAATTCATTCCAGTTGTTAAATCTTTGTAGCATAGCAGTCAGAAATACTGAACTTACTCCTTGTTGTATGGTACTGCATGCGAAAGATGATCTGTTTTACCAGATTATTCATTAAAACAGAGGGAAGTTATTAATGTGAGGAGTGTGCGGGTCTATATTTAATGATGCATATATGTTTGAGCATTTAGCAAGGCTTGTGTTGGTGACTGAGACATCACTTTAGGAGGGTACCCAAGCAGTGATTCTTAGAAATGAAAATAAAGTAGCAGTGACAAGAATGCATTGGAGAAAGTGGCCTTGCAGCCTTTTGCAACAGAGTAAGTTAACCACTTTGGTCAGGTTTAGAAAGTCCATGTCAAGCTCTGAAAAACCTATATTCATAAAGTTTAGGACCAGAGTAGACCACTGGATTTGACAACATGCTTGCTTGTGTATAGTGGGTTATTTACTTATATATTTACAGATTATATTACACCCAAAAATTGTACTTTGGCAAAAGCATTTCAGGTTTCAGGAATCTTTGTGTGCTACTGGCACAGATTAAGGTTTGCTCTCTCAGGCCTGCACTGTGAGGGAATTAATTATCTGCAATAATCCCAGATGATCTAGGCAACAGGTTTATGCTGTTTTGCAGAAGAATAAGGAAGAATACTATTTAAACTAATACTGGTCTGATCTGGAAGTGTTTCCTTCTTTGGCCCAAATACGAAATGACTGGAATGAGTGCTTGATTTTTCTTATGCTAATTTGCTGTTTAAAATGATTTCTGTTCTACCATCTTTACAGAATTTTCTTGTGTGTGTTGTCAGTAAAAGACATTTGCTTTTATGTGAAAAATCACAATTTGTATTGGAACGCAAGCCAATTCAAATCTTAAGGAAGAGAGAGAAATGGCTTTCAAATTTTCATTAAGGTAATCCCCATGATAGGTACTTGTTGTTTTAATCTGGTGTTCAAGTCTTTAAGCATATTAAGAAATAGGTAGGCAGTCTTGTTTCCAACATCCAGGAACAAAAAACATGAACTTGAACAGCTCCTTTACAAAGCCAGCAAGGAGCTGTCAGATGGCTCACTGTGTTGCAAATAGTGCACAATATTTCATATGTGAACTGGATTAAAGCACCCTAAGTGCATAACTATTTTTCTAAATCTTACTCAGTCTAGGATTTCTCTCCTAAACTGTTAAACTGTTCAAATTTTCATACCTAGGCATATTTTTACAGGTGTATATATTTAACTTTAGTCAGGACTGCTTGATAGGCAGTTACAAGGCTTTGTTTTGATGAACTCTGGTACTTGGGGCATGAAAAGACAGAATTTCTTTAAACTGTTCAGAAAAAGATTGAATTATGTTAGAAAAAGAGGCAGTTGGTTCCACCTGTGATATCCACTGATATTCATGGGCTCCTCAAAAGAAAATATCCTCTCAAAGCATGCAGGGATATATGCCCCAAACTGCCTTGTAGTTACTGTAAGTAATGTCTTAGTCAAGTTAAGTGTAACATGATTATGAATCACGAGATTTCTTTCTGAGATCTGCGGGTGTAGTCTCATAAAGATGGAGAGGGAGTGATATGCAGATAGAGAGGGACGTGTATGCAGGAGTACAATTAACTATGTAGATTTGTACTGCAAAGTGAATAATATAGACTTATAAAAGCTTAAAATGTTTCAGTCTTCTTCAGTAGGACTGAATGTGGATTTATAAATTGAGTTCTACACAGTGGTAGAACTGTGGTTTGGACACAATCTACCATGCCCTTCTGTCATTGCGTGCTTTTTACATATGCTGAATGATTACAATTCCTCTCTTTCCTTTTTGCATTCCTGTGTACCAATTATAGTTTCTCAGGGCTGAGAAACCATTCATTTTTTTCCTCCAAATTTTCTAGATCTGGATTGTAGCACAGCTTCTGTAAATGGAAGACATTTTTGAGTAACATAACTCATTGGAAGACAATAATATTTTTCCCCCAGAAGGTTCCAAAGTACTAATACTATAGAGTATTTGATGTTCAGCACATGGGAAAGTTGAACTGTTGTGTGGGTTTGAGGTTTTCTTTTTGTTGGTTTGTTTTGTTTTTTTTTTTTAAATAATAAATGAATGAGGCCACATGTATGTGAGGGCACACACATGCTTAGTCTAACTGGCACCTCAGATCAATAAAAATATAGAGTGATTTCATGCTGTCTATCCCTCAATCGGAGCAGCAAAATGCCTCACAGAATATGAGAAGTATTTTATAGGTCCAACCTCAGCATGTCTGCAGTTTTATTTTACCATTTGATATCCCATTGATTGCAGATCATTTTTGGATATGTACTGAAGGTGACATGGGTTTAACAGTGTTTGTATTGTGCAGAATGAAATAATAATTCTAAATTCATGTCTTAGATTTGTGAGGCGGTTATCTGCAATAGTTTCAGCTCACTGGCTGGAAGAACTACGTCTTTTTTTACATTCCTATAAATATCACATAGGAACAAGGCAAGTATTTCTACAAACATGTAGAGATTGTAAAGAAAATGTTTGTTTGAACTCCGGCTTTTCCATGAAAAGTGGAAGAAGTTATAAAAATAATACTTTAAGAAAATGTGATAAATTATTCTGTGAAGCAAAGATGATGTTTGATTCTAACAGTGCTTATCTGGTTGTAAAATGTGATAACATCTTACACAGTTTAGGTTTTAAAAAGATCTTTCTTGTCAAACATACTGCTTTAGCTGGAAAGTAAGGGGATCTTGAATTTTTTTACAATTGGACTGTGGCTTTCCAGCCCAGTTTGAATGTGGTTGGACTATTCAACAGCATGAACATTAGGAAGTCTTTTCCCTAAAATATTGTAAAATTTGGCCAAACATTATTAATAATAAAAAGTTCATCTGGTTAGTAATATCTGTTTAGTGCTGCTTCTTCTACAGATACCATTGCTTTTTATTCTAATGCAGATGAAGAGTAGTAATTTGTACATGCTTAATTCCCACATACACAGGCCCTACTCTTGATAAGTTTTATCAGAAAGATGCTTTTTTCAGTTACCAAAAAAAGTACTAGTTGAAGCTAAAATTTCTGTAGCTGTAAAATTTTCACAGTATTTATACAACTGAGTTAAAATATGTCAATGTGCGTCATTCATTTATACTGCAATAAAACAAATTTAAGCTTGAAAATGAAGTAGATGTATTTTCAGATTTGACAAATGAATTTTTCGGTTGTTTTAACTTAGGTAGCTGTAGCCAAACAGCTTGCTCATTAGACCAAAAACCTGCCAAGAGTAATCAAGCATAGGGATGAAACAAAAGACATTGTGCTGTATTATTTTATGCCATGCGTTGATCAAAAGAAATGGTTGATTGAAGCAAAATTAAGAGGAAAAAAAGAAAATAATCTTCATAATGCTGAATTAATTATAATTTCAAAGTGATGTGTGGTCAGCCAACCCTGTAATGTCTGAATTGTTAAAGGAATTTGTTCAAACAGTGTATTTTTAAGGAGATTTTTAGGAAGTGAAACATTTCTGCTTGAAGTTTTTGGATTGTTTTTTCCATTTTATCAGATCTTCCCTGTGGGTTTCTCAGAATCACAGAATCACCAAGTTGGAAGAGTCCAACCCAGCCCTAACACCTCAACTAAACCATGGCACCAAATGCCACATCCAATCTTTTTTTAAACACATCCAGGGATGGTGACTCTACCACCTCCCCAGGTACACTATTCCAGTACTCTCTGAAAAAAAAATAAATCCTAATATCCAGCCTGTATTTCCCTTGGCATAGCTTAAGACTGTGTCCTCTCGTTGTGTCAGTTGCTGCCTGGAGAAAGAGACCGACCCCACCTGGCTACAGCCACCTTTCAGGGAATTGTAGAGTGATAAGGTCACCTCCGAGTCTCCTGTTCCCCAGGCATCTCTGGGATGATGTTGTATGAGACTGGATCTGAACCTGATTTGTAGGAAGTCTTGTCTAATCGAGGTCACTGAGGATACCTTCACTGATATTTGCGGGGGATGGAATTATGCCAGTCTGCTTATTTTAAATCATTATTTGACCATTAAGTCTACAAAACAGACTTCTGGATATATTTTGGATCTTTGAAAAATGGAAAGAAAGCAAACTTGAACTGGATTACAAACTAAGTCATCCATCCAATAACTCCTTTTCTTTAGAAAAACCTCTCTAGTTGTCAAACGTAGTGTAAAATACCAAGATTATTGTGGAATTTTTAAACTATATTTTTCTTTTTGCCTTATTAGGTACAAGAGAACTACAACTTTGTTGCAACTTATGTAGTACAATGTAACATTGTTTCTTTATTTTGTTAAGTCACCATATTTGACTGGGGGTTTTATTTTCCTTTTCAGTAAATTATTTTCCTGAGTAAGTTGTTATTCTGCAGCTCTTCCCCCCTGCTTCCTGTGTACAGCCATTTGCGAGGTGTGAATACAAAACAATCTTTCAGTTTTGCTGGCCTGAATCAAAGTATTTAATTTTGGCTAATTCATCTTTGAGGATTTCTGTTTGTGTATTTAAGGTCTGTGTCTGATTCATTTGCTGCACTGCTTCGTGGAGTTGTAGGTAGGAGCCTCTGTGCTGCCTTTACATGCCCTTCTCCTTCAGTGAATTGCAGATTGCATGATCATTCTGCTTTTCCCTTTTGCTGAATCACATGATGCTCTGTGCAAAGCAGTACAGAAAGTGAAGTAAATTGGAGTGTGACAATTACGAGGTAGAAATAAAGTCAGACAAGCATTAAAAAAGCTTCACAGTGCATAGCAAGACAATATTTCTGAGGCAAGATTTTAATCCTGTATCAGAAAGGCCATTTGTATGGATAACAATATGGTTAAAAACTAAAGCTGAGTAACCTATTTTGTCAGAGGTATTAAAGGATCTGTTGCACAGCTTGATTCTGTGGGAAATCACAGAGTTGATGTCAAAACAAAGTACTGGGATGGATTTACACATTTATTGCTTCTTTCATCTGTTGCTAGAGTAGATTGATAATTTGGCATCCTTAATTCTTAGATGTCTCAAGTAAAGTACAAATCTGTAGGCAGAACAAGTCAAAACCAGATTTAGGTAAGATCCACCATTGTATGATTACAACTACATTTTTTGAAGTCTGTATTTAATCTCTGTTCATATTAGTATATCCTGCTTATTTCACTTGTCTTAAGTGAAGGTCTTTTATAACTGTCTCAGATTTATTTTTTTAAGAAGTTACTTAATCATTTATGTATTTTTTCCTCATCTTTATTCAGAAATCTGCTAAGCTACTTGTTATTTCACTTCCTGACTAGGCAACACAATGGATTGTTCATGTTTAAATATCTTCACTAAAATCAAAATATTTTGTGTCACTTTCCTTTTATGACATTCACCAGAAAATTAGAAATGAGACTAAGTTGAAATGAAAGTCAAAATTTTATTGCTGTTATATCAGCTGTAGGGATTTGCAGCAAGTACCTTATGCATGTGGATATTTCGTTGACACTGGTCATGGTGATAAATGTCTCTTTCTACTCAGCCTTTACACCAGTTTCGAGTTTCTGGTCAATCCCATAAACATCTCAAGGGTTAGTGTTGCTTGGAGTCGCCAGGTAAGAACCAGTGATTTTATGCCTTTTCTATTCCAGTTTATTTTTCTGTATTTGGTATGACAGAACTGGAAAAATGGGTGAAGAAAGAACTTCATCTTTCAACCTGGATCTAAATCATCAAGATGACTCCTATTTTAAACAGTTAAATGCCTGAGACTATAAAGTCTGAAGCTGAGGGTCAACAGCACCACTCATACTTGGGGGCTAGAGTTAGTGAGCATGTAAACTTCCCACCCTCCGTGAACCTAGATTAGTGGAAAGCTGGACCGTACAGTTACATTGTGTCAGAAATAGAACATCTTATCTAAAAGCCTGAGTATCAATTCAGGTCAGAATTCTAGATCTTACCACTTAAGTCATGAATTTGGAAGAATTTTTCTCATTATATTTTTGTCCTTTCTGACAAGTAGATTGCATGAGGCTGGAAGTCTTCCTGCTTTCCCTCTGCAACTTTAAGTTTCTTAAAGAAGGATTTGAGTGAATAGTGTGCTTGCTGAAGTTCAATATCTATAACAAAAATCTGTTTTATTTTTGTGTGTATTCTATGAAATTTGACTGTGACTCTTAGATAATGCCTTATTGCTTTTCAAAATAAAGGTACTCTCATATTTTGTCATTTGTTGGGGGTTTTTTTTGTTTTTTTTTTAGTTTAATTTTTCATGTAGAAGGAGTTATATACCTAATTTTTATTATAAAGCAGGCAGTTTGGCACAGAAAATGTCCTGTAAAAAGTGTAGATTGTACATTGGGAAAAAGGTTTAGAAAGTTATTGAGTTATTGAGTTACGGGGGATTAAAAGGAGGATAAGGGCTTCACTCCAACAGTGTAGAATTAGATAAGGACTTGATACTGTTATTTAGCTGTATAATTGCTGTTCTGAGTGATTTTTGGCTTGAGGTTTTAGGAGCAGGTATTTGTAATGACTGACTGCCTCATAGATTTGTAGGACAAGGAAGAATCCTGAAATCTTTAAACACCATGTATTAGCTTTCTGGGAAAGCTTTCTGAAGAAAACGTGTGAAGTCTTATGAAACAGCAGAATACTTAAACATTCTTCTAAATATGAAATAGTATTGTACCACCCCAATGACTTGCTTTAAAGTTAAAAAATAACACAATTATGAAATAATCATTCCATATTGTCCTTTGATTTACTGTTTCTCACCTAGTTCATTGTCATATGTTGTTTTCTCTCTATTTAGTTGTTTTGCACGTAGCAATTAAATTAGCATTCTTGGGAGTAAGCTTAAGAGCAATTTAGGGGGTTTCTAAGGAAAAATCGCTCCTTTATGATCACATGAGTACTGTTTAATGATTTCTTCTGAGAATGGAACAGCACAATTTGTAAGCGAATACTCATCCAAAGGCATTTAAGTTCCCTGAGTTCTTACCTCTTGGATGTCTAGTTACCCCCTACAGGCAGCCTACTATATGTGTCTGTTTGGAGGAGTGGAATTTATCTGGTTCTTTTAGTAGATCAGATTCCTAGTTAATTTCTAGGAGTCTGTATTTTACTGCACTAAAAATAGCTTATTTCCTTACATCACTTATTAATGTGATTAAAATAAGACCGAGTGCCAAGTGTTAATTTTCACAACAGCCATTAATGTTTGAACATGTTAAGTGCATCCTGAAATATCAGGGATAAAATGATCAGGTATAATGATTTGTTAATAAAGCATTTAATGATAAAGATTCAATTTTAGTCCAGTACTATTGACCAATACTTGGATAGGTTGGTATCAGTCTTAGAGGGGATCTGATGCTGGATTTCTCAATTGAACCAAGCTGATAGTGTAGTGATCCTAATTAATCACTACTGGGGCTGATTTCTGCATGCTGAATTTGAATTTCTCACATCTTGAGTGCTCTGTGTTCTGTCCAGCAAAGAGTTTAGGCCTGTGGCTGATGTAAGCCTGTGAACAAGCTTCCTGTGAAATCAGTTGTTGTTATTCCATTAAGTAAGATTACTAATTTGTGTTAATATCAGTACTGTCTGGCCAATTTCTTTTTTTGCTGTTGTTTCCAATAGTGTGGAGTTGTTTTTTAATAGATGAAGTGGTTGAATTGTTTGCTTTTGGCACAGGTACTGCCTTACTGGTAGGTTTGATATGACAATATTACTTGGACATTTTAGGAAGTTAAGCTCTTTGGAAAGATTAATTGTAGCACCAGTTACTTTGACAGCCTAATTCACATTTTATTCACACACACACAAAAAAGGAAATATGATAAACTGTCTAACTACTGTGGTGTCTGAAATGCTTTGGTTATTTTTTTAAGAAAATGGTAAAACCACTGTGTTTATTGACCTCTGAAATTTGCAATCTTCATTTAAATGAAGTTTATCATTACTAATGTAGTATAACTATCCAAAACATAGAATTTGTGGTTGGATCTGCTGTGCAGGAGCAAATAATGTTAGAGCCAATAAATATCAGATCAAGTGTGTAAAAACATGTAGATCAATTTCTAGATTGTTATTTGCAGGTATAACTATCCTAAGAAAACACTATCCTTTTCACTATTTTAAAATTTATCGAAGAGGAATATACATCAAGAAACCCAAAATCTTTTCAGTAGTTAATGCAGTTTATCTTACTTGGACATGTTTCAAAATTTTGTATTAAACAGTAAACCTAAAAGTAAGATTGTGTATGAATTTAAGATAGTATTTAGTTTCTGCAGCTTCAGTTATGTATCCCATCTTTTTAGTGTGCTCTTCTGTGCCTAAAAATTCTATACTTCTTTTATATCTGGACACTCACCCCTTCCTGTGATGTAGCTCTTTTAAAGTTAAACATTTCTGTAACACACAGATCAATAATCTATTCTGAACACTGGCCTGCAGTACACGATTGTAGAAACTTTCCTTGTTTGTAAATTTACTTGTTCTTCTGCAGATGTGTTTTTGTTGTAGGTCTTTCACGATAACTTGCTGAAGAATAAGCAATAACTAATCAAGAACAGCACAAATCAAGAGCATGACCTCAATTTTTTATATCCCAGAGGAGAACTTACTATATGAAATGTAACTTGAATATCATGAGCTGTATGGGCCAGGTGTCTTTTAGCAGCCAGCTCCAGTAGTTTATGTGCTTGCATTCAGCTAGAGCTGTTACTCTGAAAATACTATTCTGAAATGGATTTGTGTGCTTTTTGAGTACCTTGGGAAAGTTTTGTGTTGATAAGAAGTTGTTTCAGGTTCTGTAGGGTTATTGATGAATTAATCAGAAGATGAAAACAGCTTTTAAATTGAACATGTGTAGAAAGCACTCAATTTCTAGCTAGAAAATAGCCTTACCCAGTGGGATTTCTGTAGAGTTTCCTTATAAAATGTGGACTTTCTGTTTTAAAATTAATTGTTTTCACCAGGTCTCATGATTTTTGCTGAAATGTTTGAAACAGTAAACGGTCAATTTGTCTTCATTAAGACTTCTTTTTGTAGGAAGTGAAGTTAGAGAAATGTGATATGGAAAGTTAGTTGCATAGACTTGTAGTATAAAGTGTTACATAGTATTATCTGGGAGGAAAAAAAAAATCACCAGAGGTACTGTTTATATGTGAGAGCTTCTCATGGGTTGTAGAGAATTCAAGGTAGAACTCTGACCTAAGAACAAAAATGGTGTACTCTACCAGGCTATTGAAAAAAAAAACTCTCTAAAACACCTGACAAAAACTAAATGTGTGCTGTTAGGCACTTCCAATTCTTAAATTATTTCACAATAGTACCATTTATTTGTGGTTACTGCATTTTTTGTTAGTTTCTGTCAGTACCTTGCTACCCCATATCACCGATATGGAACGAAAGCGTGATACTGCAGTGTGGTTTCACAATAGGCAGTGTATTTTTTGATGGATTTTGGTTTTGATTATGTGTAGAGATATATGTGATTCTAAGCTTGTATTTTAAAAACACCCAAATGAACACAAATGACTTAGCAACCAAAGAAGCAGCAACTTGCTGCATATAATTAAGTTTTCTTGTTATTAAGTTAGCATTTGAGTTTGGTTGCTTGGTGAATAATTATTTGTCTTTAGCATACATAATCTATTTAAAGGGACAAAGTACATATGCTTAATATTTTCTTCCTGGTTTTCAGGAGTAATTTCGTATACTTTTCGTATGTTTTCCTTTTGTTTTTATTGGTCTACTACAATGTGTTTCATATCTTTGTGTCTTGTGTTTACTTTCGTATTGCTTTATTAGATAACTGATGGAACAAAAGAAGCTGAGTGATTCTCTAGGGAAAACAGCAAAAAAAAAGTTGATATGTACACAACAAGCACTAGAAGGATATTTTCACTGATTTATAAATTACAACATCAGTATGGCCGTTTTTTCATAGCTGGACTTTTAAAGCAAATGTTAGGTGTTTTAGATTTATTTAGGCACAAACCAGCAGGGCAAATATGTGTCTGTTTGCAGGAGAAGCATGTGGGGGTTTTTTTTTGTGTGCGCATACATATGCGCATGGTGGTTTTTTGTGGTATAAAATTCCTTTGACTGTTAACTGTAGGTCTGAGACAATAAATACTCTCTTTTATAGTGCAAGAAACTAGATGCGAGTTTACATCTTCTGTAATTCTAATTACAGAGCTAAACTTAAGGAGAGGGTGGTATATGTTCTTTTTATTGTATACATTGCCATATATGATGTGGCATAAATTAAGTTTATTGGAAAATCTGTATTGTTGGGATTTTTCTTTCTCTTGTAGTCAAAAAAAAGACTTTGTATCATTTTGCTTTAAAAGGACTCTTGCAAAAATACTGACTTGTTAAGTTTGTCAAGTGTATAATTAAACCTGTTCTCTCATGTAGAAGTATTTCATTTAAGTTGGTAATGTTAGGAAGACTTAAATCAGTTTGTGACAAATGAACAGGATATTATCCTTGCTGTATCAATTATAGTGAGTAAAGAGAGAACTCTGGAATAACTTATCTCTCTAGATGAAACTGGAAGATCTTACTAAAACTCTTTTAAAAAAGTATTTGTCATCAGGGCATCTGTCACTCCTATGGGTCTTGATTTCTACTGAGCACTTTTTCTGTCAGGGATGGAAAAAGTTGAAGTTTCATGTAGAAAAAGAATCTTTCATGAAGAGGAAACTCATAAAGATGACTTTCATGTTGAAGAGTTACAGAAAAAGATAATATTTTTCTGAAGTAAGAGTAATCTTGTGAATTGAGTCCTGATTACAGAATTACTATCAACAACCGATACATGTATATGGTGATAATTGTAAAATAAGTAGTTATAGAGAGCAAATGCTTTAGCTATTCCTACTGGTATCTCCCTATGGAGAGACTAAAGGTGCATCTGTGTGGCAAAATGCTCTCAAGAGATAAGTGTAATGAGTGAGGCTATGAAGTAGTAATAATATTTATTATACATAGTATTTATAAATAGCATATCTCTAGTAATGCAGGGCAATAAGCAGATGAGTTTATCCTGTTTCTGAGCAATGCCTAAAAAAGCAATATAGGCTCACACTTTCAAAGATTTTGGTATTTGAATTTGGTGTGCAGAGGTGATTTGAATGGATCTGTGTGGTACTTTGAACAAAATTAGTTTTACACATTTTGTGTAAAAGTGCTTAAGTGTGAAGTAGCTTAATATAAACCTCATTTTTGCCACCTCCAAGTGAAAACTTAATGCAGAACAGTTTGCCATCTTGCTTGTAGGCAGGACTTAGTCCACTGAGCTTATTTTTGAACATCAGCCAATAAACAATTATATGTATTGTGGCTAGCAGCATGTGTGTTACTGCTGCTTTCCAAAACCAAAAAATGTTTAGTGGCAGTGTTGTAAAAGTAGGTTGTTGGTGTGCAGTTATTTGGAGGCAACTGAAAATCACTACTATTATCAAAAAGGCTCCAAATATATTTAGCTTATTCACTGTTAAACCTGAAACTTGAAAAAATATTTCAGTTGTTGGTGTCCTACTTTTTTTGACTTGGTGACTAAATTTTAATGCAAATTAAAAAGAAACTTTTCTGTAGAATGTATTTGACATATTTCAGATTTTTTTTCTTTCAGTAATGCCTCAGAGCTCTCCAAATGCTTATGAGTACCAGACAAAGAGCCCATGCAGATCAGGCACTCTGTTTACTAATGCTATTCATAAATGAGATATACTGCTGCAGAAATTTTGATATTTCAGCTGGTTCTTAATTAAGGACCCCCCAAAGTACATGTTTTTTTTGGCTCTTTTTATTCTAGCAACTGAAGTACGTATGAGAGGAGGAAAGAGTCTTTAGTCTGTGGGGAAATTTAGTTAGGCATTTTTTTTGGCCATGGTTAACCTCATTTCTGAGGTAAAGAATGAAGAGCAAAGAGAAGGATTAAATTGAGAGAGGAAAGTAAGTGTACACACCCCAAAAACTTCAAAGTAGAAAGGAGAGATGTTTTTTTCTTGTCTCCTTCTGACAGTTATTGGAGAGAGGAGAAAACTTGAGACTGAGTAAAAGCATTGTTTGAGATGTTTATAACCTCTGCTGTGTCTGCACATAATATTTGAGTAATTTGCCTATTGAGCATCTAAATAGGAGCAGACTCTTCCTATTGATGTGTTTCTTCAAGATTCTCAAAGATAAAGCAACCTAAGAAAAACTGACATGTGTTCAAATACTTTTAGAGGTGTAATTTAATTTGCTTAAGGCTATTGCATCTTCTCTTTCTTGTAAGGATAAATGAGGAGCTCGACCCCAAAGTACCAGAATGAAAGATCACAGGTAGGAAAAAGCACATGATTGAGATTGGATATTGTTATCACTATTGCATGACATTTTATGTATTTAAGATAAGCTTAGGACTCCTAAAGTTTGCATATTATAGTCTTGTTAAAATAGGAGGTATTAGTTTATATTACAGTAGCCTTTCTACTTTGTTAACTGTGTTCCTGTACATTAGATTCTGTTTTCTGTTTTTTGTTGTGAACTATCTGGAAATGGAGGAATTAGTAAGACATTTTAAAGGCTTTTAAGCCTTTCAGCATTGATTAATGTGACAGTTGGAGAGGGAGAAATTTTGCTGAAGTTTGTATCTCCTGAAAGGTCATCCCTTTTCTGCATAATTTGAGCTGTAATTAAAAGGAAGAGTTGTTTAAAAGGGGAATGAGCTTAATGGATACTACACTTGTTTGAAAGGGCAAATCTGCTGTGAGTAAAAATTCTTCTTCCCAAATGCCTGAGTTTCTTTCTTAAGAGGTGTTCACTTCTCCTCTTTGTCTGAGCCTTTTAAAACTAGACCCAAGTTTCTTTCTCCCTCCATGCGAATCACCAGGAATACAGTCCAGGCAGGAGTAAATTGCTGGCATTATCATCAGAGGAATGAAAAGACTTGAAGCTCTAGAAGACCATGTTATTTTTGCTGACTGGCTGTTACCATCTCTGCCTTAAATCAGATCATGTGGTGTGTGCAAGGTCTGTGCTCTGTTTATGTACATCTCTAACTCCAGTATATTGGTCTGAAAGTGTGCACATCAATACAGCTGCAAATAGTAAACACTGGACTGACTTTTGCTATATGAAGATTTGACCAATGTTTCTGTCTTTCCCTGTTCTTGTATTTCTTTCCTATTTACCTCTCCATCTCCTGCATGCTGATTTTTTTTTTTTTGTCTTTTACATGATCACATATGGCAATGGTCAGTTGGCAGAAATACATTGTGTCAAATTTACCAGTGCTGTATGATTCTTGGTAGGATTGCTCTAGATAACTTGCACTGTAGAGAATTATTACTGTACCATAATTTGTCTTTTTTCATATTTATGAATGTAGTCCTCATGAAGTTTTGCTTTAATCTGGATGTCAATTACCTGAAATCTCCATGCATTTTGCTGAGCTAGGGTGGAAGAAAAAGTCCTGCAATAAGGCAAGGAGAGATTTTAATTTTTATTTCAGAAAAGTTTTGGTAGAAGAAATAGATGTGAAGAAGAAAAGCTATTATTTTCTATAATCCTTCATGACTTCTGTCATAATTCGTGTCTTTTCCATTGGGATACAAATCTTTAGAAGCTGAGAAAGTGGAAAGAACAGTTCAAGAAAAGTTTTGATAACAAGAATGCTACTTCTCAAGGATGTCAAGATATTGTGAGTTTCTCATAGATAGATACATATATCACCCTAATAGTGGAAGAATTTTGAGAAATCTTTGTATAATTTACATCTTTATGTATTCATTTTTCTGTTAAGATTATTACTAGGCAAGAAATGAAATTAGGATACAACTTTCATGGCTTTTGTTGAACTAAGAAGACTACTTAGTGCCAGGACTCTTGCCTTGGTTCCTTAAACAACCAGGAATTTCATTCCCCCTTTTTTCCTTACCTGATTTCTATCCTTACGTTTCAGCTGTTTCTCTTTTCAAGTCTTATAAATTATGTATATTATTTTCACCAGTATTTGAGACTAGACATTAATTTATCTTTCCTTAGGAATAGAATGTAAATTAGATATTACTAGGTTACAGGTTGAGATAATGAATCGTTTTGGCTAGAAAAATATCAACATTAAAGATTTTTCAACTTTTTTTCAGAGAAAAAAATACAGATTTAAATGCACTATTTTTGCTATTTTGCAGAAAGCCCATTCTGATGAAGGTTGAATCAACTGTGATAGTAATGTATTGTTCCTTGCTGTGCGGAGTAACTTAAATTTCCAGCCTAAAACTGCTAACTGGATTTAAAGTGCCAGGGTACTGCGACTGGAAGGAGAAAAAAAGGTGCACCAAAAAGCATTTTCCCTTTCCCATTCCTTCTGAAATAGCCAGGTTTGGAAAAGTAGTGTTGTCTTTTTGGGTAAATTTTGCAAAAGAAAGAAAACATGTACGTTGTCCGGGTAAAGCACTACTGGGTTTGTGTGTCGGGTGATAGTCAGGATTTCCTTGCTTGGCCGGATAGCTACTGAGAAGGAAAATATTTGTTCAGAAAGTGAAACTGAGACTCATCTTGCCTAACTGCAGTAGTTTGGAGATTTAGCATAACCGGGTTCTCTGCAAATTTACTTTATATGGTAAGTGGAGACAGGTGTCTGCTTCAAACAGTTTTTTGTTGTGATTTTGTGTGTGACATCTTTTTGAAGTGGTCACCTTCTTCTATTTGGAAGGCTAGTTGTCCTAGATGCTTTTTACAGATGGAACAGCTGACTTTTAAACACTAAAATAAAATACAACTGGTACTAGACTAGTACTTGTCTCCAGTTTTAGGTGTTTTGTACAAGGTAATGGAAAACAGTTCTTTGTTTTTCTGTAAATTCAGTATGGGAAGAATAAAGCATTGAACCTGCATGTAAAATAGGTGTTTTATGAGCAGATTATTTTATTTTTACAGTGCAGCATTATACCGGTAAAAGAAATTGAAAACCTTTAACCCTGACATGTATAGCTACTACGCAGTCACTAAAAATTTAATTATTTTATTTCAACATTCTTCTTCCAATCTACTTCTATTTCAACATTCTACTTCCAATCATGTTTGAGGTTATTCCTGAAGAACAAAATTGAGTTATCACCTATGGGAACTTTTCTGGATTTTGATTTTTCTATCCTTGGATGTTCAATAAAATTGTTGGTAAATTGATACACTTTATAAACAGTTAATACCTTCTAATAACCATGTCTGTATTAGAGAAGATACACTATATCCTTTTAATCAATTGTTTCTCATTTTTTTCACAGAGGTGTCTGATCTTCAGATTAGCTTGTTTAAACATGAAATACTCCAGTGTGTTTTATATGTGGTCGAGGACTGATAAAGGGCGTGATCTGAAATTGTTGGAAATGTTTAGAGTACCGAGGTGTGCTGGGGGTCCTTGAAGACTGTGGCAGAGTGATAGAAGACCATGCTGATTCATGCAGTCTGGATAGGAATGTCTCAGAACACTTTTTCCCTTGCCCCACCTGCACTGTGTTACAGTACTTTGTCTGAAGGAGGCATAGGTGTATGTATTTTGTCAAAAATTGTGGTTTTGCAGTAGTGCTGCAGTCTGCAGAGTGGGTGTTGGTTTCTTCAGGGAGCTACAGCAAGAGGTGTGCTGTAGTTTAAGGAAGTGGAGCTTTGTAGCTGTGAATTGCTCTACTGTCATTCGACTAACCACATCCAGTTATATTCCAGAGTTTCAGGGAGAACCTTCAAAAGCTACTGATCAGAGTAATGAATTGAGGGATAGGTAGTAAATTCTGAAGAGGAAATGAAAACAGGTAAGGCCAGAGTTTAAAAAATCCCTTAACTTCCTAAATTATGTGAAAAGAACAGAAATGCAAGGTAAAATATACAGATACATCCATGCATAAGAGAGCCAGAAAGGATAAAAGGAGAAGAATTTGAAAACAAGAAATGAAATAAACAAAGCAGCTTTGTGTATGCTTGCTGCCATACTCCACTTATCTGGGAATGCATGATATAGTATTTATGAAGTTCCTACTTCAAAAAAAAAAAAACAAAAAAAAAATACTGTGAAACCTGTAGGCTTTGCATTACAACTGTTTATTTTTGAGTAAAAAAAGGAGAATTGCACAGTGTATTAAACTACCTATGCAAAGATAAAAGCTTGAGATTTTAGCCCAAAATACCCCAAACATTAAAAAAATAGATGTCACGATTATTTCACCACATTTTCTGATATAAAGCAGCTTTCACTGCAAATATTTTTTTCTTGTCCCACATAGCCTTAGCCTGAGAGGCAATGGGAGTTCAAAGTATGAGTTTTCTGAATGTAGAGTAAGGAACTTTGTTTTAGAAAGGGGAATGAAAGTGAAGGCAGAAGCATCAAACTAAGGATAGGTTTTGGTGGCTTGTTAACACCTGAAACATCCTGATTAAAAAACATTCTTTCTTCTTCAGCCAAAATAGAAGAAGGGTGTGTGAGTAATTCTTTTAGCAAGCAGTCAGTGATTTGAATTTATTTTTCTAGCTGGTCAAAAAGTCTTATTATGGACTATAAGAATGCTTGTCTTTAGCTTATTAAAATGATTTTGGGCAACAGGATAAAAGAATCCAAAGTAGACTGCATTATATGTAAATGTAAAATAATTTTAAAAAGTAATTTGAGTGCATTAAATGGAAGCTTTGTTTAGTGGAGTAAACTGAGCAAAGAGATTTTGAACAGCTGGGAGTAAGTGCTGTTTTAAATACAGAGTAATGCTTTTATACATTCATGTGAATTAAAATTGGTGCTCTGTATTGTTCAGAGGATTTAAGAAGTTAGCATGATCATCAATGATTCTGTGTTTAAAAGCAAAGAAAAATTGGTACTGCACTCTGCAGGAAAGTCTAAGCGTTTACTTTTTATTTCTTTAGTGTTTCTTTCAGACGAGCTTAGATATGGAAGAGTACCTTTGGTCACATTCTTGCTAAGCTGGTGAAGAGAACTTTTGAACTAAAGTTGCTGTGAAAGGGGAGCTGCAATCCATTCCCCTCTTAACTTTGATGCCAGAGCTGGAGGAGAAGCCAGAGACTGGAGAGGATATATGGAGCAATAGGAGATCTCAAGGGCAACACAAAAGAATTCCAGTCAGTAAGTCAACTTCATAGGGGCCCAGCTTAAATGCCTTTGTGCTAGTGCATGTATCTTAGAATTAAACAGATTTAAATGTGTGCACACCTGCAGGCCTGTGATCTTCTTGGCATTGTAGAGATGTTTTCTTATTGGCTTTCATGACTGGAGTGTTGGACTGGAAAGATACAGGCTTTAGGAAGACAAGGGAGATGGGAAAGGGATGTCACTTTCTGTGTCCATGACCATCTGGAGTTCATGGAGCTCTGCTTGGGAGCAGATGAGTTGACTGAGAATTTATGGGTCAGGATTAAAGGGAGGGCAGGGGCAGGTAGGACAGATAGGAGTGGCCTCGTTTTAACAAACCCTGGTTCCCACACAGGACTTAAACCAACCCAATACCTGTTGGAGGGACAATGCAGCAGGGTATAAGCATTCCAGGAGGTTCTCCTAGTGATAGAGGAGCCAATGAGGAGAGGTGCTATGCTGAACCTTGTTCTCAGCTACAAGGAGGATTTGATGGGGAGTGTGAATCCGAAGGATGGTGTTGGCTGTAGTTCCCATGAAGTGGCGGAGTTCAAGATCCTTAAGGCAACGAGGAAGATGCACAGCAAGCTCACTACCCTGAGTTTCCAGAGAGCAGAGCTGGCCTTCTTCATAGATGTGATTGGCAGAGTACCTTGGGATAAAGCCCTGGGGAGATGAGGAGCCCAAGAAAGCTGGTTGATCACATCCTCCAAGCTCAGGAGCAATGCATCCCAACAAAAAAAATCTGGGCAAAATCACTGAAAGGCCTGCGTGGATTAACAGATTGTTCCTTGGTAAACTCAAACACAAAAAGGAAGCCTGCAGAGGGTGGATGCAGGGATAAGTAGTCTGGGAGGAAAACAGGAATTGTCTGAAGAGTCAGAGATCAAGTGAGGAAAGCTGAAGTCCTGATAAATTTAAATCTGGCTAGGGGCATCAAAAGCAACAGGAAAATCTACCACTGATAAAAGAAGGACTAGGGAAAGTGTAGGAAGTCTCAGGAAGGGTGCAGGGAACCAGGTCACACAGGATATGAAGAAGGCTGATGTACTCCACAATTTTCTTGCCTCAGTCTTCACGGGCAAGCATGTCAGTCACACTGGCCCGAGTTGCAGGAGGCAAAGGCAGAGACTGGAAGAATTAAGAACCATCCACTGCAGAAGATCAGATATGAGATCATCTAAGGAAACAGGGTCCATGAGACCTGATTAGATACAACTGTGGGTCCTGTGGGAACCATCCAAGGAAGTGGCAAAGCCACTACACATCATACCCAGAGGCTGGTGAACTTCCTTCTGGAAAAGGGGAAACATAACCCTCATTTTTAAAAAGTGAGATAAGGAAGACCTTGGAAACTACAGATCAGTCTGTCTTACCTAAGTGTGCAGCACAATCACAGGGAAGTTCCTCCTGGAATCTCTAAGTGATTGGTAGCAGCTCAAATGGCCTTCTTTGATGGGATTACAATGTGGATACAGTAAGAGTAACTGCTATCTTCTGCCAACTGTGAAGAGCATATGACACTGCCCTGCACAACATTTTAATCTCTAAACTGGAGAGAGGTGTTCGGTGGGTGGATCACTCAGAGAATTAGGAATTCACTGGATGGCTGCACTAGAAGGGTTGTGGTCAACATTTTGATGTCCAAATGGAGATGAGTGGCATCCCTTGGGGGTTGGTGTTGGCACTGGTGCTGTTTAACATTGTTGTTGACATGGACAGTGGGATCGAAGGCACCCTCAGTAAGTTTGCCAACAACACTGGGCTGTGAGGTATGATCATAATGCTGGAGGGAAGGGGTGGCATCTAGAGGGACCTGGACAGGCTTGGGAGATAGGCTTGCATGAACCTCATGAAGTTCAGCAAGGCCGAGTGCAAGGTCCTGCACCTGAGTTGGGGCAGCCCCAAGCAGATACAAACTCAGTGAGGAATGGACTCAGAGCACCCTGGGGAGGACTCAGTGTGTTGGATGAGAAGCTCAGCATGATCCATCAATGTGCAATGTTGCCCAGAAAGCCAACCACATCCTGGGCTGCATCAGAAGAAGCATGGCCAGCAGATTGAGGAAGGTGATTCTCCTACTCCACTCTACTCTCATGATACCCCACCTGGAATGCTGCATCCAGGTCTGGGGCCCTCAGCATAAGAAGGACGTGGATGGTCTGAACAAGTCTGGAGAAGAGTTGTGAAAATGGAGGGTGAAGTGCCTTCGCTGTGAAGACAGGCTGAGAGAGCTGTTTAGTTGGGAGAACAGAAGGCTCTGGAAGGAAGACCTTAGAGAAACCTTCTAGTACCTAAAGGGGGCTGCAAAAGAGCTGGAGAGGGAGTTATTACAAGGGCCATGTACTGATAGAAGAAGGGGAAATGGCTTCAAAGTGAAAGGAAGGAGGTTTAGATGAGATGTTAAGAATAAATCCTTTACTGTGAGGGTGGGTGGTGAGACACTGGAAAATGCTGCCCAGAGCAGCTGTGGATGCCTTATCCCTGGAAATGTTTAATTGGATGCTATGCTGGACAGGGCTTTGCATAACCTGGTCTATAATAAAGGTTCTGCATCCATGGTAGGAGAGTTAGACCCAGATGAACTTTAAGATCTCTTGCATCCTATGCTTCTATGATATCTTCTAATTTTTGAGTGTTACAGTAAGCTTTTCAAAAAACTGACTGGGATAGGAAGTGTTAACTGTGGATCCTGATGTCTCAGTCTGTATGAGGCTTATTTAACTTTGATGCTCTTGCCAATTTGCTTTTTGACAGTCTAGAAACTTCACTTTTTTGAATAAGTGTGGAGGAGATTAAAAGTCCCATCTTCCTATTTTCCCCAGTGAAATTGGAAAAAGTGTTTGTATGGAGTCAGAAATTGTATTTTGTTTAAAACCTCCAGCGCCTTTTCATTGCAGTAATTTGAAATTAATAGATTACAGTTGTCCTTACAGAGAACAGTTTATCCACTAATGCGGCTTGACAAAGTAGTTTTACAGCAAAGCAGTCTTTTATTCTGAAGTCCGACTCCTTTTTTATTCAAATTGAATGAACCCTCAAGCTTTAGATTTTTGCCTTCTCCTGTATTAAGGTAGCTTGAAGGTGAGCTCTAGCTCTTGGCAAATCCTAAACTCTTTTCAGAGTTTTTGTCTGGCAGAGCTGATCACCTGGTGGTGGATGTGTTATTTTTCCTTCTAGAAGTGTACTTTTCCCTAGTGAATCTAAATATTCTCTAATCCCGTTGAGAGTAAATAACTCTGTTCTGAAGAGCCTGGCAATACTTTTTATCTGGATAGAGTGCTCTTATTGTCTTAACAGTATCCTGGAAAGAAAGCTTACTTAATCAGTATTGTTAAGATGAACTCCAGTTCTCCAGTTTTACTTTTGTGTCTTCTGTCGGTGGCCTGTTTCTTATTCTAGATTATTACAGATCTAGATTAATCTGAGTTCTAAACACTCTGTTCTGAAGAGCTGTGTGTGGGGGTATGTTTTTCTTGTAAAGTGTTTATATGTTCAAAAAGAAAATTGTATTTTTTCTACTTTATATTTTGAAAAACATCACAAAGTCCTATTGAAAGGATGGAAAACAATGCCACATTTCTCCTGAAAGGAAAGAAAGTTTCAAAAGGTTACTTATTAAAAAAAGAAAGATATTTTGATGCTACAATTAATATGACTGGGGAGGAAACCTTGGATCAGGACTATTAAAATGACTCTTCCCCTGGATACTGGTTAGATTGTCATATTACAGAATTGTGTGAAGAAAAGCCAGGCAGATGTTCTGAGACATTCCTCATTCTTCCCCTCCCATGAATTTTTTACAGTAGCTTGTATTGCTGGAAAGTGTCTAGCTTGTAATCCTTTTTGCATGTATGAAAGCTACACCTGGAAAAGGAAGGCTTTGTGTAACTTGTGTATTCCCAAATCTGTTCTTTTATAACAAAAAGACTGTCCATTTACTGCACCATGTACTTAAGTACAAAAACTACTTAAGATAAAAAAGGAAAAGCTACAATGGCATAATGCTGTCATTTCAAAATGATCCAAAGGCACTTCAGAGCAGCCAGTAGTATTACAGGCTTTATCAGTGTTGCATCAGTTCTTTACTTCATAAATCTTTCACTATGCAAATCAAATAGATATTTGACAAAAGTGATGTAAGGGAAAAGATGTTACAAATCTCCAGTACAGTTAAAATGCAGCTAAAGAGGGTAATTATTCCATCATTCCATCTACAGTTCCCCAATTCATCTAGAAAAGCAGCTTTTGAGAAAGGCTTTGTAAGTTTGAGACCATGCTCATTTTAGGCTGTTTTAGACTAAGTAGTTGGCTCAGGTGCAGTAATGTCTTACTATCCACGTCACTGGAATTTTTGGGGGGTCGATTGCTTTTTTCTTTCCCCTACTGAGTTGCACATAGAAGTTACTCCTTTACTTGGCTGTATTACTCAGAGCACAAAAGCAGATATTTATAGTTTTTCTTTATCTGGTAGGCCGTCATTAGAGGGTAGTATATTCTCATCTCACTTTTTGGTCTTTCCAAATCCTCACACTGCTGCCTCTGTGCATTTATTTAGCCTGTGAGGCAGAATTGGCACCTTCTTGAATGTTTGCAATCAGAATACTTTTGTTGGATGTTGCAATAATGGGGCTGCAGGATTGCCTGAAATCTTCATTGAAATAAACTGGTAATCTCAGCGCTGTTGGCAAATAAAGCCTGTATTTTCAGCAAACTCTTGAATTCTTGAGTTCTTTTAAGTTTTCGTATACTTGAAACTTTTTGTGAAGGAAAACCCTTTGAGAATGTACCAGGCTAAGTGCTTGCAAAGAAGGATGACATTAATCTTGGATTTGGTGAAAAGTGTGTGGTTGAGGCATATGGTTGTTTCAGACCAGTGCAATTTGGGGAGAAGAAAATGGAAAGGAATTTTATTTTTTTTAGTAGCTTGGTCAACTTGATGTGTTGCTGGTCAGAATCACAGAGAATTCATATTCTCAAATGATGCTTATCGGACTGAGTGTCTGTCTAGAACTGAAAATGGTGAAATTTCTAATACGGTATTTCTATTCAGCAGTCAGACCTGATCTTCTACAGAATCTGAAATGGCTTCTTATCTCATTTGACAACTTAGTAGTTACAGATTATTTCAGGTTTGTTCTGGTCTGCTCTGAGTTTTTCATCGGTCTCTTGCAAGAAATATTCTCAAGGATTCTACTGAATCAAATTCTCTACACTTAGAAGTGCGTAGTGGTAAGTCTCCTTACTTTTGAGAAGTAGCTGTCACTTATCTGTACAGACAAATTTACAAGTGCTTTTGAGAAATTCCAATAATTTTGTCTGAAGTTCTGTTTTATCCTCTGATTTACTGAATTCTAGTGGCATAAATCAGCTTGTTATACTGTCCTTCAAAACTCTCTACCCTCTATTTGCACCTTTTTATCTTTCCAGATTAAAAAGTTACATTCTGTTAGTTTTTAAAATATCTTAAACCTGGCCAATGACTGGATCTGTACAAGTGGTTTCGTAGATACTCAAAGTTATGTAGCTGAAAACTGTAGAAGGAATACCAAGTTAACAGCTACAGTTGTGTGCTAAAAATATATAAGGGGTTAGATGAACTGTAAAAGTAATTGTAACATACCTACTGTCTTTCAATGATACTGATCCCAGAGTACATCCTTGTCTAAATGTAGCCAGCGCGGGAATTGGCCACCAGAGGGCAAACTAAATGTGCATGCTCTCCACTTCTATATGTTCTGGAAAATCAGCTGCAATTTTTCACGTCAATGTAGTTAGATTTTTTTTCCCTCTACATTAATGGTAAATATTTTTTTAAAGAACATTCTATTTTTCACTGAAGAGGTTATCTTGTCTTGGTTCATTGTATAGCAACAATAACAAGTCTCCTTAACTTTGAAATAGCTTGTTTCATAGGAATGATGTAAAATGTCACCAGGCTAGTTTTACATCTTATTGGTGGATGGGTTTTGATGGCATGTGCAAGCAGAAGATCATCTGTGAGTCTTCTGCTTCTTTTCGTCATCTGAAAGAGCATTAATCAGTACGAGGCTATCAAAGAGGCTCTTTTATTTACAATAGGAAGTCTTTAGTCCTGCAAGTTTGAGAATAACTATTCTAAAGTCCATTTCCCTGATGCTGCAGACACTGACATCGTTCCTGTATGTTTGAAACAATAAAATTTTGTTTTGTAACTCAAAGTAGTTCCCTTATTTGCATAGGACTTTGTTATTTACATTCCCTCCAAAGCAAACCACTTTACTAGATAAAATTGCACAAAAGTTTTGCTGAGGCAGGTGATGAATTCATTCTCAGGTTAGGTATGAAAGATGGCCATATCAATATTCATATATTTTTGGTCAGTAGATATAGAGTGTATATCTCCCTGGAGAACTATGTACAAAATTAAAAGATAGTTTACTATTTTTTACATCTACTCTAAACCTTTCAGTTGCTTAACAAGCAGGAAATTGATTTTAGTCATTGAGTTTAGTAGCTTACATGGATATTATCTTCTGTCATTGTGTACTTAATAAATCTTAATTTTAATTTGTCTTTCCAGGAAGCAATATCTTTCCTATTTGACATAAAATTATGGCTGTCAGATGAAATAGTATATGTAATGAAATGTGTATCTTGTTGGAAGGGAATCGTACAATGACTTAATTTGGTGTTAGTTTCATGCTGATTTTAGAACGCAGGGGAGTCCATTTTCTTCCTGGGATTTCTCAATACCAAGGTATGATATGATGTGCTTCTGTTTAAATTTGGGCTTCTTAGCCCTGGTTAGTTTTATTGTGTAAAAGTTTCAATATGGCCTAGGTCAAACCACTGGGAAGCTAGATGAGATATTACAGGATAGAAAGAAATGCTTTGACAGGTTCTGTATTGAGTAACTTTGATTCAGAGAAATTGTGGATTAGCCCTCATGTGCAAGACAGTAATAATCATGGACTGTATGTTTTTAACAATTTTTTCTGTCATTCTTTGTAAACATTTATCAATATATTTGTTGAGCTTTTTCTTTGGGATTTGTGTGACTTGGTAGAAATTTTGGATTTGATTCATGGAGAATTGGTCATTTTATAATTGGAGAACTTAAAAGATGGAAAATTATCCTGCAGAGTAAATTAACTATTTGACAGATTTTCAGTGGGTCTGCTTTGTAGATAATATTTTGTATTATAATTTAAAGTGTATTACATTTACAATATAATATTTCTATAATGTCTGGCAGAGGAGGGTTTTGAACCTTTACATCTGTGTACAGCTAGCTACTAATATGATTTGAAATAAAGGACCATTAGTGCAAGTTTGATATATTTTCCACATTTTGGCCATATTATTTCATTGTATTTCAGAATGGTTTTCTCTTGAAAGATTGCATAGGTAAGATGAATATATTACCCTGTAGAGGTATGTCCCTGTATCATTAAAAAATCCAAGAAAACATAGAAAAGACTAGAAACTCTCTTACAGCAGGAAAGTGGCAAACTTGAAATACTTGCTTGTTCCTCTTCTCTATGGTGGATCAAACAGCTTAAAGACTCATTTGATACATTATCAATTAAAACAAAGCAAGTCAAGAGTTGAAGTCCTCTCTGTTGTTTTGGTAAATCTGTATGAGTAATAATGTGTATTTTGTTCCTTACATGCTTTTTATTAAATAAGATGTTGAGATATATACTTTTTATTCAATATATACTTTCTATTAAATAAGATGTTTGAGGTTTAAAAAAATAATTTTTGGTAGTATTCTTTCAGAATATCTAAGAAAGTGTTTTGAAGCCCTGCCTGCCTGTAGCAGGCAGCCTTACATTATAAAAAAGAATTGATGATATTAAAATTGGAACAATAGTTTGCATTGATTTTCATAACATCATGAAAATAATTGGGGATTTATTTTGTAATAACTTAATACACATTTGGTTATTTCAAGCAAAAAAACCACATCAAGTCCTATTGTAGTACAATTTCATATTTAAAACTTAAATGTTGTTTCTGGCATATACAACTGAAGGAGGCATACCTTGGGTCTTACACAAGATTCTTTCCTGACTGAATATTGAAATATGTTTTCAAATTAACTTAGAAATTGTTTTTATGGAATTTCTACCAACTCCTGTCCAGTTTGAACTCTTTATCTGTATTATTAATAAACCTTTCTTTTTCCTCTCTTCTCTCTCAGATTTGACCTACCTGCTCATGCCCTTGAATAAATGTAGGGATATCTACATGAAATGACTCCTGGAGAGAAAAGCTTTTTAAAAAGTGACCATAGAAATAGAAACTTGATGTATTTATTAGTGTATTACTTACTTTTCTCAAACAGGGTATAGTGAACAACTCTCAAAAGGAGGTGATTCATGACTCATCAACTGAATTATTGAAACAAATCAATTTCCCAGAAATGTGTTCACACAGTAACAGAGGGTTTTCCGGTTACATCAGAAAAGCTGACATAGATGGCTTTCCGTTCTATGCCTTTTCTCTTGCAAATAGAAGTTCTTGCTGCCTCTGCATGAGATGGGTGACAATTCAAGGATGGAACATAGGAAAGCAAAAAATGTCTTTTCAATAATTGTGTTCCTCATGGCTGTTTCAAAACAGGCTCAGATAAGTTGTTGACAGCTTGAACCTTAATGACGTAGAGTGCATGGTTGCTTTGTTTTCTTTTAGAAACCTAGTATTTTCAACTAAACTTGTTCTTCTATCATTATGAACATGTGTTGTATATGTAACTTTGTGATGCTGCATTTTTGAAGGCAGTTTTGCTTGTTTGTTTAACAAACTGTCTTACATTCAAGCTTCTTTTTATTATTATTGTTTTAGTAATGTGCACTTAGTGAATTATAGACTGCACCTTAATGAAGTAATTATTGAGGGAAGAACAGTCTGCATCCACTGTATAATTGTCTTTTGCTGGGTAATGCAATCAAATTTGTAGTTACACTCATTCAGCTTTTTGTGCCTCTTTGCTTGGGTCTTTTAAGTGGATAGTTCTAAAAATAAACTAGTTGGTCTACTTGATATTGTAACTACTGTGGGCTTAAGATCTTTAGAGGAAAAAAGCCCAATGCCTTCATTGATAGACAGGATAGATACCTGTTCCTTTTCGTGATGCTGGCAATTAGCAGTCTGCTTTGTAGTTCTTCCACATTTGAATTAAATGTGGAGTTTTTCAGGAATCAGTTATGATCTTAGCTTCTAATAAGATTTACTTGGACTTTATCTTCCTAAAAAATAGAGTCTGTAATAACTATATCAATGTCTCTGGAATATTTTCTACAAATGTACCAGGGCTGACAGAAGAAATAAGATCTAAGTTTTTCTTTATGTTATACAAGAATAAGGACTTTTGGAACCAATATGTTCACTCCATATATCAAACATTAGATGTAGCTGTAACATTTAGGTTCTGATAACATTGCATGCGAATTTCTATATTTTAGTTCTCTCCTTTAGTATTTCTCTCATAATCAAATAAGCTTTCGGGAATAGGTAAAGTGTATGGCATATATGACACTGATTGGAAGGTAGCTATCTTGTTGGACTTGAACTATATGTCTTGTTCATATATTGGTAGCTTTGTATGAAATTTGTTTGAAACATACATGTTTGCTTGCAAAAGGGAAGCCAGTGATGCAGAGCTGTAGAGATGTTAAGCCAGCCATTGGCTTGCCCTTTGTGCTCTTTCTTGCTCTGTTTTGTCTACAGTCTTCTTTTTTTTTTTTTTTAGCATAAGAATACGGAGAAAATTAAAAACTTTACATGGTCAGCAACCCAATGATCCTGAAAAGTCTCATACATCTGCAGTAATGACAGCTTTATATGAACTATGTGAGGGAAAATAAAACAAGTCGAGCTCAAAGTCTCTCATCCAGCAGCTTATGTCTGATAGTTGGCAATAATGAGCAACCGCAGATAAACGCATCAATGTAGTTATGGAGGCTTCCTCTTAAAAAGAACCCAAACAAACCTGAAAATCTGTGGTGCGGCATTATCTTAATGTATTTCTGTAGTGTGCTATAGCTGCTCCCCTTTTTTGTGTTCTGTTTTGCCATTCATGGCTGTGGTTGCAGCTTTGAATGCAAATTACTGTCCTTCTAGTGGGATAATGGTTTTACTTTGCATTCCAGACCTTGTCCTATATGGATATTTAAAAATTAAGAATAGCATTTTATTGAACTGAATTACATGAACCATATAAAATCTGTATTTTTATAGACTTTAACAAAGGCCTTTAACAAAGGCCTTCTCGTTAAAATAGATCTTAAGATACTTCTGAGTCAAAAGTATTTCACCAGCTATGACTACATCATTTGGCTTCTAGTCTAACAAGGAACAAAAATTATCTTGGATGTTTTTGACTTTGATTTTCAACAGTTAACCAACAGACATTTGCATCCAATAATGAAAGAAAAAATGTATTTAGGTTTGTATTTTGGTATTAGTATAAAGTTACTCTTGCTTTATTTAAGTTTGACCATATATTTATATTTTTTTTCCTTCTTAATCAGTTATTTTCGATTTCCTAGCACTGAATTTGTACCTGTGTCTGTCAGTGATCCCCTTTCCTACTTCTGAAAAACTTAAGAAATTATTATTCTTCTTTTCCTCTAACACTGAAGGGTTTTTTAGCTATTACAAGTGTCTGTGGGATAGCTGCTATTTGGAAAACCGTGATATTCTTAAGAAATGTTGTCACTTATATTGCTTGTTTGATTTTTGTTGTGTACCAATAAAATTATTCTAACATTTCTGATCAAGCTACAATCAATTCTGCAGTTCTTTTTTTTTTTTCTTTCCCTCAGGTTAAAAGCTGCTTTTGTTTTTTAGATACAAATCAGAAGTACTATTGCAGTCCATAGAAACTCTGAAGGTGTTTGAATTTTATCAGTGCTGTTTCCTCATCAGATTATCAGATAAGGAAAAGGATAAAACAGCAATTTACCTTGGAGTTTGTTAACTGAATACTTAGCTCTTCATATCCTGCCTTCATATAATTCTTGTATAGTCTGTCCACTAATCTTTGTACTTGATAGTCAGTTCAATTTAGCTCTCATTAGGCACTGTCATGGTACTTTACTTGCCACCTTGTTTAGTGTGGAAATTTGTCTTAAGCAAAAACTCTCAATTGTGGTAGTCATGACTGAATGTAGAGTTTGTGGGCTATATTCAGGCATTTTTTATTAGGCAGACTCCTCTGTACTTTGTCTTGGCATCAGATTTAACTAGAATGAACTGATGTATTGCTGCTGCAAAAAAACAGGAGAGGCATAGAGCAATTCAGGTTAGAAAAACAAGTATCTCCAGAAACATGTTCTGACATGGTTTGGTCCATTTTATTCAAAGGCAAATTGTACACTTTCATCACAAGTATTTGAGATGGAATCATTTCATACAGTCGTCTACATTTTTAAGCAGCTAAGTATTACTTGTTTTCTTCATAAATCACTGAACTTCAAAAAACGAACATCAATGAAGATGCAATTTTCTAAACATTTAGGTAATAGTCAATGTAGAAGAAAAGGAGAAAAAAAAAGCCATAAAAGTGATTGTAAAAGGACCTATTAAATTCATTTTAGAGGAATCTAAAATACGGAGGCCATTGAAATAACCTTAGTAGATATTATGGGCCCCCAGTAATGATGTAGTACAATAGTGAGTTTGTGAAATGCGGAAAAATTGTGGATAGAAATCTTAACGGTGCCTTATATTTTGGAATACAC
Source organism: Cisticola juncidis (assembly GCA_013400215.1). Lineage (NCBI taxonomy): Eukaryota > Metazoa > Chordata > Aves > Passeriformes > Cisticolidae > Cisticola > Cisticola juncidis. Next base: position 238,909 of record VXBR01003305.1, on the reverse strand, counting down.
AGGCTTCAAATAGGAGACAAGAAAATTCTAAAATTGCACGTATCACCTGCAGAGTTGCAAAATTAATATTCTACACTTTACTCTTCATTTTTTCTATGTCTTTAAGAGGATTTTTATACATGAAATAGAAGTATGATGCACAGCTTTCAGTAACTCCCATGTAATTTGTGGAATATGATCACTAATTTTGGATTTACATCTTGTTTATGTGGACATAATTGAAGCTGATGTTATGGAATGTTATGGATGTCTTACAGATAATGATCTAAAATGTAGATACAACTTGGGAAATGATGATGGCAAAATGGACTGTGTATGCTCATGCTGGATCTTTGCCACTCTTCGGTGAGCATGTGAATTGTTTCAGGTTAATAATATTCTAATACATTTTTATCATTTAGTGAAAAAATGTTTGCACTGTGATATATATTTAAATCCAGAATGCTACACTTACAGAAAGGAGTGAGGTAATCCTAAAATTTAGTCATTGAACTAACTTTGTTTGAAATAACATTGTTTACTTCGATAGCAGAATAGGGCAATTGTGCCACCTTTAACATTATTAAGGTTCTTTGATGTCTTCGGAGTTTATGTGGGTCTCTTGCCAGTGTATGATCTTTAAAGGATGCATTAAGTATTTTCTACTTGAACCTTCCACTGCTAAAAGTTCAGGAAGGGACAGTTTCTCTCTGATTGTTTGAATGTTCCAAATAGCTATTTGCAATTTCAGTCTTTCAATTTCAAAGTTACCGTGTGGTTACAAACTGGAGATTGTTGGGTTTTCTCTCAATTCTAAGTGTCATTATTATTTACCTTCAAAAAACCTGTTTGATTGTGGTGTCTTTTCAAAAAAAATTTCCTTCCCCTACTTTTATCTACCTTTATACAGGAGACAAAAGATTGTAGGACAAAGGCTTTTTCATACATGAATAATCTTTTTCTTCATCCCAGCTAACTGAGCTTATGTACCATACAGACTATGTAAATAGTGACCTATGTGTAATAACATTGTAATATCAAAAAAGACTTCTACCAGGAAAAAGTTAGTTTGTGATCTGATCCATCTTTTATTTAAAATGTATGCTAGATTTGGGATTACAGATGTTTTAATTTAGATGCAGTCTATACTTTAAAGAAACATATGGTTTAGGTTTGAACAAAATAAATCATCTTCATACTTTGTTTTGGGTTGTTTGGAAGAAGATGCATATTGTGCTTACCCATGCAATAATTACCTGTGTTTTAAATGGGCAGGCTGATGATGTGCACTGATAGCAGTACATGGATACTTTAGACTTGCAGCTTCCAAACACAGTTTGGGAATGGAGCAGTATATGCTGCTGTGTGAGAATGAACTCCATGTCAGCCAGACTGACTACAGCCTGCTGCATGTTCCTCCTTGCATGGCTTCTATCTTTGAGTATTTTTATTCTGTCTTGCTGGAGTTCTGCTTCCTCCTTGCTTCTCCCATGTTTTCTTTCACTGCTGTCCTGCTATGAGGCACTTAGCTTGCGAGGGACAAGAAATTCACAAAATGTGTTTTTATTCTATCTATAAGAACACTTCTCAAACTTTGATTTGCTACTGTAATCATACATTGTTCATAAATTGTGGAAGTCAGAGGTAGCTGCTTCTCCCAGACTCCCATTTTGCTTCTAATTTAGAAGCATTACATGATGAATTAGTGCTGAAGTACTCTCCCGCATGTTTGCCTCTCTTCAGGACAGTTACACACTTTGTCAGTGTAGACTGAGTTGAGTACCTAGTCTTCTGTCCCACTCCATTTGTATTACTTTTTTCCCCTTTTTTTTTCTTTTAGTCTGTTTTCTGTCTTTTTAACCACAACAACTGCAGTCAAGGCAGATAACCTATTAATTCTGTATGTTTTTCAATACAAGTGCAAAACTTATTTTTGAAGAACTTAATTGTAGTTTTATCTTTTAAAATTATTGTTGTCCTTTCCCTCATTCCACATCACTGTTTGATTTGGGAAACAGACAAAACAAAGGATGACTCAGACATTTTGGAATCCTAATGAGACCAATTATCAAAGAAACACTTTGAGATATGATATTTCTTAATGGAAAGGTGCTGAATACTTGAAATTGTCGACTTGAGAATGGCTGCCTTAACTCTTCATGGAGTTTTAGAATTGTGATGTTGGGTAAGGTATACATGAAGATTTTAGGTTGTAGTGAGTTTGGGGTTTTTTTAAGATATGTATTAGCATGCAGCATGGATACTATCAGATGTTCACACTCACTATTACTCATCAGGAATATTGGAACAGAGTTTTGTGTTTTGCTGGACTTGGCAGATTCCTCCTTTACATAAACCTTGATGTTACAGAAACTGTACTATTAAAAATATGCTGTAGTTAATAACATATTGCAGAGTTGTGTGCCTGAACATCTTCAAGAATTGATACTTTCCAGGTATTTATGTATTAAGGGTGTTAAGTACCCTGGTTCTTTGCCAAGGATCATGTTAAAATTACAATATTGAAGGCTTTATCCTTTTTCATTGTTAGCTGGGTTTCTTGTGTCACTATTGATTAATTTGGTTTTTAATTGCTGTTTGTCAGTGAGCTGAAAACACTTGATACCAAACACTTGATACCTCCCACTTGATAGTTTTATTTATAACATTCATTACAATACAATGCTGTTTAAATTATAATTAACCATTCTTTTGCATTTCCTCCCTCTTTTCACTTGGTTGTAACCTTTTGGGATACATCCATGGAATCAAGGAGAGAGCACAAAACAATGGAAACTTCTAATTAAATTTGAGTAGTGTTTCTTCTGTAAGTAGTCCAGTTAGTATACATTCAGAATTCAGGTAATGAGTTATAGGACATTACCATTACTAATAGGAACCACCTGACCAAAAAGAAAGTCAAATCATATGTTAGCAACTATTAGAAAATAATAGAAAACAAATTAGAAGATGTGCTCAAATTCCTGTATAGTTCTGTGGGGCACATTGTCATTATCCCTCTTCCAACCCTTCAAGATAAAGTCTAGAATTAGAATAAATATTAAAAAGGGGAAAATAAATTATGAAGGATATGAAAAAGTAGAATTTGATTTAGAAATCACTCCATATTTGAGAAATCTGGTAGGGAGAAGGAATGGTTGGAAGATGTTACTTTGCTTTCTTTCTCTAAAGGCCTTTGTCTCTGTTTATTGATCAGTCTGTATCACTTCAGTAACAGACTGCAGCTGTCTGTACTTGGATCCAGTTGGAGATGGAAATTGGGGTAGCTGGTTCCATGTGGCAGGGTTAGTTGCCTGCATACAGTGGCATACATTCTAAAACCAGGAACAATTAGGTCAGTGGAAGTATTTAAATGCACAGGTACTGTAGTGGAATGAGTGCAATGTGGAATCACTTGAAATTTAAAGCCAAAGACAATAAAATAGTTTTAACAAAGAAAATGGACAAGTCTGTGTACCATAAGTAATGGAAAGGTTGGTAGGTTTTCAGTCTTGTAGGTGACCATGTGTTTTGAGAGCAGAAAAGAGGTATTTCTGACTGAATTTGTTTCATTTTCACTGAATTTCAATTTCACAGGCGGAACAATTTGGGGTCACAAGGAAACTGAAAAATTTATTTTCCACAGCTTGCGCCAGTCCTAGCAAACATACAAGCCAGGCCAATCTTTTATCTAATCTACTTCCAAAACCAATACTAGTGACCAAAAAGAACTCTGAACAACAGGTGGTGATTTCGCATTTTTGAAATTGCTGAAATTGTTATTTTATCATAACAGTCATGGTCTGTGGACACATGATTTGCTTCCAGTGCATTAAAGACAAAAATCATATATAGTTTATTATGTAATTGTCCTTGCTACTGGATGAAAATCAAGATGGCAATTAAAAACCAAAATGCACCTCAGCAAAAAAATAGAAACAAAACTAAGGAAAAAACCCCAAACCTTTCATGATTTTTTCTTTACCTTTTTATCATCTTCACTTGCATTCATTCTGGTTTTCCTTCTTTTGTCTGAGTTTTTAAAAAAAGATCTGCAGATTAGTAAGCACAATCAGCACCTCTGTTAATTAGCTGTGATTTATCAGTCCTGTTCTGGGTAGTTCCAGTTTCCCATATTTATCACTGTACATTCTATGAATAGAACTATTGTGGTCGGTTTTATTAATTGAAGTAGGCTGGAGCCATACATTTGGAGTATCACTGCTGCAACACTTTTCTTTGAGGAACTGCTGACAAAACCACCAGCTGGTGACTGGTGTAGATAAGGAGAACTTGGCCTAACTTGCAGATTGCTATGTCCTTATCACTGAGATCTCAATATCTTTCAGGAGTTTCATAAAATGGCACAAGTAGGGCTTGACATGTGATTATTTTTTGATTTCACTAAGTGAGGTTTTAAATTTTTTTTTGCAGTACTTATTTTTCCTTGTTTCTGATGATGATTATCTTTTTCTTCCCTGGTAAGGTATGGCCAGACAGTGGATATTGCATTTTAGAAAGGCAAGCAGGGGTGCCTTTCAAATTCTGTTGCTGTTACTTATTTTACAAGATATTAAGGAAAGACCAAAACAGAAATACCTGGAAGAACAGTCTTCTAGGATACATTGTGCACTGTCAAAAACTCAGCATGAGCAATGAGCCTTGAAGTTATTACAGAGGGATGGAAGGACTGGTACTTGACATAAATTGTATAAGTTGCTGAAATAATTAATTTCTTCCTAGTATACTTGTTGGAAATAGATACAGAATGTGTAATTGGCTTTGTCAGTCAAAACATGCACATTTTGTACAAAATATTCAAAGGACATTTCATCCAAACTCTAAGATACTTGAAATATTCAGATTTATAGTAAGCTGAATTGACAGAAGAGAAGTTGGCTGGCAGAAAGGAGCTGAGCACGTGAAGTGTAAAATTGCTTTGTTTTGGAGTAATTTCAGTGATACCATTTATAAAATTATTTTTTCCCCTTTTGATTTGCTTTGTTCCTTCTAGTTTGAATGAGCTTGGGCCATGTGTGATTCCTCCTTTATTTCTCAAATGCTCTTGGAGGATTTTGTGTAAATAATAGGCTGCAAGTCTTGTATCATTTTGTCATGTTGCTTCAGCTTGGTGGTGTATGTAAGAGAGCTGAATGCTTAAAGTTGCATCCTTATAATGGAGATAGTTGGATGTAGAGTGTTTAAGACTAATGACTTAGAATCTGGGATAGGAAGAGGTTGGAGATGATCCTTAAGATCATCAAGGCTAACTGTAAAAGTATTACTGTTGAATTATTTTGATTCTTCTCTGGTAAAGCAGGAATAAAGCAGGTTTCAGATCAGTGGAGTTTTCGGTATGCATTTTATGGTATGAACAAAGATAATGCCCCTACAACACTGTGTAAATGAGCAGCCTCATGTTTATAAAGTTATATTTCCTTTTAAAATTATGTGGTGCCATCCATGCTGTTTATAAAGTGCCCTAAGTTAGGGGAAAAAAAAACCAACAAAAACAAAACAAAACAAAAAACAAAAAAAAAACCAAACAAACAAAAAAAACCCAAAAAGGAGCACTGAAAACTATGAAGACATAAGTAGCAGTAATGTGTTGAAGATACCGTTGAAATGCCTAAGGTTAGGAAGAAGCTGATGAATAAAAAAACAAAACTACCAAAAGTAAAGAGATTTGAGATGGTAAAATAGGATGTCTTCTTCCATGTAGTGAATGATATATTATCATAAAAGAAATAGGGCCAATCACCCTTTCCTATTGAAACTGAACCAAAAATACATATATTTAGCAAGGATATGACTGGCTAGTATGGCAGGAACTTGATATGATATACAAAGGGATTTTACAGGAGCTCTGTATTAGTAGTACCCTTAGCAAAACCCTTACCCTTAGTTTGACTACTTGGAATACAAGGATTGATGCTGCTGGTTTTTTTTTAGAATCTTGTTTAATGTAATTGAGTATTTTCACTCAGAGATATGCCTAACTGTTCTAGTACTTTTGGCCTTGATTCTTCTTTGTAGTGAATATAGGCAACTGGTGGCTTTGGAACATCTGTCCAAATTTTGATGTGTCAGGTATTTCTAATAATGTCAACTTCTTCTTTTTTAACTTGATGGTCTCTAATTTTCCATATACTGTTCCTGTAATATGGTAAGTAGACCCAGAGAAGCAGAGATTCTTGAATGATAAATTTAAGGCCAAATAAAAAAGCCATATTTACTTACCCTGATATCCTGTGTTACATCAGCCGAGTAATTTCACTACTAAGGTCTGGAAAAAAAACAGATTTCTTAATACTCTGGATCTGATGTACAGATACTGAGCTGATCCTCAGAACATGGGCGTTACAAAATCAAGCATTCAGAAATTATACTTAAAATTTCAGCCTGATGGATTTATTGATCCTGTTGTTGCTACACAGTGTGATACAGCCTTGTTACCTGCATGCTCATACCTTGCACCTATTAAGTGGAAGAGATTTTCTAGGAACCATGCTTGACTTCAAGGGCAAAGGACTTACGAGTCATTATACTTAAGTTTCAGTCATGTTTCAAAGTACAGAATAGGTAGTGAGGGCATAGAACTACAGGAAGGAGAAGGAGGATAAAATTAGTTTATACTTCAAGTTATGGTACGGAAATGTAATCTCTTGTTTCTGTGTTTATTTTTAAAAATTTAGGCTTTCTAACTTGAAGAAAATAATAGTATTGAGTGCAACATAAAAAAAGAAGTTATTAGAAGTATATTTTTTCTACAAAAACAGCTATTAAATATTTAATGAAATAGAAGTGATGGATCAATACTATAGTGTTGTCATGTGTAATGGAACATATACTGAAGAGAATACTTGAAGAGAATGTTACACTTTGAAACCTGACTACTCTTACTCAAAGACTTCTTCAAGGGAGATTCAGCATAGGTTTTCTGTCTGTGAAACTCAGAGAAAGGTTTCATATCTCCCAGAGTGAGCATAAATCAGTTTAAGTTCTTAAACTTGATTCCACTTTAGAATGTAAATCAGCGGCTTAATCTGTAATGTTTTGCTGCAGAACAAACAGCAAAGATTATGTGTAAAGTTTCAATGAGGTTTCTTTCATGCAAGCTGTCATAGTAAATTAAAGAATTAAAATCCCAAGTGAAGGTGGCCCTGAACAACCTGCTCTGGTTGACCCTGCTCTGAAGCATGGATGAAATGAAGAGTATTCAGTTGTTCATGCAAACTTGAACCTCTGTTTCTCTGATCATGTACAATGCAGATGCTGATAGTTCCCTTAATTAACAGATTAAGCTCTTAGTCATTGTTTTCAAATTCATGTTTTAAAGTAAGCTGTTGATAAACTCTAGAATGTCTTCTGTGCTCAGCAGTTTGGTAGTTTTTGAGTATGTCTTTTTAGTTTGTTTAGTTGTGTTTTCTTTGTTCTTTGTTTAAGGCATTTTTCTTTGTCCCAGTTATGAGCCTAGCACACAGTTTTCTGGTAGAATTCTATTGCAGCTCAAGTGACAGCAGTGCAAATATGTGCTACATGTACACACGCACATATTAAAAAAAATAAATGATGCAGCTCTTAAAGTTGTTTTGTATTGTCCTAAATTGTTTTTATTTGTAAAGAGTAAGAAAATAGGCTTTTGGATTCTGTCCAGAGTTTCCTTCTTGCAGACCTGAATATTGAGCTTTTTCTTTGTCTGTGTATTTCTTGCTACAATTGTTTCTGTGTTTAGTATTTTAAAGTGAGCAGTTGCTTGTGGGTGCCTTAACTTGTTTATTCTGCTTCATTTTCATATTCTTCAAATTTTCAGGAAAAAGAAGTTGTAGTTAAATGTAATGTTTACTTGCTAAAATGCTAGTAAAGCTGGATTATTTTAAAAAAATAAAACAACGTGATCTACATAGAGGCACATATTCCCGTTAGTAATGTTGCTTATACATGTATGTGTATATCTGTGTACCTCATAACAAAACTGTCTAATTTTTTATATTTTACTGTGGAATTAAGTGAACAGTTGAGACGAAGAGCTTATTTGTTGAAGTGTAATAAATATGTGTATGGACTTTGGTACATAGTTCTGAAACAGGATTTATGTGGTTTCAGTAGACTTCTGGAAAATAACTAGCTTGACATCTTATAAACAGGTAGATAAGAGCAATTTCTTGGATTTGTGTGCATGTACATGGTAAGCCATCAAACTGTTTATAAATCAGTAGTTTTCACCAGCCACTTTAGACACAGTGTCTACTTTCTAGTGAAAACCAAAACAAAGTGTAGTATTAAAAAATTGATATTTTATTCCAAAAATGTGTTGCTTATTTATAATGTAAGTACTTCAGTGCTTTAGTGAAGATTTCTTTCTTGATGATGGCAATAATATACAGTGGAATTCTTTCTACTTGACTTTTATGTGTGAGAACTCTGAAAAGTCCATATTCAGATGTCTATAAATAGGAGTAGTCTTAATATTTCTGTGTAAGTAGGAAAGCTGCAATGGGGCTAATGATACATGTAGTAGGAGGACAGGTATTGAAAAGCACTTTGCCTCTGCTTTGCCCCTACTTTTTAAAGTACCTGCTTTAAAATCTAGAACTGAACTCTAGCTCTGAGATAATAAATTCCTTCATATCAGCCAAAGCTATTCAGACAGTAAATCTGCTGCATGCAGATATGCATCTAAATTGAAAGGTCAGTATTATTTGTTCCTTTTCCTTCACTGTAAAACTAAGCAAAAGGTCCAGTCTCACACTCTCTGAGTTGGAAACTTAAAGATGACTCAGTATAAAGGGACTTGGGGGTAAAAAGACAAAGGAGTTTTAACAATATGGAGTCTCATCAACAGAATATTATGATTAAGTTCAAAATTTTTTTTTTGCTGCTTTTAGATGACACACAGAATTGGGATCTGGAGGGTGACAAGAGAGCTGTTTGCAAATGGGTGCAGTCACTGATCCTGATGTAGCAGCAAGCAGTACTGTCAAGCCAGAAAGAACATGGAAATACATGCTTTTCTTTATTGAATAGATTTCATCATAAAAGGCTATCAAAACCCTCAGTGTATTGAGTAGAGATTTGAAATAAAAAGATATGGTTTACCATTGCAGAACAATTCTTGTAGTTTTGGTCTTTTGATTAAATGTTGTAATACTTAAGTATATTATATAGTAGTATATAGATCTTACAATTTTAAAAATGTTACTATGTATTTCATAAACTCATAGAATAGTTTAGATTTAAAGAGACCTTCTAAAGGTCTTCAGTCCAAACCTCCTGCCACAAGCAGGAATGTCCTCAACCAGGTTGCTCAGAGTCCCATCCAGCCTGGCTTTTCAGACAAGGCATCTGTCACCTCTCTGGGCCACCTGTTCCAGTGTCTCACTATCCTCATCGAAAAAGAAATTCTTCCTTATATCTAGTCTGTATTTGTGTTCTTACCAGTTTAAAACCATTAACCCTTGTCTTACGGATAGAGACATATTTGTTGTGCTTCTCTTCTTATATGTAATTTTATTATCTAAGCATGTCAGCTGTCATACAAAACATCACACATGAAATACTTTATTAGAAAAAATTGTTGAGCTGTAATCTTCTTGAAAATGTTATGTATGGCTGAAAATAAGGCTTGTTGATGCTAATACACCATATCAATTTGGAAATTAGCAAGGTATTTATAGGCTCAGCTCCAGTATTCAGTGTATGCTGTAGAAGAAGAGCTGACTTGACTGTATTCTAGGGCTTGACAGACAGAAAACAGATCATCTTCTTGGTGCTTCTTTTTTTTCTTACTTTTCCTTTTTTTTGGGCTATATGTAGAGGGTAAAAAGTGGATATTTTAGTCAGTTTCTCATTTATGTGCTACAGATATTATTTTAATCTCAGACTTGGAAATCTGTTGTAATACTGAATATTTAGTACATTAGATTAAGAAAGCATGGACTTACTTGATTTTGCCTGTTGTCTCTCAAGAAATGTTTAGAATGTCCTTGAAAAGTGTTTACATGAGGAGAGGATGAGAAAATAATCTTAAATATTGAAGACTAAGACAGGTTTTGTCGCTGTTTTCAGCTGACCGTTGTGATAGTTTAGAGAAAGTAGAGCCAGGCTGTTCTTCTTATTGATGGGCAGGGGTGGGATTAGAGGTAAAGAACAGGTTACAACATAAAAACCCTAATTAAGTGAAATAAAAACAATTTCTTGTCAGAGTAGACAAAGAGTGGAATAGGTTGCCCAGACCAGGAGTTGGAATCTCTGTTCCTAGAGATACTCAAAGTTTGGCTGGGCATGACTGTACAGCCTTTTGTTATTGGACATGCTTTAAGCAGGGGTTAAAACTTTTGACTTCCAGAGGTTGTTTATAAGCTGGACTTGTTTTATGATTATGTGGAAAATTAATATTAAGTAAGAGACTTTGCTATACTTAAGAAATACAAGGGAGTTATTAAAGCCTTGTTCACTAAACAAGGTTTGTGACAGTCTTTTGTGTAATTTGTGAATGTAAATTGCAAGCTTTAAGTATTATATCTGATACTGTTCTGTTGAGGAAATTTACAAGATGTTCACTTCTTTCCTAAGTCAGAATGTGCAACTACCCATTATTTTCCAGCTTATTTATTTAGCAGGGTACAGGAAATACTTGAAAGAGAAGGATACAATAAAGTAATTTTCTTTCTACATGTAACACAAATGATACATAATTACAGCAGTAAAATTGCAGAATATGTTTGAGAAAAACTATGTGTATTTATGTGTACTTTACCACAAACACATAGATCTGTGCACTGGTTTAGAAATTGTTGCTAAGTGCCACTAGCAGACTAGGAAACTTGCTTTCTAGTCTAGTTAAAGAAGAATATAGAATGGAGGACGGACAAATTTTTTACATCTTACAAAGATAGTCTCCTCTTCTGTTGTTGTCTTACTGTCTCCCTTTATCTGTGTGCACAGTGTTTTGGTCTAGTAATTTCCCTATCTAATGAGCATAAATACATCTGTTGCTGTGTTGATCGTAATAGCAAAGAGTAAACTAATTCTACCTCCTTCCTTTTATCAGTAGGTTTTTGTTAGAATTACTCAGCAGGACAGCATAGAGACATATTTCTCCTCTGAGTCTTTTAAATATTTTAGCACTGATGCTGTTGAGGCAACACTTTTTATTTTTTAATTGCTTTAAATTTCACTCCATAGTGACAAGATGGAGGCTGAAAGAAAACACAGTCTCAGGCCAGTGAGGCTGGTGCAGTGTTAGCCACTTTTGGATCTAAAGGCATAGTTGGACTATCTCTCCTAAAATCTGAGAAAGATGCTCTAGTAGAGGATTTAGGACAAAATGTAATTTGTTCAAAGACACCATGATTTTCCTACAATATTTCAAGGTCCATAGAGAGAACGGGACTCAGGATGCAGAGGCTTGGCATAAGGATTCAGATCCCAACTGACCTCACAGTCCAAAGCAGACAGATTCTCTCAAGTATTTAAGAGGGAAGATTGTTCTTTCAATGCAGTAGGTCATAGCTTTGACCTGGAAAACATTTTGCTTTTTTCACTACTATCACCAAAGTGAACTATACCTGATCCTGACAAAATACGACTAGTTGAGGATGGAAACTCAACCTATCTTGAAAGTATCACTGAGAAGAAATGAACTGAATTTTTAATGTGCTCAAGCATCCTTTCAGGCCATTGTTTTTCTTTTCAGCAGAAGGAAGGTGGCACATATAGGCCATTAGAATAATGAAAGACACTCTTCAGCTATAATTGTAATTTATTTATAAAGTGTGTTATTACTGAACATTTCCATAGACTGAAGAGGGAGTCGGCTTCTAGTCTTAAATGTTAGCTATAGTTCTTGTTATTGTTGAATTCTCTGCAAATATTTCGTATGTTGCTTCATTTTTTATAACTAGCACATTGACAGCCATGACATTCTGCTGCTGCTTGTTTGTCACCGTAAGTAAGACAACTTGACATACAGAGTTTGTAGGTAAACACACTGTAAGGGCAATAAGGTTTGTATCTCTGGTCTTGGTATGTAATTTTTTTATTGCAAAACCTACAAGACAGAAAAAGGCAACAATACGTGCAGTATTTTAGAGATTAGATTTATGGTAGATCAGGGGTTTTAAAATTTTCATTAGCACTCTATCTGCTGCACTGAGCTGTCATTCTCTGTAAGTATAGCTGTTTTTACTACTAAAGTGCTTCTGGTTTTGGTTGCTGTACTCTTTCAGTCTATATGATAGATGCAAAACCTGTTTTCTTTACATGACAAATTGGAATCAAATACTAATGTCAACATCTCAAGGAAATGTCAGTCAAAGAGGACTGCAGACAGAAAGTCTGATTCTCCTTCCACTTATATAGTGTACTTCTTTCAGAATAAACATGGAATTAAATTAACAGAGTAGTTATCCATGATGTTTTCTTTGTAATCATGTTTCCCTGTTTGGAAATGGGAGGTCTCAGCTGTTTTTTACCAGATCAGTCTCTTCTGTGGCAGGCTTTACTTGGGCAGGAAATCTACTGGCAAACACGTATAGTACCTTGCTGAATTGAACGCGCCATATTTAATAAACTGTGTTTAGAAAAATACTTCATTTCTATAGCGACATTGCTGTAATATGGAAAGAAGAGAATGTGTTTAATTGGTGATAAAAATATTATTTAATGTTGGTCTTTTAATAAGGTAGGTTATACTACGTGGTATTTCCTCATGGATTAATCTCTGCATACATATACTCTGTGTTTAACAAAAAAACAGTGGCAAGTAATTCCATGATCTTTCAGCTAAAAGATCAGTAATTATTTTTTGTGTTAGAGTTTAAGATAGTATGAAAAATTCAACAACAGACAGGCTAGATATGCTCAACAAATCATTCTAATTGGTTGTATGTCAAAGTCTCTTTTTCTCTGTACTTTAAGTGTGACTTTTTTTTCTTCTTATAGTGATTAAAGTAATGGTGAAGCCTGGTCCCAAGGTGAAAAAAATATTTGGAAAAGCCTTAACGGCCATATATGGATTTTGGGTCAAGTCTGTGGGGAAATGTGACTGAAATCTAGGCTTAGAAACTTGATATAGTAAAATGGAAAATGAAGTGAGGTAATTTTCAACCAATTTTTTTTTTTTTTTTTAAAGCATAAAGCTGTGGAGATTCTTACAGGAATGTAGACTGGGGTTTAGAGGTACTATAAAAAGAATGTTTAATTTGATCGTCTATCATTTTAGCTCAGTTAAGCCTTTTGACAAAGATAAGTCTCATTAAAGTACTACAGAAAATTTCTGAACAGAAAAGACAATAGCTTTTTTATGAGAAGGAGTAGAGAGTTCTGTGTTTTGTCATCCTTAGTATAGTGCACCAGGGCTTAACTCAGAAAACAAGAATGAAAGAAAGATTAGGAAGAGGCTGAAGTTCACAAATTGCCTTTTATTTGGAAAGATCCCAAAATAAATTGCACTGTACAAATGTAAATGTACATGTTGTACGTGTTGTACAAATGATTAACATTTTGGCAACTTATTTTTTTAGTGCTCAGCAATACAATTCTATTTTAAGGCAAATTGAAGACTGCTCTCACTGCTTTTGAAGCACAGGGAAAACTTAAGAATGCAGAATGCAATTTCCTAACTGGATACCAAAAGGGCTCATCTTCCTCTTTAGGGTGTGTGTGTGTGTGTGTGTGTGCGCGCACCATGTGTGAGGAGTTGTGTCAGTTGTAATTGCAACCACTAAGAATTCATCACAAGTGAAATAGTCAAGTCTTTGGTGTTAAGTCTCTCAGAGGTAAAAAAGATTCTAACAGCATAGTCCTTTCTAAGACACTGCTCCTCTGTGAGTTCAGCATGGACCTGGTGTGTCACGTACTGAAGCATCAGCAGGGTTTCCTGCAGCCGGTGGGATTATCCTTTGTCACTCATCCTGACAAGGTCCGAATCTGCTGGGTTTGAGATTAAAGTCTGTAATAACCTGACATAAGACCTGAGGGACTGAGATAACAGAATGCTCTTGTAGACAGGAAAGGAGAACGAAGCTAGGGGCGCAGTAATGTTGTGAAAGTAGCAGTAGCAGTAAAGTCAATTTCTTTGACTGTTAAATAATAATTTGCTTGTGGTATTTTATTGTGATAGTTCACAGATGTTTGGTATTGGCAGTTGGCATTTAAGATCCAAAAATTCTGATAAATATAACGTTTTAATTCTGATTTGTGCCAACTAGTCCTTTAGTCAAATCAGTGAAAGGGAATTAGCATTCAAACATTTACCTTGTCTGAAAATATTTCTACTGATGTCCTTGAGATTTGGAGAAGCCCTAAAGACAAATAAGAAAAATGTAACTTTTAAAGAAAAAAGAGTGAAAATTTTTAAGAAAAAAATTGAAAAGACTAAAAGTAAAGAGTAATTAGTTAATGAAATTTGGAGACTATGATTGAGTCCATTAGTCCATTGTAAGATGCTGCTGTAGCAGGGATATTGGGCAATAGACTTTTTTCTTTCAAAAGTTTCTAGACTTAGATTTAGGGTAACTTTTCCTTCATCAGTTCCCAACACAGGTAATGAGACTTTTTTACTGGTGCTTGGTCTTTCCTGACATTTCTTAGTGTAGAACTTTGTCCTTTATTTCACGTTCAAGATGTCTGCTATCAGAGGATCTGTATCAGTGTTCTGGAAATCGTTTAGAAATGGACTGCTTCTTAATTCTTGTTTTGCCTTTCTGTAAGGGATGCATTGCAAGGCATCTTACAGCACCACATGCTGAAGTTGTTTGGAGGTTTTTTGTATAAAGCAGGAGCTTCATAGCATAGTGCGTATGAAAATGTATTTCAGAATAATGCTTCACTAAGATCTACAAGAACTGGGTCAATTACTGTGAGTTAAATTTAGATTGCATGTAAATATAATTCCTCCAAGAAATTCAGTGCTTGGTGATATACTTGTTCATTATCCTGTGTGAATTTATTAAAAGAATAGTGCTGGTATTTCTAAACTTCCATTTGTGCTTAAAACCCTGTAGATTCCTTTACTGATCTTTTGAATGTTTTTTATTTATTCTTTGGGCTTCATCAGTAAAAGTTACTGCTTTAGGGTCTGAGTAATACTATTGTCTTATGGAGCCCTGCATATTGAATTTTTTTTCTGCTGTTATTTACAATGAGAATGAAGGCAGTCTTTGATCTTAACAAAAATTACTAATGACTTGATTTTTTTTAGAACCAATGGAAGATAGCCATTTTGGAGGACAATTGCTCTTCAGTGATTTCCCTGAGGAAGTCTGTTCTGATGCAGCAGATTTGACAGATAACATTAAGTGGTTAAAAGCAGTCATAAAAATTCCACACAGTTCCAAAGTGTGGTTTTGTACATATTGTCACCTTTCCTCAATAAAGAGGGTAAGGATAATGTTAAGGATATTATCTCTCTATATATATATATTTAGGAGAAAGAGAAACCCTCATTTTCTTTTCTTCTCTTGCTGAGCTTAGATGTGTGTAAAAAAGCAGATGATGCCTGGTACATTTCCATCCCTAAGAGAAGAGCACTGTTGAAGCTGTCTTAGAGAAACTTCTTTAGAACTATTCCCAAACATTTGGACTGAAACTAGGGCTAGATCAGCTTCTCTGAAAAATGAAGAATCAGAAGGGCAAAGCAAATGTGTCATATACACAGATTTCTTGCTGTATCTGGGATTATTAATAGGGGCAGCTGAACGAGTTTTTTTGCTGCTGCTGCCTCTGCAGTTAGTAAGCCCACAGCTGCAGTTGGAAAGACAGAGGAAGGCCACTGTGTCTCATCTATTGTTTCTGTAGATGTACAGTAAGTAGAGTATTTTGACTCCTGGTTCTCTGTAACATATCCTGATTTTCTTGGTATTTTAGGAAAATTAATATATAATTAAATAGTTTTAATACATGTTAATGAATTAGGATACAGAATATCCTAGGTAGTATTTGCTTCATTTAGGAGTTTCTTACAGGTTTTTCACCACACATTGTTAAGATGTTGAAACAACCTTAACTCTCCATAAGACAAGCATAGTGGCTGGAAACAAAAAGAAACAAAACATCTGTGATTTCTTTAATTAATTTACTTTTATTTGGGACTCCTACTAAACTTCACCGTCAGTAGGATTCAGCCTAAACTTGTCTTGTTTATCCACCTGGTATCAGCATCATGCATTTTACTTGAAACTGTTGCAACCTTAACTTAGTATAGCTTTTGTCAAGGGAGGAAATAATTGGAATGTACAGTGTTGTCAATATTTTTGCTGTTTAGTATTTGCAGATACAGTAATAAAAATGTCACAAAACAGGTATTTGTTAAGGGATGAGGAAAAAACACTTAAATTGTGGACATGCTAGAACTAGTGTAGAAAAACCTGGGACATTAGAAAGCTTATTGAGACAGCAGCCTCTCTTTATCTGAGAAATATTGTAGTGTTTTATTAATCTCCGCTAATATAAACAGAGCTGTTCTTGGAAAGGAAGTATCTGATTAGGCAAAGTTCAGAACAGGTAAGTAATACAGCAATACTGTATTTCTAGACTTAAATTTCACTTTAAATATAGGTTAAATGAGTACAAGTCTTAGAATTTCTTCTTACAAAGACTGGCGTATTTTTGAAAAGAAGTTGTAGGTGTGAAATACATATCTTAAGGAGATAAACTAAAGCCTAAGTTTTTTCTTAAGGATGTGGGACATTTGGCTTGCAAATATTTTTCTAGGAAATGAATCCTGACTTGGTTCTGTTTAAACAAACAGACTAAGATATGTCAGTGAAATCCTTTTCATCTGTAGAATAACTATTTCTTTTCAGTGAGACAGCTGATCTTCTCTGAATATATCTAATATTCAGCCCAGTTCAGAAATATATTGCTTGCTGAAACATGTATTTTCCCAAATCACATGATATAATACCATTACTGTACTAAATCACGAATCACCCTGAAATCTCTGCGTGCTGCTTCTGTTATTTTCCTCAGTGTGCTAAATTTGTAATTTTCTAATGCTGGCAAGAAGAGTGGGAATTTCTTTGTATCCTACCAATCAAAAGGGATGACTGAGTTGCTTAGAATATAGTTCTTTTTTTCTTACCAACCTTATTTTCTTTTGTCTATATGCTTGTTTTCTTATTGATGTTAAACTGCATGATGTCTTATTTAAATTCCTTAATTGTAGATACCAATTGATTTCTTAATATCTGTGTAGCTCTCTTGAACTGAGACCAGTAATTTTAACTACTTTCCTCTATCAAGTTGCAAACCTGTTGGATACGTGTGGTTTTCCTTCCATCCCATTTTCCATTGGCACATATGTTCTTATTTGCTTCGTAATGACAATAACACTGTAATTCCTCTCTCATAATATTTTGTATTCCTTAGTAGTCCATTTTGGACTGTTTTCACACTAAGATGTAAAACATTAAGGTGTTTTTTGTCTCCATGGAAGTGAGAGGTAGACTAGGGCATTGTTCTGAGCCTTAGCATGAGAGACATTTTTTTTCTCCTCTGCTCAGGGAAACATACCCAAATTCTGTCTGTGCAACTGGCATGATATGGTAGATCTCAGATTATCTTTGTAATTAATTTTCTCCAGGCTGAAAAACAAGCAAACAAAAGCAACATCAACAAAAATATAGTATCTACTATCATAGTATCATACTAAAAAGACAGAAATTTTCACCTTCCTGAATGAAAATTGATGAGTAGCACTTTTTTTTGCCCCTCTTGCTGTGGTCAGATATGGTTCAAAAGATGTTTTCCAAAAACTGCGTAAGAGCTAAGGCATTCTCAAATCCTTTCTTAGACATTTAGTAGACATTTAAAATCTACACCGTTACTGTCCTTGTGCCCTCTGTGTGTCCTTCACATCTTGCAAGACTTCTGTCCTGAATACGATGCAAGTTTATATTGCTGCATTATACAAAAAAAGGCAGGTGGAGAGAGAGACAAGGGTTTGAAAAGACAAATGCCATGAGCTCCTGTCATTTGTGGATGCAATTGTCTCTGTGCACAAAACTGTTCCTTCATGGTGCAAGGCTCTCTGGCTGATAAGCACCCTTGATCGGTCTCGGCCCTGAGTATTTATTTCTTAGCTTTTACTTTTGAACATGTTAGCTGTTTATTCCAGTTTCCAGAGATCTCCTTTATACTGTTCACCATTTTTTTATAGACACAAACCATAGCCTCACAATCATGTTGTCATTCTCTTTCAACACATCAAGGTGTAAATTCCCTCCAGCCCCATGTATGTGATCTGAGCTCCCTGTTATAGTCTGGTGCTGTTTTGCCACTCCTAGCTGTCTGTGGAACTGTATGCAAAGGATCGAGGAGTAGTTTTTGCCCTTGTTGCCTTGGGCTGGTGCATTAGTAAAGTGACACTTGAGGAAATGGAACAGCAACAGGCCTATGAAATGCCTGAGAAGGCATATGCAAGTGCCATGGATAGTTTTTACCTCACGTGTCACCTGTTGTCATTATTTTTTCTCCTATTGTCTAGCAAATGTATTTTAAGGCCTTCTTTACAAGTTGAATCTTGAAAGCATAATAGGAGGAGCATGACCAGAACGTTTTGTATTTGTGGTAAAAAGGTAGTTTATTATTTCTTTTATTCATGATGAGAAATAGGAGATGCCCTTTCAAAGAAACAATGTTTTAAATTTTACTGGGATTTAGAAGCTTACAGTGTTTGTGCTTTGATATGAATTCCGTCCTTTTCAGAATGTTTTTCAGTATTTTCTCCGTATTTCTGAATATATGCTTTATTGAGCATTTGGTATTTCTTGACAAGTGATTTCAAATACTGTGCTATTCAAAGCTGCTTTTAGCAACGCTGCTAGTACCAACTAGGCAGCATCAACAAAAATCTTACTGAATGGGAGCTGTGCAACAGAGAGGGCTGAAAAGTGGTGGCTCCTAGCCCAGCTTCATCAATGGTCCTGGAAGCATGAGACAAGGGAAGGAGCGGGATAAACACTAAATGTGGGGAGCTGAGTGCCAGAGTCACTGGAAGCAGCTATTGATTCCAGTTGTGCTTTGCCAGCCCCATGAATGTTGGTGTCAGGGGTGGCACTGCCCTGGGGCTGGGGCCATGGAGGAGGTTGACATCAGCCTCCCTGGAGGCTGGCACAGAGCAGCAAAGCCGTGTCCTCTCACCTGTCATTGTGGCACCACTCACGGAGGCTGCTTGCCAGACAGGCAGCAGAGGAGCCCTGCAGCAAAGCTCCATCTTGCCTGCAGGTGATTGTCTTTCTCTGCCAGAGGAACCATGATTGTATTACCTCTGCAGTGATTCATTATTTTGGAGTTTTTCTCATGTTGGTTCTTTGAGTTACTAAACTGATGTCTTGACTCCTTGATTCTCAGAAGTATTGATGCGACAGGCCACTGCCTTTATCTGTATCTGAGTACTTGAAGCATTGAACTCCTGGTGATTTTGGCTAAACTAATTATGTTTCTAATGGGAGACTTAATCTGCAGTCAAAGCTGGCAGAAGTCACCATTTTGCTAGCCTGTAAATATCTTCTGGACTTGTTTTCTTTTCTTCTATTTTCCTAAGTAATAGGAATGTAATTTTTTTTTTTAAACTTGATTCATGGAAAAAGGGTTCTTGGTCTATGCAGTTCTTAAATGTGACTTTATGGGAATCATAACAGATATTTCAGCTGATGAGAAAAAGGGGATCCTGTTGGGAAGAAAGTATTGAGCCAAAAAATGTGCTTGATACAACAGTCTCTGCCGTCCTGGAACTAGTTCTGTTCCTAGTTCTGCTGCAGGCCTGGAGCTATATGACATCACATAAGATCTGACAGATCAAGCACAACCTATTGAATGCATCTGGGACAATTAGTAAAAACTGTGCTAAGGAGCACGTGGTCCGTGTTGGCTTCTTGCCTTCACAGGTGTTCTGAGATACGTGACATGCTGTGATAGTCAATAGGCTTCTGGGGTGTGCAGTATCTGCCTTATTCTCATGTGTGCACTGTCCTGCATTTAACAGGCTAAACTAACACTCCACATTTGTACAGCAGAGTGCTCACATGGCTTATGACAGATCAGATGTCTGTGCATGTCAGCAGAGATGAAAACCAGCACTTGATAAGCAAGTGAGTATCCACATCCTGCTGAACAACATGCTTGCATCCTGGATGAGAATTCCAGACTGGCTCAGGTTTCAGGCTGAGGAATTTTCTGGTAATTTTCCATGATGTATTTTCCTGGTGCAACTCATGGTTCCTCAATTATAGTTTGTTTTGGGGTAGTACTCTCATTATATGTGTGTATCATAGCTCCTCTGTGTGTGCTGTCTGTGGCCCCCATTTATTTAAGGAAACAGAAGTGTTTATGAGTGGTGGATTTCTCATATGGTGGCAGCTTTGTTGATGTCTCATCCTTTTATTCCTGTAACAGTTCTCCATGTGACCAGCAATTTAAGGATAATTTCAATCTCACTGACATTAGACCAAAGGTCCTGGAGAAAATACAAGCGGAAAATAATTTCTGCACATGATTTGTGCTTTTTCCAGCACTAGAAAGAGGTTGGTGTGGAGGGATCAGATGACAGCCCTGCCCCAGCTCTTTCAGTGAGACTGAGGATACAGATATATGCTACAGAGTCTCTGGGGAGGTTTGGGGCAGATGAGCCAAGTCCTCTGCTATTGGACTGGTGCAAAGATGTAAGGGGGAGATACTTGGTGAGATCCAGTTTGCTGCAGAAGTGAGTTTGAGGCAAGGGGAGAGCTGTGATGTGGGATAGTTGGCTGAACTGGGTTGGCTTGTTGAGTGGAGTCTGAAAATAGCATAGCTAACAAATAGCAAAGACCTAGCCTAAAAGGGGTAAAGAGCTTTCATGTTGGATGAGAAGCAGATGTGTGTACTTGAGATGCAGATAGAAGAATTGGAATGGAGAGCCCATTAAGAACTCCTTGAAATTAAAAGGAGTGAAATACTCAATAGGAAAACAGCTAATGGCAGTGAGGAAAAAAATCTGAATCTCATACTGTAGTTTTTAAGTTTTTAGGGAGTGTGTGCAGCCAGAAAAAACTTCTGCTTCTAAAATTGTAAAATTCAACTCTGTGTCCTCGTACATATTGAAGTATGTAACTCTTCTTCATTAAAAACAAACCAATCCCTCTGTAGGAATGGGGAGACCAACAGTAAAATGTATTTTTGCATTGTGGTGAGTCATACAAAATCTGAGTGGAATTTTGTATAGGCAGAATTAAGTTTGCTGTTGAACAGTGTTCAGGAAATCTTGTCTTTCCTGCTTTAGTAACTGTTAGAAGTACTGTTTCTTGAAAAGTTATTGTAAATGAAGCCTGACATTGTGCAGTTGCCTATTAGACTTCTTCTAAAAGTAATAGTTTGTAACTCACATAAATAACAGTATCCCTTTGCTGCAACCCTGTAATTGTAATTCAATAAAATATAAGTTCAGAAAACTGCTTCAATTTTAGTGGATTCTCTGTTACAAATCAGCTTTTATTTTAATATATTAGTTTTTATTGTATAGACTGTACTAGAGCTAAAATGTTGAATACAAAACAAGGGCTGAGTTTTCTTTATCCAGTTTTTCAGGCCAACCTTGGTCTAAAAATATTTGTGAGGAAACTTCCTTCCTTGCCCATTGACACCTGCTGTTCTCCGAGTCACTCATCAACCATGTATTGCTATGTTCTTTAAAATATAAATTTCTGTTCGTGTGATGGCAGCATCTACTCAAAATGTTGCAGAGAAGAGATTGCTTAAATAATGTAACAAATGTACTTCAGAGGAAAGAGAAGTACTAGGATCACAGGTTGTCTGTCTTGAAAGATGAGAACTTCTGCTGCATAACTATGTTGCCATGTATGGGTTAGGTTTTTTTTGTTGTTTGATTTTTTTTCCCATGAAGCTTTTTCTCCCTTACCGTACTTAAATGTGTGTTTTTTAAAAAGTTATGTAATAGCTCCTTTTTAACAGTGAGAAAAGTCCAGAAACAAGCAGTAAAAAAGTTCAAGGCAGAATATTTTTTCCTATTTTTAATATATTTTCTGATTAAGCTGCTGTTTTGGTTGTTTTTTTACAGTTGTTAGATTTTCAGATGACATAGGGGATTTTTTATAGTAAGAACTTTTCAGAAAAAAAAATTATTAGTCTCAAAGTGCATATATAATTGTAGCATGAGTTTAAGTTCTTAGAAACACTTCATCACTATGATCCTGAATGAGGGTAATGCTTAAACATGCATAATTTTAAGGCATGGATATTAAACTCATTGAAATCCATCATCCATGGCTATTAGAAGTGTTTTGTGTCTTTCAAAGAGACACTTGAAAGAAATCCTGGCATTTCACATAATTTGCAGTAGAGCAGTAAAGATGAGTTTTCTGTTGCAAAGTTATGAATACATTTAGCTGGAAAATGTTGAAGAAATGGTGTGGCTACTGTTACAAATCTGTGACTTTATTCTGCAAACTTTTATAATTTGTCCTTTAACATGCTCAGGACAAAGGCAAAAAACTAAAGAGATTCCAAAGTCTTAGGCTCTGTCTTGAGAGCCTGAGACATTGACTTTTGCATTTATAGATTGTTAAAGGATACTTTACCTAGAGATAAATGTAATATTACCCAGCCTTCACTGTAAACTGTGTATTCCTTCATTCTGTTTTTATGTTAAAATTATGCAAATAAGGCTTTGTATGTTATATAATGATCTTGATTACATTCTGCAGAAGATTCTGAACATTATTATAATCAAACCTACTGACTGAATATCAGGAAAGATCGGAATGTAAGAGGAAGCCAGGTTCTTATGGAGAAAGTTAAACAGCTTCAGGAATATTTGTAAAATGGTGACACTACAATTTATTGAACTACTTTACTTAATCTGACAACTGATTAACAGTTTTAATTGTTTCTAGAGGCAAAAGGGATTTTGCTTAACATATCCAGTAGTGGATTTTATTTAAGTAGCTGCTGATTGGAAAAAATTAATTCTTCAGGAAAATCAGTATAAGTATATATGGTTTATGGGTATTTATATTTTGGATTCAAGATAGAAAATTCCATGCAAACCATTGAAATCATACAGTTAAAAAGATCAAATCTGCAAACACAACCTACAAGACAATAGAGGGGTAGGTTTACTGGGGAGAATACAGAACAAAATAGTGTTGTGTTGTGTATAGATCCATAATGCTGCTTCATCTTGAATGCTCTACACAATTCTTTTTGCCATGAAAACAGACTTGGAAAAGATTCACAGAAGGGTAACAAGAAAGGTATAGAGTTGCTTTGTAGATAGAAGTAAGTCAGCAAGACTTCTAGCAATGCCTGAGGAATATTATATTTGGGATCTGTGAAGTTGTCTGCAGTACAGAGATGAACAGGAATTGATCTGTCTTCTGGATGGCTTGAGGCCAACTTGAGAACATGTAATTTATACAAGCCCCACTTGTACAGTCTTCCTTAAGCAAAATGCAGGATGTTTTGCCTTAGAGGGGATATTTGTCACACTCAAGGTGACTTCTCTTTTGTTCTAATAGCTTTATGTTCTAGATATTCTAATTTTTCAACATTTTAACAATAACAACCCAAATTTCTGCATGGATTCAATCAAATATTGTTGATTTTAGTAAACACAGAAAGATAATCTACCACTTCGATGTTTTTTCAAGATTTTAAATTTTGCCACTGTGGTTTGACTCCTGGAACAGCATTGCCTTTCAGATGGTTCAAACCTGTTCAGAACACCTCTATATGAATGACATGATAGAGACTATTAGGAGAAATATTTGAAAAATACTACCATAATTGTGATTTCTGCTTACTTCTTGTGTGATTAGAAAAAAAATTATGTGCCTGTCCGTATTTTATTACTTTAAAAATACAGTAATTAAAAAGGCAAATCACATATACTGATTTGTAGATTGTTAATTTGTGCAGCACCAGAGTAAAGGAATGGTTAAATATTGGTACAGAAGTGCAGTTCCATTTTACACTTCCAGATTCTGCTCATTTCTTTCTTTCTCTTTCGAAGCACAGATTTTCATAACAACGTTTTTACTAATGAAGCATAATCACTCAAATATGGTTTAGGCTGCAACTTATTTTTTCTTTTGGGGTAAAAATCCAACAAGCGTTGTGTACTTTCAAAGACATATTTGATGCTTGATAATTTTTAACTTCTGACTGTGTGGCTTTGACAACTGTATGATATTTACATTTTCTCAGTAGGTTAATTTGTATAAATTAATGGGTTTTTTACAGTGATCTTTTAGCAAGTGGGATGAAACTGCTGGATTTGACAGTACACTCATTTCCAGTAAACTCATTAAGTTTAACTAATGCAGACTTTAAAATATTTGGTACAGTCTTTTAAATATTTTGTTCTAGAGAATAGCTAGTTGGATTAAGAAATAATAAAAAATAAACCCAGCCATTTTTGTGTGACACCTTTTATCTGAGATGTGCAGATCAATCTATTGTCTTGCCTATGAATTTGTAAATTATCAAATTTCTCATCATCTTGAAAGCAATTTATTTAATTCAAGTTTTTCCTTCTTGGAATTGAAGCCTAATACAGCTGATGACATAATTAGAATGATATTTTATGTTTATGAAGAAAATTCGTAGAAAATAGAGCAAATGAGACTGACTAAATGAAAGGTCTTACTGATGCAGTTAAAATTGCATAGCATATCATTTTTCTAAAATTCACATATTGTTTAAAATAGCTGTATTTTATTGATGATGACTTTGAAGCTTTACTTTTTGAAAAATCATTCACTGAAAATATGATTAAGTTTTTCAATGCCTTTGAAGTTAAAATACAGGAAAACTATTGTAACATTTTAAAAACAATGTTAGAAACACTACCTCTGTGAATACTGTAAGACGGTTTCTATTTTAAATGCTGGTAAGATTTTTGAGTAGCATTTTTACTTTATGAGTGATGCAAATGATCTCTGAATTACACTGTTTTATTCTGTTTAAGTAATTTTTCCCATTATGATAACTGTAATCTTTTTCTCTCCTTTTTTTATTTTGCTGCTTGCCTTTTCTAGGAAGTAGAGGTTGGTATGCTTCTTCTATTTTTTATGATACTGTGAGCTTTTCATGGATTTCTTAATGCTTTACTAAACTTAGGTTGTTTCTCCCCCTCCAGGACGACTATTTTCGTACGTGGAGTCCGGGTAAACCATTTGATCAAGGTAAGATTCTGTTCCTAGGTACTTGTGTAGGATTATATTTGTGTAATTATGCTAATAATTTAAGTAATGATATTTGTGCTCCTGTTCTAGAATACTAACAGAATTCTGTTCATTTGTGTAATTTTCTCTGTCTTCAAATAATTGATTTAAAGAGGTCCAGAAATTCATCCTTATCATTGATTTATGTCTGTGATTTTTTCAAACATTTATTGATTAGAGAAAAAGATGGGAGCATTAGAAACCTCCAAAGTAGCTTAAAATTTCCCTTGGGAAAACGTGAAGTTTAGAAGATTCTGTTTTATTTGTATATTTAAGTTAAGAACTCATGCTTTTTCAGTAGGACATCTGACAAAAAATAGGCATGCAGTCTAATACATGTCTTTTGCGGTCAAGAACAAAGTTATTAAGATTTTGAATGTCTCTTTATGTCCATTGGATAAAAGATGATCTAGAAAACCAATTTTGGGAGTCTGTCACATTCAAGTGATCTATATTGAGGGAAAACACAGGTGGAGCTATGGGAATGCTGCAGTACAACAGTTTTAAGCTGAGAATACTATGAGCAAATGCAGCAAATGTTCCCATTACACATTCCCTCCCAGGCATTGGAACTTAATATTTACTGTGAATATAACCCCCCTCATGTATGTTGTTTCAGAGAGTATTGCTACCATTTTAAAACTGCTGAGAATCTTGTTACTTTTTTAATTGCTCTGAGAAACGCTTCAGGGACTTTGTTTTTTCTGATAGCACTAGTGGCATAAATGCAGCGAAGAAACGATGCAGGGGCTTGCAAACAAGAGAACAAGATAAAACTAGGTTGCGAAGATAGTGTTTATTCAATGTCAAGGACTTTCTCCATAGTGGATACTGACTTGCAAGGGATATTTTTTGTTGTAATATTAGAAAAATTTTGTGGTTCAAGGAATTGGTAGTTGTGCATAATATAAAAACAATGAGTGTTATTAAATTTAAGCCTTCCAGTCCCAGAAGGGGCCTGCATGAAAGCTAGTGAGAAGGGAATTTTTACAAGGACATGTGACGGGAAAATAGGCAATAGCCTTAAGCAGGAGGAAGCTAGGTTTAAATTAGATATTAGGAAGAAATTCTTTACTACAAGATGGGGTGAGTCACTGGAACATGTTGCCCAGAGAGACTGTGAACTTCCCATCCCTGGAGGTGTTCAAGACTAGGCTGGATGGGGCTGTGACTGACATGGTCTAATAGAAGTTTCACTGCTAGCAGTGAACAGGGTCATTTGAATTAGATGATATTTGGGATTCATTCCAACCTTAATATTTCATGATTCTGTGAATAGTGTTTTAATTCATTCTTCCATACTTAGGCACATTTTGAAAGGCTTTCTTATGGTAATGGTTTAAAGTATGTCAGAATTGCTTATGTAGACAGATCTGTGTAATTCTATTTGTATTAATAAAAGTTTCTATATGGAAATACATGTCCAAGCATACTAGGAGGGTAGCCTTTACTATGAAAATGTATAATGGTATTTGTTCCTGGGCTGCAAGATCTATTTTGCAACATGGAAAAATACTACAATTTGCATTGCAATCCACCAACACCATTTCTTAAAGCAACATCTGACATTGTTTGAAAAAGAGAACTTATTCTCATTGAACTCTTTGCTTATATCCTTAGAAGATAGAAAAAAACCATATTTAAATGCTTTGAATGTATCTTTTATATTTGTACACATGTATATAGACCTGTGAATATTTTTTTTCTATAAATACCACAATATAACTTGTTAATGAACAATTATTGTTGGAATAAATCTGAATGTTCTATTAGATATTTATTTACTGCTAAAAGGTAGGTTTTGCTCTTTCAATGGTTTTAGAAATAAGTAAGTAGAATGTTTTGTGTTTAGGACCATTCAAAGTTGACTACTTCAGTAGCTTTATCAATGCTTACTCAAATTAACCTCCCCATACACACACAATATTTTCTGACACATTTTCTTCATACACCACTTTTACATCAGATAAAAATCTACAGAATACTTCTGGTGCATTTTATTTTTAGACTACATGGTAGCAGAGCTTGCAGGGTGTAACTAGTGAATTAAATTGCATACACAAAGACACTGCTGTAATTTTGTGATGTGGAAAGGATGTTTTCCTTTGCTCAGTAGAAATACCTTGGAGGAAAAGTGGAGTATATTCATGTAACTGAAAAAAAAATGCAGCATGATATTTCTGTAGAGGTTGAACACCATGAAGGTATAGTTGGTTTGTAGATGTATTTATAAAATTTCTTGTAGACCATTCCATTGAATTATTTTGTGCTTTTGTAGTATCAGGTTATATTAGATGTCTGTTTACAGCAGGAATTTTGTAGATACTGTTGTACAGCTAAACCATATTTTGAAACTATTTTGCTTATATTAGTTTACTAGCTCTGTGTATTTCATCTACCTAGTTCTATAATAATTTGGGTAACTAAGGATATCCAAGTATAAGCAAACACAGCTCTATAATTTGCAAATATATTTCTGTACAGTGAACTGAAATAATTTAGAGTCATATTCAGTAAAATAATTTGATTCACTCATTTCCAAGCCCTGGGAAGTCATAAGGGAGTTTAATGAAGATCCATTAGTTGAAGACTGAAAACAGTTGTGTAGAATTAATTTTGCTGCATTTGATGTGTGCTCTCATGATCTATTTTTTATAGAACTACTGAAGTTTTTAAAGCAGAAATATATATCCATCCCTTTCAAGATAAATTGCAGTGCTTTACAATTAAAATGTATCACATAGTGCTTTAAAATGCTGTCTCAGATAAATAATGGTGTCTTTGTAGGAGGACATTATGAGTTTCAAAAAGAGGAGAACTGAAAATCTTTTTTAAATATTTCATGTTTATTTACTGTTAAGACTAAACTATATTTAATCTGGTGAACAGTTTCCAGTTTCAGGTATTCACGTATGTTTAGGAATCCTGCTCACTAATGAAGTACACTAAATTCTATACAAATTCCCACTATTTATGATACTTTCAGCTAGCTCTTGCCTGGAAAGATCTCTTGTAAATGTCTGAGGAACAGACATGGTGCTTTCATGGTGCTTTATCTTAATTATCTGATGCTCTGTTTAAATGATTCTTTTATTATTTCTTTTTAATAAATTTATCTGTTGTGGTAACATCACAGAAGTGCCTTGTCCTGTACAATTCACAGACTTGGTTCCTAACTCAGGTTCACAGCATAAGACATCTGCTTCACTAGTGGCTTGCAAATTATTTCAGTATTTGTTTCTGTGGGATCATCGAATGAATTCTAAAATTCATCTCTACTTTTAAAAGAGGTTGTAGAAAGGATTTTTATTGAGGCTACACTGAGCCCATAGTAAAAGATTTTGTTTGCCTTCAGTAGCAGTCTAAGCCCTTATTCCTGCTGTCATAACATTATGCCCTGATGTTAGGTCTAGAGTCACCATATTGAGGATTATTATAAGATAAAACAAGAAGTGTGTTTTTTGTTTGTTGGTTTTTAACATGGCCAAATCCTGGATTTGGGTGGCTGTTCAGACGCACAAATAGGTGTGTTTCCACTACATGAAAAGTGGAAATGAGTGGCAGGGTGATGGTGACTGTCCTGAGGTACAGCACCAGAACTTCTCGAGCTGGCATCATGCTGAGAAAAGGGGGTGTGAAACTGTTCCTTCGCAGTTACAAACCTGCTAAAATTTAGTCCTGCAAATCTCTCACTCCAGAAGCTTCTCTCTACTGTGTTGACATGTCCCAGACAATGGTCAAGTCCAGGAGCACTGTGTACCTGAAAATATTTTGGTGTGTACTAGGACTGCTTCACAGGCTCACTTAAAGGCCTAATTTGCTTATGTTTGCCACAGAAATTTAATACAAAGGCATGTAAAGCAGTTAATAGAGGAGTGTATTAAGAATATGAAACTGGAAATAACATCAGTTTAATGGTGAGGGCAAAAGAAATAGTTTAACGAATCTCTTTAAAAGAACCTAGCAATAAGCAAAGACTGCAAAGGAAAAAGAAAAGCTGTACATAGTTTTACTTGAATAGAAAAATAGAACCTGAAATATTAGAAGTTACCTTTTTGACGTATTTCTTCTCGTATTTAAAAACCTGTTAATCTTTAAAATTACAAATATAAAAATTGTTAAGATATTCTTTAAAGAATTTATTTTATGTGGATGTTATAATTCAGTTTTACCTCAAGTACATTTCCTGGTCATTTTTGGTATTCCAACCTTCTTCAAAATCCAGATATATTTCTGATGTATTAGATAGTTGATATGAATAGTCTATTGGATTCTGGTTAAGCTGGTTTAAGAAATTTAAAAGCAAAGCTGGAGTTGATTACAGTAAAATTAAATTATGATTAAAATTTACCCTAAGTAAATTAAGAATACATAATGAAATACAGAAATTAGCATTCTGCAAGAGACAAAAATAGAATCATTAAGGTTGGAAAAGACCTATAAGATCGTCAAGTCCAACCTTTAACCCAGCACTTCCAAGCCCACCACTAGCCCATGTTGCTGAGTGCCACTTTAGCACATCTTCTAACTCCCCCCAGGGACAGTGGCTCAACCGCTTGCTTCCCTTCTCAGCCTCTTCTGATGCTTGGCAACCCTTTCAGGGGGAAAAAAATCCTACTATGCAATCTTATACTTCCCTGGTGCAACTTGAGGACATTCCCTTTCTGTCCTATCACTTTTTAGCTGGGAGAAAAGACCAACACTCACCTCAATACTGTCTCCTTTCAGGGAGTCATAAAGGGAGATAAGGTCTCCTCTGAGCTTGCTTTTCTCCAGGCTAAACAACCCCAGCTTCCTCAGATGTTCCTCATCAGATCTGTGATCCAGACCCTTCCCCAGCTGTGTTGCCCTTTCTGGACATGCTCCAGCACCTCAATGTATAGAGGGCCCCAAAGGATTTCAGGTGCGGCTTCACCAGAACTGTATGTTCTAGCATGCTGTTTTGCAAGAGTGATCATCTTGGCAAGTGAGACAATAGTTGGGAGAATTTTCAGGAAGATTCATTTCTGCTCTTACAGGTCTTCAGATGTATCTTGGCCTTTGTTGCCCAGTTTGAAGAACCCAGAAGTCAATTCTAACACAGCCAGCATGTTTCCAAATAATTATTTAGTGTATTTAGGAAAGGATAATATAATCCTTAACTGTTTGTTGGTGATATATCATTATTGTGAATGTTCACAAAGTCTTAATTTTCTGCCAAATGAAGAAAGCGAACACATTGATATAAAAACAAAAAACAAAAGTGCTTTACTAAAGCTGTTGAAAACCTAAAAAAGTATGCCAGGGAAGTGTGCACTTGCATTTCTCCTTGTCTTAGTGGGATTGGGTATCTTTGCAGAATATTTAAGAGTTCCTTATTATATACAGAAGAAACTCAATGTAACTGTCTTAATTTTGTTGCCACTTACATCAGTCTGAGCCCAAAATAACTGTTTTCCACAATTTAAATAAACAGGATCATTTCTGAGTTGTCACAGATAAGGATAAGGGGGTAGTTTGACTGACTACCTGGAATTTCTCATTTACATCTCTTTGTGAGCTATGTGTAACCTATTCTCTTGTAAACTTTCAAGTAATGCCCAAAAGACAAAACACAAAAAACGGGAATTGTTTTGAAGCAGAGATGATAGATATTTGTGAGGGGGAGAATTTCTTATAATTTAGTCACTGCACAAGTGGCTTAAAAAATGTGTGAGTCAGTGAAGATGACTGTTTCAAAAGGAGTGGAGAAAGAATGAGTGAAGTATTTGAAATTTTCAAGAAGAGATTAAGCTTTAGTGGGTTTGTTCCAGAGGAAGAACTGGCAGATTCAATTTTATATTTTTGGCACTTATTTTAACTTATATTATCAGTACCTAGAATATCAGGTACCATGTTATAAATCAGTGTAATGTCATTTTCATGTCCTTTTTAGCAAAAACTTTATTTGCAGCAGTGAGCAAAATGGACATATGCAGTACTTTGTGTTATAAGGTTATAGCAAGTGTCAGATGGTTATAAATTAGTATTAGATGTTTATTTGTTTATCAGAACTTTTGTGTAGTGAAACTACAACCATTGCAGGGCAGCTAGAAACTCGGTGCTGACATCCCAGAGCTTAGTAGTATATAGAACATTAGGAGCAGTGGTGCTTTTTTACAGAAGTCTGATAGAGACTTTACACAATTGCCCTTGATTCATCAGTATGGAGAGTTTGGAGAACTGGTGAGAGGAGAATTTCTTGGTTAGAAGCTACCTCTATACATATAACCACCTTAATTATTGAAGCACTTGCTTACAAGTTAGAAACCAGACTAGACAACCAATGATGTTCAGGGATTTGAATCTGAACTTTTAATTATTTCTTTGGCCACCTACAGAAAAACCTCCACTCTAGCTTTCTTATTGAAGTTGTAGATTCATGTGTCCAGATGGAATCAGTGTTCAGGAAGATTCTTCTTGTGAACATCCAGCTGTAGTTACCTATTCTGCTTTTTATGCTATATAGTGAATCTTATATGTCAACTACAATCCCTGGGAAAAAAACCCAAAAATTTGAGATTCTTCTTTTTCAGAATGCTCCCATCAAATTACTGAGGTAGGCTATTTCTTGTTTATTCTCTTATTTTTATTTATAAATTTCAGATTTCTAGCTGCCCAGTGGTTCATTTTCATGCTGAAGTTAAAAGGTGTATTTTCTCAGTAGATGTGTTGCATAGTAAGAAGGGCTTTTCTTCTTACAAATCCACAGCAGTGTGGGTTCAAACTATCTGTGACTGAGGAGGGTTTATATGTGCACCTGCAAATTTTGAATGCTGATCACTGTACAATTTAGGCAAAAGATAACCATTGCCACTATTAATTTTAATTAAATATTTATCTGACTCCCTGTTAGCAGAAAATATCAACTGAGTGTTTATATGCTCTGACTTGGTCTCCTCCCTACTGTTACTGGGAATTGTGGTGCTGGGATTCTACAATTATCTAGACCCACAACACTTGTCAGTGAGAAATCCTGCTACAGCAGGTGAGAAATGGTCATCTTTCAAAACGCAGAAGTAAGGATACACATGGTCTTTTGGTACCTTCAGGAATTGTGTGATTTATCAAAGAGGCAATGAGTCATTCCCTTCTACAGCTCTGTGCACCTTGGGTTATAACCTAGGAATTTGACATGATTATTAATATTTTAGTTAAAACTTTCAGATAATTTAAGTTTTTTCTCCCTGCATTGTCAAACAAGAAAACTTCGTAGGCAAAAAAGTCAAGAATTGCCTTTTAAAGTAGTGGAATCAAATGAGTTTGAGATTTGCAAAGCATAGCTGAAGTTTTGGTAAATGGAAAAAAAATATGTAGTTGCTTCTCATTTTGCTCATCAGAAATGAATCAGAACATTGGAGGAAGAAAATAGACTTTAAATCTGAAAACTTTGTCCTTAATCTTTTTTCATCTTTCATTTTGTTTGGAGTGGAAAATAGGGAACTTATTAGAATGCACTCAAAAGATTGTAGAATAATGATAATTTACTCTGATTTCTGCCCCAGTGCTACCATTAAGAATATTCCTATGTTATGGCTTGCTAGTCTTTATTTCCTATTATATTCTCTATAAAAATTATGTTCTGACTAATGTCAGCTTTTGGGAGTGGGAACTGTATATTAGCTTACAGAAAGGATGATGGGAAGTTTTTCTTAACTGCTTTCCCAAATTTGAATTATAAATAAATAGATCCATTAGTAAGAATTGAATCAAGTTTTCAAGTATTAATTGCTTCCTTACCATGTGAGAAGAACAAATCCATACTAACAGAAAGTCAGCAGAAGTTCCTAATCGCAGAGCGACTTACTTGTCATTTACAATCTAAATTCTTAGAGAAACAGTAGATATTAAAAACATTTTTCACCTTTGATAGGCTTTTTGTGACAGTGATATTTTTCTGCACGTTGAAATTTAGTTAATATGACATTTCATGGTATTGTAGCCAGATACATGGACAAATGTGAAGTAGGCATGCAGACAAGTAACCTGTAGCAAGTATACTTTTCTGAATATTAGAAGCTGTGTAAAGCTAAACATTATCAAGTTGTGAAAGCTAAGATCAGACCTGCATCTTTAGAAGCTGCTCGTATTTAACATTGTAGGATATCAGCTGATACATATTAAAGAGATGCTTTCTGACAAGATTTACATAAATACATTTGTTACATCTACAGTCTCCTCTCTGTAGTGCAAACCTTTACCAATTTTTAATAGCAGTCTAATTTTGCTGTACAATTGATGTTTTCACTTCAATTTTGGGAGAGGAACTCCTCTAATTTTCATAAATATGATGATATTTTAATAATTGGATAAGAACTTGGATTGATACCTGTTTCACATTGAAGATAATAGCTATGAAGAATACATCAGTCCCACTGAGGGATTTTGATGCTTGTGATGATTTTGGTGTGAATATTATACTTTTTCAAAGCTGCTTATTTTGGCAGAAATGGAAAGAAACATGACGTGTTGTCTGTGCAAGTCTGCATATTCTGAATAAGGTGGAGGACTGCTAGAAATATTTTTTTAGTAATAGCTAGAAGATGGACTGAAGAAGTAAAGACTTAGTGCCATGTATTTTGTGATATAAATGAGTTACATGCTTAGCAGAAATATATTATATTTTTCTGGTTTAAATATATGCATTTTCATAATAGTTTAACTATTTAGGATGACTCCTTGTAGAGACCAGACACATAGTCAGACGTGTCCCTGCGTTGTAAGGGGATTACCATTCTTCCTCAGCATGGAGAACTTCAGACCTTGTTTTGAAAACTGTTTTTCTTGTGGTTTAGCCTTTATTTATCATGAAAATTACTCATTTGTCAGTTCTAAGTATCAAATAAAACAGACTCAAATTAAAGGCAAGCCATTTCCATGCTTTTGTAAATATATAATTTTTTAGTCCTTTCAAAGTTGGCAGAATCACTAATGCAATCTGATGTGGGTGCTATGTACTTTATAGTGTAGGATTGACTAGAGCATCTGATGTTCAAAGAGAAAAAGAGGAAGACTCATTGTGGTTTCCATGGTTTCTAGCAACATCTTTCTGGGTTTTTTCTTTTTTTTATCCTCTGGCATGTTGTTAATCCATTGACCCCTCAATTAGTTCACTTTTTCGTGTTTCAAAAATTTGCGGTTTTTTATAAGTTGTTTATCTGTTCTCTTCCTTGCTGTTCAAAAATAAAGCTTCCAAGGATATACATTCTTCTCTGACTTCTGCATCAGTAAAACTTAATTTGGTAACTAAGAAATTTTCATGAAAAAGTACTGGGAGAAGGGAGGCCATGCGTCACACATAAGGTCAGGACAAAACACTTCTACAGGGAGGTCATAGCTAACAGAACAAGTTCAGCAGGTCATGGAGTGAAAATGTGAATTAGTGTCAGTGGCAAGAGGGTGGGTGCTGAACATGCTTTTGAATATAAAAATGGTCTTGTGATTTTGGCACCCATGGCTCTGCTGGCTTACTCACCTTGCTGAGTGAATACATAATTCACCTGAGGGGATCAAGGGTTACATACAGGGCATGATAAGCACTGCTTCAGCAAATAGTGAAAGAATTATATTACTTATATCAGTAAATACTGAAAGTCTTGGTTTCCATTTGATACCCATCAAATTGTTGTCTTTATGACAACATGGGAAATTAGCATTTTTTTCCTTTTAAAGTTGGTTGCTGCCTGTAATTTTTTGCCAAAATGTAACATATTGCCAAAATCATATTTTATGGCTAGCTAAATTTGATGGAGTTATCAAAATATCTTCAGAATCCCAAGAACTTTGGAAATGAAGTAACCATTTCAGTGGGAATGGTTTCATGATCTCCCATCTTCATTCTTTTTCCTGAAACCTGCTTCCTACTTGGTATTAGACTCAGCATCCTTATATGATTCCAGATTTCTTTACTCATGGTTTTTATTATTATTTTTTATTATTTCATTAACCTACTCTATTTTACAGAAGAGTTATCTGAAGATAGACCATATTCCAGTATTACTATCTTAGTGTCTCCATTCTGAACATTCTGGGAAGAGGTACTTGGACCAGTACCTTAAATGCTTACTAGTAGCTGGCATTACATTCTGCCTGACTTAAAGCAGAGAAAATATTTTAAATGGAATCTAAAATCTGAAGTAGATAGGAGAAGGTTATGCTCTCCTTAGTTTTGACTCTGACTCTCTATAGCTTTATTGATGAAAAAAAGATTACCAGTAGGGTTAAAATATCACTTTTGGTATACTTAGACTACCTGAAAGGACACCATGGAGATTGGAAAAGGGAGAAATTGGTTGGTTCTTGTGAGAGCTTAAATTGGCAGATGCTTTTCTATATTACAGCAGTGTAGGCATGGCTACTTCAGAAAAATGCAAATTTAGTAGTAAGCAATAAACTCCTTTATTTGACTCTTCCAGTATTATAGCCAGAAATTACTCTTGGTAGTTGGAATTGTACTTCAAAAATGACTATTAATAATGACTAAAGGACCAGCTAAAAAAAAAACAAAACGAAGAACAAAGCACAAAGCAGAAACAGAAACCTAGAAGGGGAGTAGAATTTATGTTTAAAGATGGAGTCACACAAATCACTCACCTACATATTTGAGTTTACATTTTCTTTTACTGAAATCTCATCTGAGTAATAGTTTCTGAGTAAATTCACTGTCATTGTTCACCACTTAATGTTGAGCAGGTAGAGCCCATTTGTGTCTTAGTAAGCACTTACGGGAAACTTCTTTCAAGGTGGCAATACCATCATTTGGGGATGGCAGTCAAAGAGTGGCGATTGTTAAAAGAATATAGCAGGGAGTATTTACTTACCTGCACAACAACTGTGTTTTTTTCTGGTTCCTTTCAGTCCAGCACTGTACAAGCAGCATGCCAACCCCCTCCACATACTGAGTGGGTTTTATGTGTGGTGTTACTTGCCTTAATTTCATATTCTAGATAACAGTTAACAACTGTCTAAAACTATTTTCAGCTTTAGATCCGGCTAAAGATCCATGTTTGAAGATGAAATGTAGTCGCCATAAAGTGTGTGTTGCACAGGATCAACAAACTGCAGTTTGCATTAGTCACCGGAGGCTTACGCACAGGTAAGTACTTCAAGAGTTAATCCTGTAGACATTTTTGTAGTGTTCATGACTGACTTGTAAACTATAAATCCATTATAATTAGTTTAATTACTTAACAGCATATGAGCAGAGTAGAAGTGGG
This sequence comes from Cisticola juncidis, assembly GCA_013400215.1. Taxonomy (NCBI): domain Eukaryota; kingdom Metazoa; phylum Chordata; class Aves; order Passeriformes; family Cisticolidae; genus Cisticola; species Cisticola juncidis. Next base: position 202,473 of record VXBR01003305.1, on the reverse strand, counting down.
TTTTAGAAGTCATTATGAATACATAGCTTGATTATAATGTTTACTATTTGATTTTTTAAACTAGAAGGTATACATATTTAAATATTGCAAGCTGCTGGTACAAATACACTTAGAGAAATACCCACTGTGCCAATGCCAAATGAATAAAATTATTGTGATAGTATCCTGCTGCTGTACATTACCTTGACATCATCACTTCTTATATGAAGCTAGAGAACTCAAAACTGCCTGCTGAAGTGTAGGTAACAACCTGATACGGTGTAAGTTGTTTAAGATTAGTGGGGGTTTCTTTCTCTCCTCGTTTTTTCCTGTGCATTCTGATTTACTTTGCATGCTGGACTGGTTAAATGTAAGAAGAAAATATATAATAAATTCATGTATTTTTGTGGCTTTATCTGAGGCAGAAATATGAATATGTAGGACCTGAACCGTACACTTAGTTGAGTCATGACTGTTGCATGCTGAGGAGATGGAGTCATATTACATTTTCGACTTGAGATTGTTTTTTTTCCCCACTTCATTGTGGGAAACAGGACACAGTAGAACGGCTAAATTTCAATAAATTGATTTAAATAAGTGTCTGGTAAAGTGCTTTACTCAGTAGGGGCTGAAAAGAGCTGAGGAAAATAAGACTTCCTCGTGTGTTGGAAGATGATAATTTCAAGTACAGTTTTATGAATGATACAAGGAATGTTCTTCGAGTGTCTAGTTATGTTAAATGCATCCATCTGGAGCTTTTCAAACAAGCAAGATAGTACATAGTGAAAGGAAAAGTTTGAACTATTCTCAATCTGCAGCTGTACTTAATTAAGAAAAAAACTCAACAGTATTTGTGGAGTTACACTGTTTATATTAAACAATTTCAGTGTAAGGCTAGACATTTTAGTTTGATCAGGTACTATATGTGGTGCAAGAATTATTGTTAGACAAAGGTAGGTAGCCTGATTTCAACTGTATGTGAAGTGCCAAGAATATATGAGTGTTAACTGTGAAGAGACAACATAATAATGCAAAATTTCTAAGAGGTATTACATGTCATGGAAAACAATAACAGTAATGACATTTCCTAGTTAAGTATACATGCAGTAGGTGATGACTGAAAACTCTTTTAGATTAGATGAAGATGCATAGTCTGGTTGAATTAAGAAACTTCTTGACATCACCCTTCATCCCTGTATTATTCCTCCCACAGTTCTTAGTGCTCTTTTAGAAAGGTAATATTTTAAAAGACAAACTTGCCTGAATATAATGCAGTCAATAATGGGAACATTTGGAATGGCAGCAACTTGATGATCATAAAAAGAACTGTAAATCTGGTCTTGTAAAGCAGATGAAGCAATTTTCTACCTACCTGTGCTGAGCCAGGGTGAGGTTTTCCCAAGCTTGGATCTCCCTATTTCCCTAGATTGCCAGATACAAGGAGAAGTAATTTACTTTGTGCTTTCTTTCTAAAAAGGTTTTTCTTCCTGCGGTTTCTGAACTTTTTGTAACATGGTGGGATTAAAGTATGAATATCATAAACACAAGCAGTCATATCTGCTAGGTCTCTTTACTACTACGGATTTTCTTTGCCTAACATGTTATTCCTCCACTTGTATCTGTAGTTTGCATACTCGTTATCAGTAGGGCCATCAGTTTCCCAGAGTTCCCAAAGGACCAGTCCACTCTGTATGAGTCTTGGTAAAAATTAGATGAGAAAGCATAACTTGACAATTGATAATATAACCTATCTACCAGTATCCATTTCTAATACATCATTTATGTGTAATCTGTTGTGAATAAACATTTACAGAATTTCATCCCAGTAATCCTTCCTTTTGCTTAGTTTGTGTGTGTGCACATGTGGTGTTCTTCTAGGATCAGATAAAAGAAATAATTAAGATAAAGCAGTTGGGGATGTTTTCTGAAAAAGCTGTTGAGACGTTTTTCATGAACTACTGGGAACTCTTCATAAAGAACTTGCCCGTAGATTTTAATTTGGACATGTTTGCTGTATAGATCCACAGATGTTCCAGAGACTTTTCCCAAGACTCTTGCACAGGAAAAGTAGTTTAAAGTATATGAATTAATGCAATGTCAAAGATGATCCCCAAGAGACACTCTTTGCACACTTCCAAGATAAATAAAAAGTTTATGTGCACCTTTGTGCTACCCCTGGGGAAAGAGGCAGCTTTCAGTTACAGCTGAACAGGTTTTTCTGTAGTGTCCTCAGGTTGAAATACACTGCTTTATAGTTGAATTCTCTATTATTGGAAGCAGCATTCCCAAGCAGCCCTATTACCTAGTTCATAAATTTCTGTTTATAAATTCCATTACTTTCCTTAGGTAATAGCATAAACAGAGAAATTGCTAATCAGTGAAGACTGATAATTGTATCAAATGGAGGACTCAATTTAGTAATTTCTTTTGTTGTTTGTAAGAAATTAACTTGCAGAAAAAACAGATAGGCAGACATTGTTATTCAGTTCATGCTCTCCTAGGTGTTCTTCTCTGTGCAGTGCACCCCAAGAGACACTGTAGCCCAGTCTGGATTACTGAGGGCCCCTCAGGAGCACACAGTGAAGGATGGGTGGATATCCCAGCCACCTGCAAGGCTGGTAGTGACATGACAAGGTCCCAACAGGATTAATTAATGTGACAGCACACTTTAGTGACGATTCTACCTCTTCTTTCAGAAGTAGTAAAATTTCTATTACCTTGGCGATCGTAGGACTGTGATCTTGCTGCATTGTGCCAGAATTTGTATGGTTTCAAAACCAGCTACTGTGTCTCACTTTTGTTTTCATAGAGCTGTGGGTCAGGCAAGCCTATGGTTTTGCTCTTTCCTTAGTTTCCATGGCAGCTGAGATCATGGTCTCCCCTCAGTCTCCTCTCAAGGCTCATTTCCTTTTCTGGTAGACTGCCAAAATGGCAAGTCCTGTTCTAGCACACTCCTGCAGGGCCACAGCACAAGAGCTTCCTTTATGTGCTGTCCTGGAAAGACTGAATAGCATTTGACAAAAAGATGAAATATGTGTTGTAGATCATTGGTCATGACAATACTTGGAAGTACCAGGACTTTGAAAATGCAGGGACATGCTTAAAGGAGCAAGGTTTTTGTTGGTAGCAGGTAATAGCATTTGCATCTCTGCTGGCTCTAACTGTCTTGGAAACTGTGTTCTGTGTGCTACACACTGAGCTCTATGCTGTGAGAGAAAGGTAATGTACTTGAGGGGAAAACATGCAGGATATGTATATAAATGTTGGTCATATTATTCCCATGTGGATTGCTGTAGAAAGGGAGTATCTGCCGGCACTTGAATGCATCATAAACAAATAATTTGAACTATGGTGTAAAATAGAGTTTTCATTGATTCTTTGAAATTTAGGAATTTGTCATTAACTTTTCCTTTTGGCTGAATGGTGTTTTGCCATCCTGTTGTGCTTTCCAGTTTATCTTTATTCGTTAAGTGAAAGGGCTTTATGGGGGAAAAAAAACCTTAAGGGTCTTTACATGAAATAATGAAATGCTTTGGAGTATACCTTATTCAGTTACAAATACAACTCGCAGAATACAAAATCAAATATTGCTTATACTGTCATGTGTTGTTGATTGTGAGTGTTACAGTGACAGGCAGGATATTCATCACACTAAGAGAAATTGTCTACTATTTTAGTTTCCAATCTCTTCACTCTCAGGAGATTTAGTTATTTGCATCTGCGGTAATAAGAATCTCTGGCAACTATGAGTTCACCCCTGTGAGCTTGGGGAAGAGGAAAGAAGGTATGTGAGTTTTCCGCCAGAAGGCAGTTGGAGAGGAATAAAAAGGGATGAGTCAGAGCAGGGGGCTGTAGGTGGTAATGGACATTTCATAATGCCCGCTGTGGAATGTGTACTTTTTGTATATTGAGGGCAGCAGGTGTATACTGGCTTGAAAGCAAAACCAGTGAGACTCCAAGTCAGAAATATAATTTAATAGAGAGTGAAGAAACAAACAACAAAAAAAGGTAAAAATAAAATAAAATAAATGCAACAGTACAAAGGACCACTGACAAAGTCAGAATACAAACCTGACACCCTCTTGGTCAGGGTGTTGGAAGCAGCCTGGAGTCCTCCCAGAGTGACAGATATGGTTCTGTTGGAGTAGAGATGATCCTCAATAAAGGGTCCAGTCATCCTCTGGGAATCCAGTGGAAACAGGCTATTTTGGTGTTTGGGATTGCTGGTTTTATCCTGGTGGAAAGGCTTTGGCTCCTCCCACTGGATGGAGCATCTCACAATGGAAGGAGGTGATGTTATCCATCATGTGAGAGGCCTTAAATGGCCCATTCACAGGTGATGTCCCTCAGAGGAGGATGGGTGGAGGAAGAGATAAGAAGGCACTGCCTTATCTGGTGTTATCAGGTGTCCCATTAAGAGAAGGCATCTCCCCTCATTCCACCCCTAGATTTACAAGAGATAAGGAACAATATCTCCCAACTGACTTCAACAGATGAAAATAGAATATACATTTTTGGTTACATTTTTCAACCCAAGACACAGGTGGTAGAGGTAAATCCTTAAATTTCCATGTACTTCTTGTTGCCATCTTGGGCGAGGAAGGAAAGGGTATGGGCAGACATCATGACATATAGGAGCTCTTTAAGGCAAGCTGGTAACTAACCAGGCTCAGAAAACTGGAAAAGTTAGTCCAGCAGTGACGTATTTACACATCCTGATGAATAGTGTGTTAACTTTCTTTTAGATTTGAAACAGAAAATTATGATACTGACACATACTGTAATTTTCACTAAGACTGACATTCTGTGAATAATAAGCTGCAGTACTAAACTAAGCAGTGTATTGGTGAAGTTCTAAGCCAGTAGGTTAGTTGCGATGAAGAGCAAGAAAACCTGAAAAAATGGGGAAGGGTTGCTACCCAACAGAGAATTTTAATATAAGCATAACAATAAACATGGGGCAGTCAGTGCCTGTGGTTTCAGGTGAATTACTTTTATTGGAATCCTTTCTGTACTCCATGTTTGCCAAAAATATTTAAGCCCAACACTTAAAGGTGAAAGAAAGAAAAGGAGGTGTGGGCTCTGTCTTCTTCAAATGCTTCTCCTTGCTTTTCTCTCAAATCCACTGAGAGGAGACAATTTAAAGGAGATAAATTTAGTTGAGACCTACTTATTGTACAGCCCATTCCAAGATTTGACTGCTTACAGCTGGAAACCATTGAAGACTCTCTCAATATGAATTGTCTACAAGTTCTAAAAATTAGGAAGTTGCAAAAGAGTTTTGGGCCAAAAATCATGTTCCAAGTAAATCCCAGTGTCTTTGATATATTAGAACCTAGTGACTAATCTTGTCCTTACTCATTGATCCTAGTGGAATCTGATAAACACCAGTCTCTTTTTCTTCTCCATAAGTAGAAGAAAAGTACTGTGTAAAATTGATTGGATACATTTAATCAATCAATGCTTGGCGGCATTAAATTATTCAGTGCATTGAAGGTGTGTGCAGTTTTTCTAGGCAGATGTAGATCTGTCTCTTTTATGAATTCCCCACAAGACATAATATCCCCTGCCCCCACTGTGAAAGTCCCGCTGTGCTGCTATGAGTTTGTTTATGTGAATTGTGCAGATCTACACAAGGTTCCCTGCTATGGCAGAAATGGATTGCATTTGTCTCTGCCAGAGCATGTTAAGATGGAATAACAATGTTTAAAGACCAGACATCACTTACTTGTGTAGTGATATCAACCTCCCTATTTCTTTGGATTTTTTACCTTCTCCAATCATTTATTCTTAGGGTTCAGAGTAAGGAGCAGTAGTAACTGGTTCTCAGTAAATCCTAAGCCACCAAGTCTGGTGATACTAGCAATTCTGAAAGCCCCTCACTGTTCCAGGGAAATGTAAAGGCTGGACATCTGTAAGGTGCACAGCTGGGTAGAGGTGAGCAGTACAGAACATGAGAAGTACAGAATTCACTCTCTAAGAATTAGTGACTCTTGGAGTTCTGTGAAATGAAATTAGATATAGTGACAATGGTTCCCTGCCCCAAGCCTGTGTGGAGTAGGACCTGAATTTAGGGATTTATAAAAATTCTGTAATATTTCTGCCTATGGGTGCAGTCTTCAAGTTATGACAGTTTGGCTATTAAAGCGTATTAAAGAGTGTTACTCTATCACAGAGTCACAGAAGCTGATAGTGGTAGAGATGTTGCATGACCTAATCTACTTCATTAAGGTAGAGGAGTTGGATAGCTTCATACATTTTGTGGTAGCATTTAATCTTGTTACAGCTTCCTTCAGGGTTTTAGTTTAAATGACATTTTGAAGTGCTCATTTGGTTCAAGTTGTTGGTCATCTAGACCATTATCTTGCCCTGGACTCTGTCCTCTTCCAGTTTATTGAAGAATGTGTAAAATCAGTCTAAATACATTTCAAATGAGGTAGATTATCAGAAGTTCTTCCCTGTGTTTGGTCACCTTAGTATTTTAACTTGGGGAAAATATTCTATCTTAGCTTGGAAGTGATAAGTCTTTTGGCGCTGGAGCATGATGTGGATTAGCCTGGATGATGTGACAGAAACTCTGAGTAACACAGTGAAAGAAAGCCCAAACCTTTTCTGTTTCTGTTCATGTGGATACTGCACAGCTGAAATTATGCTGCCAAACAGAAAAAGTTAAGAACTCCAAATATGTGAGAGGCTTATTTGTGAGAAAAACGCACACACATATATAATGCTTGTGTGTACATACATATCTCCCCGTACATATATATATGAATGAATATACATGCATAATGTATTCTTTCTGTTCCTATTGTATGGATACATGTATCCTAGATTTTCAAAACATATTTCTGAACCTGAGGTATTTTGCTATCTCCCCTCCTTTGCAACAAAGGAAAGACAGATTTTAATTCAAACTTCTAATTTAGACTAAATTTCTGATTAAAAAAATGAAAAGGATGTAATTGCAAATCTGTGGTTGTATTAAGTAGTCTGAGCAGTTTTGAAAGCTAATCTATTAGAGCTGATATGGAAGATTTTCTCATTTGGTTAGAAAAAAGGAAAAGAAGCAGAGAAGAAGGAACAGTGTAGCTTTGTAGCTTTCCTGTAATTTTATGTGCTGCAATGTTTTATAATTTAAAAAAGAACAACAAAATAAACAAGCTTTCAAAAAAAAAAAAAAAAGAGGGAAAACAAAAGACTTTCTTTTGGCAGATTTTGTGAAAGTTGCAAACACCACTATTTAGGATGTCATCATTTCACATTATAATGCTGCTGAAGAAGGCCAACTGGTGCAGTTAAGTCCCTTATTGGAAAATTTAGTCTGATTCATTACTGTGATTTGTAGTTGTACACAGAAACACTTAATCATTCTTATCCTCCAAGCTCTATTGAATCTACTGGAGGCTTTCTGGTTCTTTGCATAATTTGTGCTGCCAGTCTGCCAGCTTGGCAATGTTTCAAGCTTGTTGCATTATCTGTGTTTGTTTGCACAGGAAGCGATGCTGCACGTAGGCTGAATTTACAGTAATTCTTTTGTAATAGGCTAATGAGCAACACTACTTCATTCACAATACTAACATTATATAGCTTTGATTAGACCAATTATTGTGTAACTATGCCATTGTGATCATACTTGCACGCTGCAAAGTACTGAAAAGGAAATTTGCTTAGCCTTGGCTTAATTGAACTTGCTGAGAAAATAATTTGGACTTTTATGTGCTTAAGAGAGGTGAAAATTTGAATATGTTGGAGATTTTTATATGCTATGCAATTTGATTTATTAAAATGAGAAAATGAAGCTTCTTTTTTTAATCTGCATTTCATTGCATTGGGGAGGAAAAAAGGCGACTAACACTGCATCATACATTCTGCATGTGTTGTGAAGGCCTGTTAATTCCTTGGTGAGCTTGTGTTTCCTCCATTCAAGTTCGTAGGAGTTAAGGGTATGCAGCTAGAGGCAAATAGGATCCTCTCATGGAATTCCTTACTTCTCTCTAGGGAGCTTTTGCTAACACTAGTGGAAGAAACCTGTGCAAATTGCATTGTATATTGCAGTTATCAGTGTTGTCCATATCAGCCTTACTATTTATTAAGGCTGTATTTATACTTCTTGCCGTCCAACTTCAAAACTCAAAAATTGCTGTCCTTATGGGAAAAAAATTTTATCCAAGCTGTGTCTGTAAAAATCAAAAATACTAATTTTTTAATATTTGGATTATTTTTTTTTTTGTAGTATGTGAAGCAGATGTTAAATAAAAGAGACCTAAACAGAACCTTTGTATTCTCTTTGTTAGCAGAACAGGAGTTGTCCACTATACTTTCCATATTTAAAAGTTTGTGATATGCCTTTTTTTTATGGAAAATGTGGAACCCTATGCTAGACTAAATCATATGGACTTCAATTAAATTAATAAGTCCTGGGCCTACTCGTTTTCTACCTGCTCCAGCAAGAAGTTTCTTCAGACTCTCAGTTGCTTGTAGGGGTGAAAGTGGATAATCAGTGCCCCTGATGAATATTTTTGTGATTATGAGGGTTCTGCTTAGAAATTCTACAATGAGATTATAAACTAGGATTGGAATTCTTTTCAGGAAAATGGATTTCAGCTTGCTGTAATTCTTTGTCATGCTGTTGGTGGCTGGAGGCACACTCAGTTGTACCATCTCCTAAGAAGCAGTGAGTTAGGACACCTCTGTTCATAAACTAGATAACAGGAAAGAGTGTGACTAGGAAATATGACTGTCTAGGAAAGCTTTGCTGTTAGAGTGTACCATTTTGACAAAACCTGGGAGAAGTTAACGTACTCTCCTGATTGTAAAAAATGGTGTTGTTTTAAAATGGTCTTTTTCCTTACAGTATTCCTGAGAATCTACTTTAAAGGATGGCTTTTTTGTTAAAAAGATCAGGAAGAATGATGAAAATTAAATTTTAAATGCTTTTAAGTGCTTTTAAATTACTTCTCTGCCCTTAACTATGAAATTGTGATTGCAGTCCACAGCAATAAGACTTGCTGTGTACAGCTGTAAACATTGCAATGATACAAAATTGTAAGAAATCTTTGAATATTACTTTTTTACAAGAGATAGGCAAAATGACTTCAGGAACAGTTCAATGTCCCTTCCTAAAAATACCTGTTAAGCTTGTGATATATTTTATGGTGCTTTCAGAATTAGCAGTCAGAATTAGCTTTTGGTCTATTTTATTAGAAAATATTATCAGTTCTAAAATATCTGTTGGAAACATTTTTAATCAGTTAATGCTTAATATGGAGTTTCTTCATGGGTTGTGTGTTCAGGGGTTTGGTTTTGTTTTTTTATTTTTTTTCTTTCAATATGACTGAAATACTGTAATACTGCGTAATGGAACCCAATAGAACTTCAGGATGATTGTATCTGAAGGGTTCTTTCACAGATTTAAAGATTTGATTTTGGTTGTAATGAGGTGCTTTTATTACTACCTAGCATCAGTTCTTACACATTTCATTTTATGTGAAAGTTGTGGTTTGCAAGTTGTGTTTATAGGCTCTGAATATGTCTGTTGTTTCGCTTATGTATCAATGGTGGGAAAAGGATAATGTGTGAAACAGAGTAGGAGGACTGTTCAGGGTATAGAAAGTATTGTACTAATTTCCACTTATGTAAAACAGTACATGTAAGGTTTCCAATGCTGAAGAATACATTAAGTGTAGTAGGTGGAAGTGTTTGTCATCATCAAGTGAAGTATGTGCATATATTGCTACTTTACAGTAAAATGTATTTCTGCTTTTGGAAATCAAATAGTGTACTCAGGGTGCTAAAGGCATGTCAGGAGTCTGTAAATGTGTTTATTATATGGTCACTTATATAAGAGGGTTGTGTGTCTGGCAGTATTTTTATCTTTTGTTTAAAATCAAATTCTGAAACCCTTTTTACATGTCCAGATTATCTAAAGTAGGTTTACTTTACAAAATGTTGTAGTCTGCTACAGAGCAGAAGTATTTTCCTTAGGTGTGTTGCTTTTGTGATAGACTACTCCATCCTTTATATTAGATCCTTATTACTTTTTTTTTTCCATTTTATGTCAAAATCTACATGCTGGAATGCTTACACCACACAAATACTTTTCTTAAAATGCCTTTGCATTTTCTCTATTAGTAGTAATAATAATAATGATGAAAAATTCTTATAATCACAGTGCAGTTTAAAGCTGAATTTAAAGTGTCTTGAAATCTGTGAGATCCACTGCCTTAATTCAGGCACTATCTTTCCAGTGATTTCCAGAGTTGTTTTGGGTTTATTGTACATACACAGGCTATCCACATGATGTGTGGCACTGTGGATTCTGGGTCCAGAAATGTCAATACTCAAATTCTGTCTGAACAGAACTCTTGAGGAAGGCAAAGAAGAGATTACACCTGAGGAAACCTGAACTCATAGTAGCTGTGAGAGCAGCATGTTCTGGTTCAATTCCTTTGTGGGCTACTTCTTTCAAATACAGACTTTCAATGATACATTTGAACATTCAAGTGCAGGTACACTTTGGGGATAAAATTTATATAAGCATTTTATAATAGTCGAGTGTGGTTTTCTATGAGATTGCAAAAGTGCAAAACATTCAGGATGTATCCTAATTTTATAGACTGAATGTTGCCTGAAGTTGCAGATGCAATAGCAAAAATGCTTACAGGGTATCACTTTCCTAACAGACACAGACTTATGATTCCTAGACTGTTCCATAAAGCAACAAAAAGCAAACAAACAAACCAAATTACCAAAACTACACAGAAGAAGAAGCATCAATGGTCTCTTGTGTTCAGTACAACTTTTCTCCACTAACTAATGGGGTAGGATTAAGAGACCCCTAAACTGGTTCGTAGCAACTATGGATCAAGACATCCAAAATTATAATTTTGGAGGATATGTATTCATCAATGCTTAATTTTTTCACAGTGATTTAAAATTATTTAGTTCTTTGTGTTTTCGAACATGACTGTGTATGGGACATTTTTTCTGCTCTGCTTATAGATTATTTTAGTGCAGAGTCTAAAATAACAACTGTTCTAAAATAGAACCATTTGAATCTTAGAAATAATGCCTCTGGGAAAGATGTTTCATAGAGAAATACACCTACGAGGGCTTTTTCTTGTCAGAGAGTTTCATATGTGTCAACATTTAAGATAATTATTGTAATTTAGGGATTACTTCATTTCTTCATCAGCTGAAGGTCTGGGCATCTAAATGTTTCTGAAAACATTTGCACATCTTCAAGAATGCATTCCCCTTGACTTTGCCTTTATCATTTGCACATTAATTGCCACTGAATGTTCGTAGTACAAAGATTTGCATACTTACGAAAGCTGCTTTGAAGTTTTGATCCATAAATTCTACACAAATTATGTTCCAAATTTTGTCTGTTGGGCCTTCTTCTTAAAGATAACTCCAGACATCATCTCCTCTTCAACCCCAAACTCATTGGTGCAAGGTAGAAGCAAAGAGTAGAAAAGATTGTCTGAGAGGAGATTTAAGCTGGGAAGTAGGGTGATAAACTTACAGGAAAGTGATATCCTGAGGTTATCAGTGATTGATTTTGTGTATTTGGAGTATGCTGCTAGAGGAATAGAGGTAGAGCATAGCTCTCTAAAAGGTATGAAGGTACCACAAAGATCCTCTGGATGATCTTAGATATCATAACACAAACATACCTAGTAGGAAGTAGGAGGTGAGGGCTTGCTGTTCTCTCATTCATTCATATAGTGAACACTGGAGTCCTCTATGGTAGTGACCTTTCTACCCATACAGTTCTTTCACAGAGAACTCACATTAGTAACATTTCTAGGGTAACTTGAACTTTTTTCTGTACACATTTGAGATGTCTAGAAAGTGGAATTTCTTTTATATTTCAGATGTGAATAGATATCTAGACATTTTCTGACATCATATAACTGTTAATTTCAAAGTGGAAATGATGGACGTTTTTTATCTACACTGCAATATTTTTGTCATGCTCTAATTCACCTATCCCATTTTCAAATTGTAAAACAAGATAATTTCTCATAGGATCAGTAATTGCTTATATGTTTAACTGAGAAGCAAACACAAAGGGTAGTTATGAAGAACTTTGAAAACTTAGGCAGATGCAGTAGTTATAAAAGCAAACAAAACAATGGAAATTTGTTAAAGAATGGTAAAGAGAATAGTCTGTAAATGTTAAGAAGTCATTTTGAGGTCTCACAATTTATTTAATAGCCCTGTTATCTATGGCTGTTTGATAGATGACACATACTAGAAACAAAAACACTTATGAGCTGTGGAAAATATGATCAAAGACCTAAAGAGAGGTCTGGATGAAGACACTGGAAAATGGGCACTTATGTTAGTGCTAACTTATTAAGAATGCTGTTGGGGGGTAGATTTGTTTTCTTTTTCACTTACTGCATTTTTCCCATAAGTTCCTAGGAGACTAACTACTGGGTTCTTGTCTAAAACAAACGAAATTGCCAGAGGACATGGCAGCACTGGGCTACACCTAGTTTTTGGGTCTCTGGGAGTTTCCCTCAGAGTGGGGAAATAATGCAAGTTTTGGGAGAAGTAAAAGACAGGGCTGGGGCAGCTTCTGTCTCTTGCTCTGGGCATGGGAGAGAGAATGGCCAGGCTGCTGCTGGCTGCAGGAGTTGCTGTTACCACCCTGTCTGGTCTTGGAAAACTGACCACCATCTGCTTGTGTGTGCTGGAGCCCTGAGCTCGCCTCATCCTGCCCTGCCCGGCCGGCCCTGTCCCACCACCACTGTTCCTCCTGCACTGCTTTGAGGCTTTCTGCTACTCTGTGTTCCTGCACTGCCCCGCCCTGCTGGGACACAGCTGCCGCTCCAGCCACCAAGACAGAGCTTCTGATACATCTCATCTACCAGCCTGGGATTTTCCACCACTTCAGCTTGGCGCTCTCTGAGTCCCAAGAGATCAGACTGCACCGGGCTTTGTGAAACCAAAGACCCTTGAGGTTCTTGGTTCTGTTTATTATTAATGCTGTAGTTATTGTTTATTTGCCCTGTTAGATACACTAGTAAAGAACTGTTATTCCTATGCTCATACCATGCCTGAAAGCCCCTTTAATTTTCTAAATTAGAATAATTTGGAGGGAGGGGATTTGAATTCACCATCCCAAGGGGGGTCCTGTCCCTCCCTAGCAGACACCTGTCTTTCAAACCAAGACAATTGCTCAGTTACTTTAATTTACTCTCATAATAAAGGAAAGGGGAAAACACATGGGGCAGCAGATTCCAAACAAATTTTAAGAACCTATTTAATTTTGAAAGATGCTACTGCCACAGAACTCTTGGTCTGCGTTGTGGTTAAAAGGAAGGTTGATAAATGTAGGAGAAGGGAACACAGGTGACCTTGCTCCTGATAAGTGACAGCTGTGTTAATTACCCAACACAGCCTCGCCCCTGATGAGTCACAGCTGTATCCAATAAAGATAAATGTGATAAAAGGCAGTGAGGGAGATCATGAAGGAGGAGGAACCTTGAGGAAGAGAGAATGAAGAATCATGAGGAAGAAGGATCCTGGGGAGAGAGACTCATAGATGTGAGCTCAGTCTGGGTCTGCAGTTACAGCCTGTTGTTGGAACCTTCAGTCACAGTCTAGCCAGGCCAAAGCCTGCAGTCAGAGTCTGCAAACTGATACCTGCAGTCATGGTTTAGCAGGAAATAACCAGCAGTCAGAGGCTGCAAGGGAAACCTACAGCAGGAGCTTGCTGCAGCCAGAGTCAGTGAATAGTTGGAGTCAGGATGGCTGAGCTGTAAAGAGGAATAAATCAGGACCCTTTTCATGCTGTGATAAACAAGAAGTCTGTCTCTTGGCTCTTTTCTACTGTTCAACAAGAGGGCTGCTGCAACAGAGAAATGTGTGTGTGAAGAGCTAGAGCAGTCCTCTAAGCTAACATGTATGTACGACAACTAATTTTTCTGGCTTGTGATAAACATGTTCTTTGCAATAGAGTTGTAAGTTTTGCCTCTGGTCACTTTACTTCTAAGTTCCTTTTAGCTGTTCTTTCCAGCTGCTTTCTACAAGGAGGTTTTATATTTGATCAGCAAACTGGACACTAGTCCAATTAGAGACCACCATTTACTGCCTTACCAAAGCAATTTAATTATCAGAATACGTGGTTATTTATATATGTCTGAATCTGTTCATACTGCAATAAAAATAAAAATTGAGCTACATTATGAAATACAGAAGGAAAAATGCTACTGGAAAAAGTAGCACTGTCTCAGGATCTGCTCTTAGGATTTTTAAAATAAAAAAAAAAATCCTTTTCTTCTGTAAACAGATCCTTTCCCAAGAAAATTATGAAATGCTTTTTTTTTTTGCCCCACAGTGGGAGCAGAAAATATCTTTTTTCAGTTGTCATCTCTCAATAGATTATTTTTTCCTTTTTCTGTGTAGCCACATTTTTTTCACTCTTACTGTATTGTAATTTTGGGACTTCGAAGTTGAATATGTGATTGGTCTTCCTGAGCAAAGTATTTGGAAACATACATGTTCAGCTGTGAGGCTGAGTGGTAAATTTTCTGCAGAGTCATGACTTTGAAGATGAAATTAGGCAGTTAAATCAGGATCAGTATTGTGTAATGGTATGCAGAGTACCAGGGGTGTCCAGCTGAGGCACTAGCAAGGGCCTCGGTTGTATGAAAATGCAAACCTTCCAGGAGTCATTAAACAGAGGAAAGGGTGAAACCTTAGGTGTTGGAGTCCATGTTTCCATGGATCCTCAGCAGAGAGTGAAATGTGAAGGGATTGAATTAAAACCTTTAGAAAAAGTAGACTATATAAAGCCATATATGCATAAAGTAGAAATCTAAGCCTCAGTTTTAAGCTTCACATACCCTAAGTTCTAGTTGTTAGTGTAGAAGTACAGACCTACAGGCCTAGTGATAGAGTTTAGACACAACAAAAATGGAGTACTGTTTATAATTTTTGGTATGAATTTTGCGCAAATAAGATATAGTTTTTTACGTATGTTAAGACAGAGTTTTTCACATAACAAGATAGAATTTTAGGCACAATAAGATAGAACTTTTACACTAGTAAGATAGAGCTTTTGCAGTGATAGATAAGTTGGAAGTGTAGGGGTTTGATGCTGCTTTTCGTAGTTTTTCGTAGTTTTACAAACTTAGAAAATTGCACCTAGATTGGGTAGTGTGTAGATAAAAATCTAAATATGCATTTTTAACTTATGGATAAAAAGCCTCTGGGTTGGACGTGAAGGTATCGATTGATCAATCCGATATATCGATCCAACCTCCACCTTCTGCAGCCTGAGGAAGGAGCCCTGCCAGGGAGCCCAATGGGATTCTAAAGGTACCATCTATTGCAGTCTTTGTTGCCTGGGGTCTGGGCCCTGGCATCCTGTCCCTTCCCTTTCTCCCTCCGGCGTTTGCCCCAGAACTCTGTTCGGGGCTGCCAGGGACTCTGCGAGGGTTTGGGACCCAGGGACCCCTACTTGCCTCTGCAATCCCTGTGGCCAGGACTCTGTTTGGAATTCATGACCCTGGGACCCCCTTCCTGTCCCTGCAATCCCGGGGCTGGGAACTCTGCCGTGTTTGGGATCCCCCATTGCCACTGTGGCCCTACATCTGGGAACTCTGCCGGGTTTGGGACCCCTCACTGCCATCGCGACCCTGTGGCCAGGGATTCTGTATGGGTTCAGAATCTCGGGATCTTTTCTGTCGCTGTGGTTCCCATGGCCGGGACCACTGTCTGGGATTTGTGATTTCGTGATCCCTTTCTGTTATTGTGGCTACACGGCCGGAAACCCTGCTTGGGGTCACGAATTGAAGGCTGTTTTACGTAAGGGCTGTGATGTTAGATTCTATGCTTTACTAGGATTTTGCTTGCTAAGAGTTATGTTTATAACCAATTGTGACATTGTAAGACTGCTCATTTAGGACTCACACACCTTCAGACTTATGCTTTCATATAATAAACCACTCTGTTTAGACCCTAAAATATTCTTAGGCTTTTAAGAACCTATAACCTGTAAAACGGCCTCGGCACTTAGGTATCTGATTTTTCAGTTTTTCTGAACATTTGGAAATAATTTTTGAAATATAATAGAATTTTTAAATTTTGTGTGCTGCAGAGTGATGTCAAAGTACAGAGCCCTTAAAGCTGAACTGCAGTTCCCTTTGTGTTACTATCTCAGAAATATTGATTGTTGCTGCTTCACCTTTTGTACCATGCTTTTGTTTATTTAAGAATTCTTTTTCAGTGTTTTTATTGTAGTTTTGTTTACTGTTTTTCTCTCTCTTCAAATAACTCCTCACCATTTTTCTGTATTACTTTTCTTCATCACACTGTTCAGTATTTTCACTCAGCATGGCTTATTATTTATGCAGTCATATCCCGTAAGAGATGCTTTAGGGTGGCTTGAATGGAGAAGAAATAGATTATGTGTTATCCTGTAGGTACCATTTTATGGGACCCACATTAGAGTAATTGAAGAAGGAAGAAAGAAAAAGTAAGGAAGAATCTATACTGTTGGTGTTTATGAGCATTGATAGAAAAGGAAAAGGTATTAAAATGTACTGGAACATTACTGACTTCTTAATGGCAGAAAAAGAAGTTATGTCCAGTTGTTTGTCTGTCAGATTACTTTATGGAATTGAGATGGTTTTTTCTTACAGATACAAGGGGAAATATAATGCCAACATAAATAATAAAAGAACTTCTGTCATGGTAGGTTAAATAATATGAAATAACATTACAGTAGTTAGTAAAACTACTTTTGACAGCATTACTGACAATTTGTTTTTCATTGGTATTCTGGCATACATATTTCATCATGGATAAGTCTGGTTTGTATTAAATTTTCATCTATAAAATGATCTATTTATGTGTGTAAATCTATTTATGTGTGTTATCAGACTAGAAAACCTCACTCTTTAAATCTCTTTGATTTTCTTGCCTTGGGCAATAGCAAAAATTGTCTTTTATGTTTTAAAAATACCTTCATTTATAGATGGCCATGAAATTAAGAACCTATTGTTTTAAACTGTTTGGTTTATTTTCATTACACCAATAACTGTTTCTGTCTCGGTGGGTTTAATATGTCTATGACAAAAGCAGATTAATAAGTAAAACAAAATATATATTATTTAAAATTTGAATATTTTCAAGCTTTAAAAATCATCACTTGCAATATATTAAAAAAAAACCTTAATTGCTCCCTCATTGTTAGGGGAAGGCTTCCCCCATTTGAGAGTCACTGTTGGCAATCCTTGGATTTGGTCAGAGGTAAAAGAATATTACAAATTAAAAGTAGCATTTAGGGAAGATCAGTATTGTTGCAAAATGTGGTCAACAAACACAAGCAATATGCAGCTGAAATGGAGGCAGTGCACATATTGCTCTTTCTTTTAGCTGGTGCAATGCTTTAGTGAACTGCGTTTTATATTTTATTAAAATTTTGCCCTCTTTTCCCATGAAGTTTTTCTAAACAGATTTTCATACTCGTTCAGTGAATTTCTGCATATTTGCCAGTATGGGTGACCACAGTGTACAGACCTGTTTCACAGTGAATGTGTAGTAGAAATGGTACTTACTGATGGTTTTGGCTCATCGTGGCATGCATGGATGTCCTTGCCTAGGCAGGCTCTGCCCTGAGCTAGCTGTGTGAGATTTGAGGAGAAACACTCCTCAGCTATGACAAACTTCGCCTTCAGTAGTAAGTGAGGAGAAAAAAGAAAAGGTTTTATGTTCTTTCAATATAAAAGACTATCAATAGAATAAGTTAGTATATTGCAACAGATGATCCTCCATGGTGAATTGTTTGACAACCTGTTTTTGCTCTTTTATCATCTTACTATACACTTGCTGCTATATGTTTTGTCTTAGCAGACCTCTACATGATAAAAGCTTGTCAGCTCTGTCTTCCCATTTTCTGATGTTATCAGACATAATTCATAAACTCAGAAGACATCATACTGGCAGAAAAGATAATATCAAGCTGAAAAGCCTTCTTTTTTTGTTTTTTTTCCTCTTCCTCTCCTTCCGCAGGAGTGAGAAAATCGGTGCTGATAGGTGATCTTCCATCTATCTAAGGAGCACTTAGAAGATTACAGTACAGTAAGCTGACAGTTGTCTACATGATCTAAAGGAATTCTCTCTTTCACAGACATGCCATAGCTGTTAATCAGTGCCAGAATACAGAACTTTTATGAGGTACTGATTCACAGACATTGATAATTCTCTTAAAAACTTATGAACTGTAAAGAAGCACTCTTTTAGCACCTGATTAATGACACCATCTAAAAATATTGCAGCCTTTTTAAAAAGTGACCTAGAATAACCACAATAGCGAAACTAGTTTGAGATAATGGTTCTTTAGTTTTAATTTAAATACCATATAGATGGTACTTGTAATCCTGAGCACCATTGCATAACACAATTTTCTGTCAGTGTGTGTGGTGTCTTAGAATCTGTAACCACAGACACATTATTATCTTTATGGCTGTAGAATTAACGGCAAATAATAACTAGCACTAGAATTATCAAGACAGCTGGCCTATTTCAAGCCTTTCAGGTAGTACGACCCCTCTCTAATGGACAGGAACACCTTCCACTAGACCAGATTTCTTGAAACCCCATCCAGCCTGTCTCTTCCAAGGACAGGCCAGCCACAATTTCTCTGGGCAGCCTGTTCCAGTACCTCACCACCCTCATAGTGAGAAATTTCTTTCTATATCTGATCTAACTCCTTTCAGAATAAACACACTACCCATTGTCCTATTTCTACATGCCACTGTATTGCTTCTCAGTGCCAGGCAGTAGATAATACATAAAGAGGTTGTGTCTATTATGTTTTTCTTGTTTAGCAGAATTATTCTTTATTTAGATAGAGTATGAGTCCAGTTCAAAGTTGTTTAATCTAAATGGGTGCCCAGGGTAGGTGTACTCATAGTACACAGTGCCTGTAATATAGCAGTTTGAAGTAAAAAATCCCACTTTTCCTGTTTAAACAAATGATTTGTGGTATTTCAGGAGGAGGGGAGAACAGTAAATTAAATCTGGCAGGTTTGAGAAGCTGTAGGTGGTGGGTGCAGCATCGACCACACAGATGGACACACTGATGAGTGGGGTTAAGTACTGTACAATAAAAGCTGAAGCAGGGGCTGGGGAGCAGGGAGGTATCACTCTAAAGCTGTGCTTAAGAGCAAAGAATATTTGTTAAAATGGATGGCTGCAAGGTTTTGTGGCATAGAGGGATTCTGAGGCAACCCTGAGTAACTTAGGCAATTAAAGGATATTCAGATCCCTGAACATGAATGCATTGAATGCATTCTTTGTAGAAGGGGCTTATTATTCCTCACAGGTGTAATGAGGAACTCAGAATTGTTAAATATAATCTGAAGAGGCTTACAGTTCCTTATGTGTGTCCTTAAGTTTTTCAGTTTTGGTTCAAAGTATTTTGTTTTTTTATTTAGCTACCTTCTATACTTAGTATTTAGAAAGAAAAAAAAAACAAAAAAAAAAAACCCAACCATATTCATTTGAAATTGATCAATACCTGATATTTTCTATCTGTAATCCTACCTAAAGAGTTGAGTATAGTGAGGATAAATTTAAGTCATTGGAGAGCAGAAATATATTGATAATATTAGAGGAACAAAATGCAAGTTCTTCTTTCAGATATTAATTACTGTGATGCTTGTAAATGGATTTTTCTTTCTTTTTTTTCTGTCTTTATTTTTAAGCAAACACTGTGACTGATCCTGCATGAGGGAAGAAAGAGATGCAAGTGTGGGCAGCAGGGGTGCAACTTGCACTTGCCAGGCAATGAGAGATAGATTGCATGAGAATCACACTGCAGGGTTCTGAATCTGATGAGTGGAATATCAGTTTCTTCTTATAGTGGTGAAAGAATATTTTTGTGACATTGTTTTGAGCCAATAGGAAAAGTAGCTATTTTCTAGTGAAAAATTATTCTGTAATTATGTTCAGCATAAAGTAGTGAGTGTTGTAGGAATAGACATTCTCATAGCAATATTAGTCAAAATAATGTTACTGTTTGTCTGCTTTGGGTTGTAGACATGATTATTAGTTATTTGACTGTTTCATTTAATTTATTTTTTTTAATGTTTAAATTATTTTTATCTACTTCTTTTTTATAAATCAGAAGCGTTAAGACGCTCTCTAATGAAAACTGTGATTTTTAACTGGGCTTTCAAATGCAGGTAACAGAAAGCATCATATTATGCGAAACAGATTCTGAATTAATAACTTTGAATTCTCTCTCAATAATACACGTATAATCATTGAAAAATTTAAACCATTACCCTACCTTGCAGTTTTGCAATTGCTCACCATGCTGAGACATAGGACCCCTGTTTAAATTATAGCACTTTTCTTACTATTAGGGAATTTTGGATTCCTGTTCCTTAGCAAACTACTATGAATTTAGGATGTGACACAACACTCTGGCTATTAGATGTAGTAGTTTTTAAAATTAGGTGTATTGACTGAAGAGAGCTATTTGCTGCCTTAAAAAAATTTTTTTTTTCTTTATTAAATAACGTGTAAAAGAAAAAAGTGATTACTTTTGCTTCTGTGTTATCAGTTTTAGGAAAACGTTGAAAAAAGCCTACATTCCTTTGGAACACAAACTGATATCTTTTTTCACTAGAACTAATACATAGTGAATATATTTATTTTCAAAGAGGTAAACTCTGCAAGGCTGAGTACACACACAAAATCTATATAATGTCTTGTCTTTGCAAAGTGGAAAATGATAGGTTTGAACTGTGTTTAGTAATACTTTTGGCTTTATAAAATTAAAAGTTCTGAGAAAAGAAAATAATATCTCTAAGAAATTATTAAAAAACTTCATTGTGGCAAGGTCGAGTACTTAGCAGAAAAAGCCCTTATGAAAGATATTTGCATATCTTGGTGATCAAAAGGTGAAGTCTAAGTTCATAAGTTAATATACACTATTAAAAATCTTCCTAAAATAATATGTAGTTGCCTTACCCCAAAGTGGGGTATGTGTGTATATGAATGTCAATTTATTCTGTAATATTGCATATATTGCAATATTGTATACATGCATCCCATGTAGTCACTGAAGCTATTCAAATCTTTGCAACTTTATTTCTATCAGTCGGTGTTGTGAAAAATTCAACTATTGAATATTAGTGAGATATGTAATGGAATGTTTAAAGATTTTATAGATTAAAATAAAGCCTCTTTTTTTTTAAATTTTAGTAACACTTAAGTAACTTTGTAAGTTAGGAGATCCGTAGTTTCTTACCATCTGTTGAATGAGTAAAAGTGCATATATAAACTGAAAGAAAGAAATCATGTTTACGTCTGTTCTTGCATGAAGTATGGCAAGTGCTCTAAAAACTTGAATTAGGAAAAACATTAGGTGAGTTGATAAGCTTAAAAATTACTGAGTCAGTGGCAGTTTTGTATGATATCAAATCTTTGGAAACAATATCTAGTAAAGGAGGTATCTTTATCACTTAAATGATGATACATTTTCATACAGTTTAAAAATAATTGGAACAGCTGTAGCTTTGCTGTTCTCCAGCTCCTAACTTGGAGGTCCAAACAGCTATGCTGACGAGACATCTATCCTATGATAGGTGGTTTGTTCTGCCATGTGTGAACACCTGCTTCATCCAAGGTTTCCTTCCAGCTTATGCTTAACTTGTGAAACCATTGTTGTAATCTTTGCTCTCTGGTCCACTTTATTCAAGTAGTTTTTACAGGGTGCAAAGGCTCTGTAGGCAGAATATATAAAAGTATAAAATTATTTCTCAATGGACTCAGATTTAGCAGGCACTAATTTGCTGTTACACAGGACTGATGATGCTCTCCACATTTTTCCAGACACTCAGTGGGTCTTTGCTGGCCAAACAGTTCCAAGTACAGTGTGTTGACTTCCATGGCTCGTTGAAATGGACTGATCCTCAATGTTGTTTAAACTTCTGTCTCTGTTTTTGCTTTTATGGTTTTATAACTTTTTCATATTTGTGGCTTTTTTCCCCTCCACTGCTGACTGACCTTGTTCAACAATCTTTGTTCTGTCTGCAGTTGTACCTTTCTTACATTTCACGGTTCCACACTACCTAATTTCTGATAGTTCTTCCCCACAATTTAGTAGTTTCCTCAGTAGTGTATGCCAAGGTTATTCATCCATGCCATATTAAAACCTGAATCCTTAGGAGGAAGGCTAGGCACTTAGCTGTAAGATAACTAGGAAATAAATGCCATTCTTCCCTATTCTTATGGCCTGAATTGCAGATGCTTGTGGGGTGATGGAATGTACTTTGCTGCTTCATTGACCAGCATGCCTGGATTTGTTAGAGACAGTGAGAATATGGTTTATGCTCAACTCTTACCTTTAGTGGGTGAGTCTAAAGTTTTGACAGCACCTGAAGCTCAGAACTTCTAAATGGGATTTGTAGACTAGGTAGAAATAAAAGGCAAAACATTCATAGAAGTCATAGAGCAAACGAAGTGTGGGGTGAAAATGATAAATACTAATTTGTTTAATAGTCTTATTATCTAGGTATTGTTTATGCAAATACGCCTCACTAGTTTCTCTTGAAGTGAATTTTATCAATCTGCTTATTTAAACAGATATTGTGATAGAGTTATTACAGATGTTAAGGGTCAACTTGCATCTCTGTCTTTAGAAAAATCTGAGTTGCATGGTTTCTGTGACAGAAAATGAAGTCTATTATATACAGTATTGCTTTCCCTGTCTCCAGCATTTGGTAAGCAAAATCTGCTTCAGCTATATGTGTGTGTCCATTTTTAATTACATATACAGGAAATGCATAGGACTAAGTCAGATCTGTAGTGTGCATATCCATAAATAATGTTGGACAGGAAGTTCCATCTGAATGGACCTCAGTAAACTTGCAAATGATACCAGGCTGAGTGGTGCTGCTCTGAAGGACAGGGTGCCACCCAGAAGGTCCTGGACAAGCTCCAGAAGTGGGCCCTTGGAAAACTCATGAGGTTTAGGAAGGCCAAGTGTGAGGTGCTGCACCTGGATTGGGGCAACCCTTGATATCAGCACAGGCTGGGGGATGGACAGATTGAGAGCAGCCCTGCCCAGGACTTGGGGATGCTTGCAATGTGCCTGCTCAGCCCAGAAATCCAGCTGTATCCAGGCTGAATCCCAAGCAGCATGGCCAGTCATTGAGGGTGGTCATTCTGCCCCTCTGCTCCATTCTTGTTAGACCCCACATGGAGTGCTGGATCCAGCTGTGGGGCCTCCAATGTAAGGATGTGGATGGGATGGAGCAGATTCAGAGGCGGGCTGGAGCAACTCTACATAGCAACTCTAACTCCAATAGAGACAGGCTGAGAGAAATGGGGGTTGTTCAGCCCATTCAGGTGAAGAAAAGGCTCTCAGGAGACCTTGTAGTACCCCCTAAAGGAGGCCTGCAAGAGATCTGAAAAGAGATTTTTTTTCAAGGGTATTTAGTGATGGGTCTGAAAAATAGTAGGTTTAGATTAGATACTAGCAAATAATTCTTCCCTGTGAGAGTAATGAGGCACTGAAACATTTTTCCCAGAGCACTTGTAGATGCTCCATCCCTGGCAATATTCAAGGCCAGGCTGGATGGGGCTCTGAGTAACCTGATGTAGGGTCAAGTGTCCCTGCTCATGGCAAGGGGATTGGATCTTTAAATTATCTTTAAGATTCCTTTAACATTCTACGATCCTATGATTTCTGTGTTGGGATGCAGTCTTTATTTTTTTGTCTTATTAAAATGGTACACTTGCTAACTCATTCAATCTACCCTAAGATTGGTTATCAATACATAAAAATATCTTACCAATGATGTCAGTTTATTTAAGTTGCTAAAATATATTTTATTTTGATTCCCACATTAAGCTTATAAATTTTTGTTCTATTTATTTTATTTAATTCTGTTATTATTATTTTATTCAGGATTTTTCTTCTATTTGTTAGAAATAATGCAAAGTAAAAAATGAAGTGAAAATAATATACTCAAAAAGACTGGCAGTAATGAACTGAGAGGTTTTGACCTCTCAATTCATTGATTTAGTTTTCTTCCAAGAGGCTTCTACATGAAAAGACAACTTTGAAGGAAATTCAGGCAACTCTAAAGAAAGCAATTTAGATTTTATGATACAACTGTTTTTTCTGATTATGTTAATCTCACACAGCCTGATTGTGTCCCCCTAAAGGCCATGGCAAAACATAATCAGGAGGACTCTTTAAATTAGAATAATTCTAAAATCTCCTAAGATGCAAATGTAGTTATCAGAGAAGAATTACAAGAGTTCTTTCAAAGATTAGTTTGTAGTAACTCAGACTTTTTTCGACCAGTGTGTATTTGAAAAAATGTGTTTGAGGAATATCAAATCTAGCTTTAAAATACCATTTTTCAATTGAATTGGGCACTCATGCATTTTATAGATATCATTAAATAAGTCATGTTGCCAAAGAGTTGCTCGAAGCTAAATTTTAAAAAGCTTACATTAAGTATTCTCCAAGTATTTGCAGGCACAATCACTGTGTATACAGGAAGGTAAGTTTATGTATGCAAACAGGTACATAGGCTAGAGTAATTGGGCAGATTGGCTAATTATGTTTCTAGGCAGGCATGCACAGTTTGGTGTATGCAAATTAATGCAATCAGAAGCACTGCTGGTAAATTAAGCCCATATATTTAATTTTACCCTTTAGGTGTCAACACTGTCAGATAATGCGGAGCTTGCATTCAGTAATAGTTATTTTTATTACAAAACAGGTACCGAAGCCTTTTTGAGGAAATTTTTAGTGGAAGAGGTTGACTTTCTTATGACATCATGTATTTAATGTGACCACATACTAACAAGTGCAAGAACATTTATAATGATTGTAGTAGAATTGCAAAATTAAATGACAAAATTTTATTAGCTGCAAGTTGCTGTGATCTGTATCTTCTTCTTGCATATTGAATTATAACAAACATAAGGAAGAAAAAAGTGATTATTAAAGTGAAATAACTGCCTTGTTTACTATTTTTTAATGTCATTACATTTTAAAATGCAAATATATATTGCTTCATCTACATAGCTCACATAAGTAATAACTCTTACAATAATTATAATAATTATATGTGTTATAGTTTTGTACCTGTTTCAGGATATTGTTGACATACATCAATGATCATATCTCAAGATAATTTTTATCATCACAGTAGTTTCTCAGTTATTTCCATGTCAACAGTTCGTGTGATCATTGCCTAGCTATAAAAAACACAACTCCAACACCTGGTTACAAGGAAATAGTCAACAGAAACAAATCTGGTGCAGTTAAGTAATGGTGAAAGGAAAAGTCTGAGTACATAAGTAAAATGCATTACTCAGCTATTTTATGAAATGCTTGTATCTGCCATAACAAGCCTTAAAAATATTTTTAATTGACTTCTCATATTTATCTGTCAGCAACTGACAGGCAAAAAGAGCTGTTCAGCAGCTTCGATAATACAGCCCATTTTCAGAATCATTGTACTAAAGCTTCTGAATAGATAGCCATACAAACCATTCCCATGACCAGGTCTCTGGATTGGTACCTTCAAAGTATCGTATTTTTATAATTTTTATAATTTCTTTATCATTATGCTTCTCAGTACAATTTCAAAAAAATACAGATCTGTTTTTTACAAAAATATTATTAGTTATATAGAAGCCAATTTTGATAACAGTGATCTGTTGAAGGTCTCAGAGGAGTTCTGTGTAAAAGAGGAAATTTGACACTCTTCATCTTACATGAGTGCGCTGGGACAGTTTTCATTTAAAAGCCTAACAAAGCAGAGGTTAGTTGAGGAAGGTAATTTATCTGACTATATAAAATAATTTCTGTTTTCTTCATACTTCATACCTCTCCACTCACCATTCACCACTGGAAACTTCTAGTTTCCATCATCCTTGTGATCCTTTCTGAGACACCTCTTTTCTTTTTCTTCACGTGATTTTACTTCTCTTCATCTAAAAGGAGAGTTTTTTTTCTCCTTTCTCTGTCTTTTCTTGTCTTCATCAAGGGTGTATATATACTAAAACACTAGGCACCACAAGTCCTTTCTTCGATATGTTTTAGGCATCTACACCAAGTCCTCCTGTGTGTCTGACAAATTGTACTTCCAGTCTGTTTTTTGCTGATACCAATGAGCTTCTCTCTGTTGACATCTTTTGCAATTGATTTGTACAGCATTTTAAAGTTATTCTATCTCTGATAAACAGAAATTGCATCAGGTTGATAGTTGGGATGCTGGTCCTGTCAGTAGCCTCAGGCTACTGGGGCACTTTGGGATAATTGTGAGCTATAAAAGTAACAAGAAGTTAGAGAAAGATGCAGCCATCTGTATAATCTAATGATGCTGGAATTCATGTTGCATGATTGGAAAACTCACAGTCAAGTGAAAGGAGCAGCAGTAGTCTGATTATTACTACGTATTGTACATAAGCAAAATAGAGTTTAACTTCTTTTTACTATAATAGAAATGAAATGGTTTTTGCTTTGTCTTCAAGTTATGCAACTCATCAGAAAGGATTGTTACATGTCAATTAAGGTGGTATGTTTGAATTGTTTCCTTGTTAATACTTCCTGCTGGACATAAAATCTTCCTGTATTGACAATTTATTACTTATTATGCTAGATATTACTAAAGTTCTTTCTGGCTTTTTCAGTAGTAACTGACAGCTTCTGTGTACAGCATCTGAGGTTCCTGTTTACACTGCAGTTGTGTAAATCTGTGCAATTCAAAATTTCATTACACACCATAAACTGAGTGTAAACTTCTATGATTCCTTTGTGGGGTTTTGTTTGTTTGTTTGTTTGGGGGTTTTTTGTTTGTTTGTTTGTGGGGTGTTTTTGTTTTTGTCTAAAAGACTATGTTTACAGCTAAAATTATTCACAGCATATAAACACTAGCATGGCTTAGAAATAGGCTTTTTTTTTTTTGTCATCACCAGTTTACTGTTAAGTGTGTGCTTTTAGCCTTTTACTCTGCGCATTATAAAACCAGAGGATGAGGAGTTTATTTTCTCATGTTTCTTTTTATTTCTCCTGACAAGTTCTTCTCAAACAGTGATTCATTGCTAGCAAAATAGTTCTTGATTATGTGTAGGTGAAAGAGTTCTGAGAAGGTTCTGCTCCATTAAAGAATATTTGATTTGAGATTTTATAAGTTTGAGCAATTGTTTGTGCTCTGATAAGTCGTTGCTTTATTCTAAGTGTGATCAGTTTTAGGTTCCTCATTAAAATCCCACGAAGAAAAAACCCAGTATAAAAATCATGCTTTATTTAATCTTTTTTTTTCTATGCAAGAAGTAACTTTTTCATATATTTTTAGGTCATAAAGGAGCTGTTTCAGAACAAAGTGGCTGTTAAATGCTTTCACAGTTGAAAAAAAATGGTGAAATTAATGAATAAGAATTAATTGAAAGCTACAGAGAAAAAAGCATGTCTGTCTGAAGATGGCTGTGTACCACAAACTGAAAGCTATAAAAATACTGTGAAGAAGCATCAATAACTTATTCTAGACTTTTAGTCTGACCCAGTGTAGCCTTTTCCTAATTTGAAATAATCCATCTAGCTCTATGTATGTTTATATGAGGGTACACATATATGCTTGTGTAGATTGATTCTGTGCTCCAGTGTATTGACTTCTTTTTCTCCTTTGAGCTTTATATTTAGTGTTGACTGAATTTTACAAATTGTAAACATTGAAAGACAGTGTTCAAAGTGTGGCAAACAGTAGGACCACCTCCCTGTTTCTATAAAAGTATTTATGATACAGTTCTCTAAAACCTGAATGTTGCCTCATAAAATACCAGTGTTGATACAATAGCTCTATTCCTACTGTTTAATAACAAAAAGAGTAAGTGCCAATAATCCCAACATCTTTCACTTATCAATAAGTGTAACAATAAGTGTAAGTCCCCAAAGCATCATCTTAATAATCTTTTTCAACTCATATGTCTTGGAAAGAGAAATAACATGCAGGCATCAAATACCACTACAGCGAGTAAAGTACCAAGGTGAAGAACTTTATGCCAAAGACATTAGCAACCTTTTCTGTGGAAGAAAACTTTATGGTTTGAATTATGTATGGCTTACTGTTTGTAAAGGCTCATTAAAGTACCCTGAATGTGTTCTATTTTTACTACTGCTTATCAGAATTACATACTTTTTGTTTACTTACAGTATGAAAGAGGCTGGTTTAGGCCATAAACAGTGGAGGGGTGGTCCCATTTCATCAAACTGCAAGCAGTGTCCAGTAGTTTATACCAATCCTGTTTGTGGATCAGATGGTCACACATACTCTTCTCAGGTAAGAACTGAATAAAGCACTAAATTATTCTTTAATTGTTCCAGTCAATTCCAGCTCATAGGAATAAAATGTATTGTAACCCAAACCAATATTTGTTTGTTTTGGTTAAAATATGTATTACAGAATGCAACCTACAACAGTTCTACAATGTTCAACATGATGTAAAAGCAAAGTGGTAGCAAACCCTAAGCAGTATAAACCACTAATACCTGGAGCAGCACAGTGTGAGTGCTCCACAATATAACGGAGCACACTGAGTGCTCCATAGTGTGACAAGACACCATGGCAGAGGTTTGAGTACGCAAAAAAGTGTTGGGTGGTAGAATAGCTGGGGTAGAATAGATACCTTAAATCAGATTTTCCAGTTGAGCATTGAAGGTGTTCTACAAGATCCAGGCTCTTGGACATAGAGGTAACATACCCAGAAAAAAAAATGTAATGATGTAAGCGACTGTTGCATATCTTTCCTTGCAACAGTGTATTATGAGTTTTAAGATCATAATCAAATCTTCCTTTTCTAGTCCTTAACCCTCCTGTCTTTTCTCTCATACATATTTGGAGATAAAATAATAATTTTACAATGTCACTTTACCCAGTCTTGTTTGGATGAAATATTTTGTGCTGCTCCTGCTGAAGTCCAGAAATCCTGGAACTGCAAAAGTACAGTGCAGAGATGAAATTGTGAAATGGAGGGATCTACATCATGCTGAAAAACAGTTTAATTTGTTTAGCATCCTTCATTAAAACTTTGAGAGAAAACTCAGAAGAATGCTCAGCCATCATTAACGACTGAGTCTTTAATAGAAAAAAGTGTGGACTCTTGATAAATCCATTTTTCTCAGAAAGAGCATGTAATTCAGCAATATGAAAGGAGCCTCCTGTATTCTGTCTTACTGACACTGTGTCCTTACACTAACAAATTGTTTCATTAGTAGATAATATCCAGTGCTTCAAGAGAAGTATAATAATTGATTAAATTGATGGTGATGAAAAAGCTCTGTGGTTGTTACTTATGAAGAAAAAGTTCCATATTGCATTTTAAACAAAGTACTTTAAGGATGTTTCCTACTATCTAAACATTTTAAGCGTTTCCATAATTTTGGTGTTGTTTTTTTGTTTTGTACATAATCACAAATTAATCACATCTGAGTCACATGCGGAGTTTACAAAAGACAATTAGTTTCCAGGGGATCTGGGTGCTGGATTGAACACCAAGTACCTTTTCCAAGGATATTTCATTTATGATAAACTAAATCATCAGATTTAACTAGTACTTCCTAAACTCTGACAATACTGAGGCTTTTATCCTAAATCTTACATTAGAAAATATAGGCTCTACTAACTTGAGTAGGGATTTGGGATATATAGGGATTTGGTCTCGAATCTAAGTTTTCCTTTAAAGAAAGCAATTAAAAAGTTTCTGATGCTTACATCAGGTTATCTGAGGCCCTGCAAAAGAGTTCTGGACTCTTTGGTGTAGCTGAAAAATGCTTCCTTTCACTGACGCTGTGACTTTAATTTAGGAATTTGAAAAGTATTCTGATTTTCATTAACTGTAATCTCTTGCCTATGTTTTTTTATGACCTAAAAGTTTGCTGGCATCTTACTAGACATTAGGTGATGCTGTCATTTAGTATTTACTTGCCTTTCAAAGATTCAGGCAGTCTTTAATTCTCAAGTCCAGGCTACACACAGGTATAATACAGATAGCAGTCTCTACAGTTTTGCAATTTAAATAGATGAGGTAGATAAGTTAATATAATTAATACTGGATCAGCAACATTTTTATTTTTTAGATACTGTGTACTTCATTCATTGCAATCTCTCCCTAAGTTCTTCCTGATGCAATACACCCCACTTTAACCTCATTGCTTATTTCCTATTTTACCATGTAGGAATGCTGTGTTCTAAATAGCTCCATAGACAGAAGTGACCTTTCTGGCCTCTCATGGTCTGGTCTGGAGTAGGTGTGCAAAAGTCTATAAATATTGATAAGATGCAGATACTTTGAAACCAGTTGATGCGTTAAAGGTGCAGCTGTTCAAAGGGAGTGAGTGGATTAAACAGACACACTGTGCTCCCATTCCAGTGCTGCAGTCAATGCAGCAGTCTGTTAGCCAACCTCAATGTCCCTTGCATGCAAACAATGCAGAGGTAATGTACCATCAGAGGTATTCTACAATATTGTACTTTTGTCTTCCACTGCCTTGCAATGGTAGATTTCAAATGTCAGTTTACTGAAGAAAAATGCTAAAAATGCTTATTGCCACAGAATATCTATATTAGCCTATAAATATTTCTTTATTTCTTTTCAGTGATGTGATGTTTCATATTCTGTGCTGCCAGTTGCATAAAAACAGAGGTCCCTGCCAGGTTATTTCAAGAGCAATGTTTTTAAAAATTGACTAGAGAGAAATATTTGTTTTCCTGTACTCCAGGCAAAATTTGTTTCATTGTGTCATCAAGCTCCAGTAGGAGTTTGTACAGCACTTTTCTTGTATTTAGAGAGCATTCATCAATGACTCTTGAAAATTTTGTTTAATACATTTTCTTAAAATAGTCATTAAATAGTAATAGTATTGTAGAACACAGCCAGGCAGTTAACATTTGTCAGATGGATGCTTTTTTGGGAGTATATCCTTGCTTTTCAGGACAAGCCCATGAAACACTTAAATTAAGTTATGTAACTATAGATATAGCATGCATGTGTTTTGCTTTAGAAAGCAAACAAGCAAAAAAAGATTATATAATACGTGAACTGTCTAGAAGGAAAAGTTGCCTCCTAAATTGATCATTTCTGGAGTATTTAACAATATTTTGTTTCCTGCTCATTCTTGCGGTCCAGATTAGGTTTACTGTTTTCTCAGCTCAAAATTATTCTCATTAATTCAGTGTAAAAGAAAAGTAGCTGGTGTAAGATATTTGTTCCTAGCATTACAGGAGTGTTGAAACAAAAATATTACATGCTGAAATGTTGAGTAATCAAAGCGAACATGAATCATTGTGTGAGAAGAAATTCAGTTTAATGAGATCCTGCCATTTCCTTGGCACGGTGATGGTACAATTTTTACTTAATGGCCTTGAAATAATATTGCATGTGTTCTGCAGTTGGTGTGTTTTTTACCTTCTGCATTTCTCTAAACTTTGGCACTTGAAAGTGCAGTATGCATTTTTACACAAAGAATTGTCAAGAAATGCTGTCTCATAAGCCTTTAGTACCCCTATATACTTGACATTCTCCATGAAAAACACAACCTGTTTGTAACTTCATCTTTCCTGGGATTAATAGGGAAATAACAGGACATGAAGGGCAGCTCAGATGCGTTGTTTTGAGGCAGCAACCCTGCTGCTGTCATTCTTTCACCCAGGGAGGCAACTCACTGCTGTGCAGCACATGCTGTCAAGCTGGTGTAACTGGGATGAGATGGTGATGCTCAGGCTTGGATGCTTCTGCTAGAACAGTTTTGTCATATTGCACTATATTGTAACTGGACTTTCAGAAAAATGGACAAGATAAAAAAAATACAGTCATGCAGACAAATCTTCTTTTGAGTGGATTTTGCATATTTTGAATTCAGCTCTGCTATTTGGTGTAATGGGCTGAAGTTTTCTCTCAAGTTCAATGCAGTTGACAATTAATCCCATTTCAGCAAAATCTAACCTTAAATAAGATCAATGAACAGTGCTTTAAAGCATTTTAAAAAGTATTGAAAAGTATTGAAAAAGTATTGAAAGTTTTTTAAAAACACAGTAGAAATAACTTAATCTTTAAATTATGTCCATTGCCACATGTTTTTATGCCAGAATCTCTTAGTCCTGTTGTTAGCAACAGTTTCTCAAGATGGCTTCATATTGGTAGTGAATTGTTTATGAAGTATATTTTCTCCTTCCTATGAAAGCTTTGTGTTCTTGATGACAACCACACATAACAATAAAAAATGTGTTTTTCAAAAGTAATGGGTCTAAACTAGTTTCTCAGACTTAGATGCAACCAGTGTAGGAAGGAAGTCAGAAAAGAGGATAAAAATCTTGAAAAACTCCACAGATAGACAGGTAGGTGGATTTAGATATTTTAAATTTTCAAATACTTTCCTCAATTTCCCAAATTACAATTCTTTTCTATGGGGAGGTTTGAACCAGTTGGGGATAAAATTGCACTGTGTGAAGGAGTGAGTTCACTACTCCATTCAAATTTTGTTTATCATTTTGCATGTGTCTGAAATAGATTTTTGTTCTCAGGACATCCCATGTTTAACATTTTTATTTTTAAAATCATAGCTATCCTTGTGTATCTCAGGTATTTTAAAATTTTAACTTAATAATCTGTATATCTTAGCAGTGTGTTTGGTATAAGATGGCTTGTTGGGAAGAAACAAAAAACATACCTATTGGCATTTTTAATCTTAGTTGTTATTATAAGGATTGTGATTTGATATAACTTAAATTGATTTAAATTTATTAATTAGTGTATTGTGGGCTTTCAGGTTACGTGCCTGAGCTGCTGAGAGTCCATTTCTACTTCAGGAGAGATTGCTAGAAACAGAATTGCTATTACATAGTAAATGAAAGTATTTTTCACAAGCCTGATTCAATGTATGTCAGTCTTACTTCTTAAATTGGGCTAATCCACTATGCCTTTCCATTTTAATCTGCCTTGTTACTAAGCAATCTGCTGTAGACTTTACTGTCAGTTGAAATGTAGCCAAAAATAATAAGGTTAAATCATTGCCTGTCACCTTTAGTAATAAAACAATGTAATCTCTCTGAAATAATTTTTTTGACAGCATACAGATATTTTACTTTTGCAGCTGGAAGAAGGAGCTTCTTCCAGGTGCTCTACCAGCACTGATTTTTTTCTCTAATAAAAGTAGATTTTATCAAAAGGGGCATCTAAAAATTAAGGTTTGTGTCTCTAGCCCAAACAACACCCAGCTAAAATCACCCTGTTCTAAGTGGAAAAATTTAATACCTTCTACAGATCAAAACTTTGTTGTACTGTTACAATGAACTTGTGGCTGGAGTGTACTGGCAAATTAAAAAAAGTTGTTAGTAAATGACTGGGGGGGAAAGAACTCCCAAAAAAGCAAAAAAACCACATCCAGCCCTTCTTCTGCCCCAGTCTCTCACTTTAAGAAATTCCATGAACAATGAAAGCCCTGTAAAAAACTTTTCTTGAATGACTATCAGATGACGAATAAACAGTGAGAAAAATAAATTGTGTCATGTTTGATTGATCCTAGAGTATACTTTGTTCTTTACAGAAATAGCAGAAACTGGTTGTTTATTGTTTAAATAATTAAAAAAGGCAGACAGTGAAAAAAGAAGAAAAAGAGATTGGCCAAAGCTGGAAAATCAGACATGGATGGATTTTGCCAGTAAAGCCTGAAATTTTATCTTGTACCTTTATATTGACAGGATGTGGTATTCAAAACAAAAACAAAAACAAAACAAAAAAACAAAACAAAAAAAAAAAAGGAGGGAGAAATATCATAACAGTGACTAACTTTCGGTAATCCAGATTTTTAAATAGGCTGATGTACTAAAAATTCCAAATTATATCAAATTATACATAACTGATCTCTGCTTTATCTACTGCATTCAAAATAGCTGCTAAAGCAGTAGAGAAAGAAGAAAATAGCTCAGATAACAAAATGCTTTACCAAAACTTTAATATTTTGAAATTCTGAGCAACTCAGTGTTTCTTAGTCTAGGATGATGTATTTATACGAGCAAGAATTGAGTTTGATTCCCTTTTTCATTTCCAGAATATCATGTTCCTTCAATATAAAATTATATATTGAAGCTGCATTAAGAGATACCTAAACTTTAATACTTCAGTTAAAAAAAATGCAACTTTATGGACTGGAAATTTTTTTCCAAAGGCTTCATCTATGTAATTCCTTTAAATGGAAGTGCATCTCAGAATGGATGAGATGCTGACCAAGAGCTTAAAGGTCAGGATTAAGGGGAGACAGGGACAGGTGACATTTAAGTGGGGGACTGCTACAGGCCACTTCACCAGGAAAAACAGGTGAATGAGGACTTCTACAGACAGATAGGAGCAGGCTCACTTTCATAAGCCCTTGTCTTCATGAGGGACTTCAGTTGCCCTGTTGGAGGGACAACACAGCAGGGCATAAGTATTCCAGGGTGTTCCTGGAATGTATTAATGAGAAATTCATTCTCCAGGTGATAGAGGAGACAAGAAAGGAGAACTGCAAGAGAGTTGGAGAGAAACCTCCTGCAAGTGCATGTTGTAGTAGGATAAAGGAGAATGGTTTTAAGCAGACCATGAGTAGATTTAGGTTATGTATTAGGAAGAAATCCTTTGCAATATAGGTGATGAGTCACTAGCACAGGTTGCCCAGAGATGTTGTGGATGCCCCATCCCTGGAAGTGTTCAAGGCTAGCTTGGAAGGACTTTGACAAAAGTAGATTTATTTGCCCATGGCAGGAGAGTCTGAACTAGATGATCTTGTAGAGGTCCCTTCCAACCCTCAAATGTGGAGTCATACTGTGGTTCTGTGTGTGTTTTTTAAAATGGTTTTATGTTTTTTCTAGAACAGAAAGCATCTAGGCTGTAAGGAAAGATCAATAAAAGAATAGGACAAACAGGTAACTGAAAGAAGTATCAGTGACTAAAGAACTCTCATGTCATGGCAGTAGGATATAGGTCCAAAATTTGGAAAGTGGGTTAACTGCCAGATGATACAGCCAGTAAAACAAGAGAGGTGTCACACTTCTGAAAGTGGAGATTATAGTTAAAGATTCAGATTTCTTAGACTTTAGTTTGCATTAGAGACATACATACTGACATGGAGAACAGTCTTTCTCTGAGATGTTTAACCAACAAAAGTTAATGTTTTGAAAATAGTATTTAAAATGTTGTAACTAGAATTACAAGTAAAATAATCCAAATCATTTTGGCACAGCAATTCTTTTCCAGAAAAATGTGTCCACATCGTATGCAGGCAGAAATGCACAGGAGCTGAACACAGGAACTTGGATAGTTAGCCTTGTGGAGCAGAAACCACTTCTGTAAAGAAACCCACAGAGAAGAGTCTGGGGTGTTGAGACAATAATGTTCTTATGTTTTGTAGTTGCTTGAAACATTAAGGCACTGAAAAAATCGTGTGGAAGTTAGAGATGAGCTGTGAAAGAAGGAGATCAAGAGACACAATAGCCTCAAATTTACCAAGTGGAAGCTCATTAAAGCATATGGTTTCAGTGAAGTAGAAGATGAGGATGGTAATAATTCAAGAGATAGTTAGGTGGGTTTAGAGAATTTTTATGATCTTGGGAGGCTACTGTTTAGGCATTTATTTCCATATGAAAATGGAAAAGAAGCTTTTAATAGGGAGGTAGAATAGGTAAAAATTATATGAAACGAAATAACGTCAACCTCTAGGGAACAGATTTTGAGAGTTTATAGTAACAATCTATCATAAAAATGGGATTAAAGAAGTTGAGATAGAAACAAGCAAACAGCAAATTGGCTCAGATCTTGGCCCAGTGAAAGCATTCTGTAGCAATTAGCTGCAGAACTGCAAATAGAGTGAAAATTACTAGAAATAATTTAATTATTCAAATTAATTTTTTTAAAACATATAATTACATTTAGTAATCAAATAGAAAAAAGTGTGTAGCTTCTAGAAAGATTCTTACATTGTGTTCATACAGGTCACATTTGCATTTAGAAAGAAGCTGAAATACTGCAAAATTTAGGTTTCAGACACCATAACAGATTTAGAGATTTAGACCAGCAATGCTATAGTGCAATAAACCAGTCATGTTAGCCTGGAGAAAAAGAAAAACTTCAGTGGTGTTGGGGGTTTTTTTGGTTTGTTTGTTTGTTTGTTTTTGTTTGTTTTGCTTTGTTTTGTTTTTTTTGTCAGATTCCAGTGAGGAAAAATGTCTGTAATGTTAAAGAATGATCTTCCAGGTCTCACTTTTTTTTTTTTTTAATTTTAAATTTAAACAGCTCACAAAGAAAAATTTTAAATTTGAGTCAAATTCTGCCTGGGTATTTTATTTACAACAAATTNCTCACTTTTTTTTTTTTTTAATTTGTAATTCTAAGCAGCTCACAATGAAATATTATAATTGTGAGTCAATTGCTGCATGGATATTTCATTGACAACAAATTCAGACATATGACTGAGTATCAGAGGTAGGTCCTCTGCATCATAGCAATGTGTCAACTACAACAAAAATAAAGTAAAATCTTAGTCCACCATGGACTTGCTGGAAAATAAAAATAAGCATTGGTGTAGCACAATTTGTCAGTCTGGTTCTTCGTTCAAAATATAATATATGAAAAGATAGCTTTATGTTGTCCTGGTTTTAAGCCATATGTGTTTGTCACGGAACAAGAAAAATTTTTGGATGTTTTAGAAATCAAGTACAAGGGGGAAAGACTTAGGCACAGTTTTGTGTGTCCCTACAAGATATAGCTCTTTAAACTCAAGAAGAGATATGTGATGTAATGAGGAACAGTCATGCTTTGGAATGTTAATTCCTACTTGTACAACACCATGTTTCTTTCCTGACAGAGTGAAAACTAGTATGAATGTGGAATTACATGAATATTTTTTGTCACTGATAGCACATGGAGCTTTGTATTTTGGACTGTGTAATAAAATCTAGCACTTGGAGTTCAAATGAGTATTAGCATACATTTTTAGGTGAGAAAAAAAGTAAACAGCTGTACAGGTAATATGATGATAAGAAGAGTGCCTAGGTGTTTCACCTACTTGTAATGAACTATATGGAATTTATTTTTTCCTATTTTTTTTTTTTCCTTTTCACCACAGTTGACTAAGAATAGTTTAAATAAATGTCTTTGAAACTATGATGGGATAATGTAGTATGTACTGTCTAGGTCTGTGCAAGTGCTTTTAGTACTTTTGTTATTTTTCCTG
Source organism: Cisticola juncidis (assembly GCA_013400215.1). Lineage (NCBI taxonomy): Eukaryota > Metazoa > Chordata > Aves > Passeriformes > Cisticolidae > Cisticola > Cisticola juncidis. The sequence goes on along the minus strand of VXBR01003305.1, from coordinate 165,233 downwards.
TAATTGAAATTAATAAGCATGCCCTTTAGATGCTATTTTAGCTCAGATACAACTTTATAAATATTTCAACTTAGATATAATTGGATAAATTGAACTTGTTTAATTAGCAATGCAATCAGTCAGCATGGCTTAGGAAGTCATATCATATTAAAAATACAGTGATAATGCATACTAATAAGGAATAAGCAATTTGTTTTACCAAAAAATTCCACACTTTAGAAGCCATTTATATCTTGTTATAAGGTTTTACAGTTTTGCCATTACTTCTCTGTTACTATTGCCATTATTCAGAAATTTGCATGTCAGGTGAAAATGAGTGAAGAGCTTTACTAGCTGATGTTTGAACCAGTGTAGTCACCACTTTTTAAGATGGTTGTGTAGGTGAGCGAAATGTTTTTGTTCAACTTTAAAATTTTTCTTTGTATGTTAATTCTCAAATTTGTGGTGGGAACTTGAAAATGCAGTTAGTTTTATCTGAGCAATATTTATTTTTCTGTCTCTCAAGAAAATTTCTCCAAACTGCAAAATACTGAATGCCAGCAATGGGGTACACCAAGGATCTCATATACTCACAGTGTTGATTCACATTCTGTGCATCTCTAACTTGTGTGGGATAAATATGGAGAAGTTTGAAACAAGGAGCCTGATGAAGTGCTGAGGTTTTGACTATACAGGCAAGAGCTCTGAATCAGAGCCAGAATTTATGGATTTAAGTATATGCTTGTATATGTCAGAAAGAGATATTTTGTGTGTGTTAAGCATGCTTACTAGAAGTTTTTAGTAAATTTTCAGACTGCATCAATGTTTATATTTTTGGAGTAAGTCAAGAGCACAATATAATATATAACATGGTTATATATTTTTAGCCCTTTTGTGAATAAGTTTTTTAAAACACAGCAATTTTATTTTTTATTTGAAGTATCTTTTTACACAGTTTATTGTATGCAAGGAATATTGAAATATTAATTTGGTTATGAGGAATTATATTACATTTTTACACAAATACTAAAAACATTATTATTAATTATTCTTAACTTACTAGAAATAGTGTATTTCAAGTAGGGATTTGCCATTAATTAAGCTTTGTGCTCTTACTTGATGATATAAAATATTAGTTAGCATGTTTGCAATATGTATAGAATAAGGTAATGAGGTGCATATTTTCCAAACTGAGTAGGTGTCTAAAAATTCTGACAGCTGATTTTAAAAGCAGATAAGTCCTTTGAAGGATTTGCAGAAGCTCCTAAGCATCATGTGTCTTTAAGAGGCTCTAAGTAGGAGAGCAAAGATAAGTAGGTGCCTATTTTAAATAATCCCAGTAGGTATCTCTCGGCATGTTTCTGTGACTTAATACTTGTTCTAGGGTGTCTGAAAAGGACTGGCTGTCTAGTTGACCTGATTTCAGTGATTTCAAACTTTTAATTTTATACTATTGCACTGCAGAGTGCTGAAGAAAGCAGACAGGGTGGATGGGAAGAAAACTATGCATACAGGTTTTCATTTCTTCATGAAAATAGTGTTCTCTAATGCATAGCTTCATAAACAATTATCATCAGTTGGTTTTCAACCACAAAAGATTTTCTTTGCTCAGGGTCTTGGTTCAGTAGACACATTTCCTGTTTTTCTCTGATCAAAGTGCTAGTTGCATGTCTTTATGGTTAATATATTCAACAGTTGTTTCCATTTTAAATAGTACTTGTTTGCTGAAAAGCTTTTTATCCAAACTCCTATTTTTTAGGTGAGTAATACACATGCTTAGCAAGTTACTGATGAGACAAATGGGCATCTGTAGATCCGGGTGATGCTTCATACATAGATTTGCACATTAATTTTTCCTTTCGTAAGCTTGAATTAGTTGAAAATATGATCTCTTGGCATTATGCCTAGCTGCATTTGGCTTGAAGTTCTATACTTTCTTGGCTGCTTTTTGTAGGAACATTCAAAATTACATAAAATTTTCAAAATTAAGTTTATCACATCACTAACTTTGACCATATTTTTCCTTCATTTAAAGCCAACCTAAAGTGATTGTATGAAGCAGTCTTTTACTTCTCTTCTATATTCTGTATCAAGTAATTGTCTGTGTTGAACTGGACCTGGAAAACATGGTCAACACTCCCCCTGCCCACCCTGCCCCTATATTTGGTGACAGGAAACACCAACTGAGATAAAAAAATATACTTTCTTTACATATTTGACTTAGACTCAAATCTGAGGGCATAATTTCGCATAACAATTTGCACAAAGTACAGCAGAGGCAAATTTTGTGATGGGGAATGTATGTAAGCTTTTTTATATAGGAATAAATTTTGAAAATAGGGAATGTGGATAAGAAAACAACATGAAGTTAAGTTGAAAGCACATAGGACTGAGTAATCAGTTCAGCTGTCAGAGATACCAGCTTCTAACAAGAGAGTGAAAACATTTGTATTGATGCATGAATGTGGGGCTCTGTCAGAAAGATTTCTACCTGTGAAACATATAATGATACAGGAAAAAATATATCTTTGTGGTACTCAGCATAAGAGCAATTTTCTCAGAGATCCTGTTGATTGCATCATACAGAAATTTTCTGACCATGAATTTTTGATCATCTAGAAAATATACAGGAAAGAAAGAACTGTGACCATGTTTTGGTGGGAACGTACAAACTTTGAAAGGATATTCCAAATAAACCCAGCAATTCTATTTGTAACATAAGCACTGATAATTATCAGGAGGAATCTGAATTTAATTATTTAGGTGTGTATTTTTTTCTAGACTTGGATAGCATGCTTTGTTTGATTTTTATATGCAAAAAACATCAAGACTTCTACAGAGCTGTCATTGAGATAAGATACACTTAAAAGTGGTGGTTACTTTTCAAGGATGAGACACTCTACAGCTGCATAAATATTAAGTAATGGTTGTCTAAAAAGTAATTTACTAAATGCTCACTATTAAATATGATGGTGTTCTAGAAAGCATTTCTGTAAGTCTCAGCACCTCAGCAGATGAAAATATCCAAGAATCTTAACAGTGAATTCACATCTTCTCCAATATTACAGATATGCTTCTGTTTAGAAAACGGTGTTTTATGTATCTGGTTAAGCTTCAGTCTTTCAGTGTGAAGGGCTTGAAGCCCATCATGGGCGCAGTACTCTCTGGACATCTAGGTGAATATTTTGGCAGCTGATTTCTGCTGATTTGTGTGCTGTAAGGCTGTACCATATCTGCTTCCAGATACCCAGCATGCATACAGATGGAAAAGAGAGATTGGAGGGGAGTGTCTGCAGAACACTTAAGGCTTTGTTCTTTACTTGCCAGAGAAGTCACAGGTATTCATTCTCATTACTTAGTTTTAGTTAGTATTGTTTAAAAGTCATGAGATATTCCCGGCAAGACAGTACTGTTGTTGAAAAACTTGCACTGAGATGGTAGCATTCTCAAAAAGGAACAGAATAAAGTCTGTGAGAAAAAGCAAATTTATAAAATTATAGGAAATGCCAGAGTCAATGCTACTAGACGACTTTATCTTTCTTTTTGGGTAGACATAGAATGCAATCCTAATTCTATTGCTTTCTTCCAGAGTGCGGTTCACTCACATAACACATGGAATGGACATTACTCCTTTTTATCTAATCAGGAATTTGTTGTCAGTACATTCTTAGGACTTTTATTTTATGGTAGTCAGGCAGTTAAACTAAATTTCACATATACTTTAATATGTCTTTATTCCCTGTACATTTCAAGAATTCTGCAAATAGCAGGTAATTTACAGCTGTATCACACACTGTCCCTCTGTGTGATGTCTTTTTACAAATAAATGATGGTTCTGCAGATGAAAGCAAATAAATTGTATTTGAGATGTGGATATCCAATTTAAGGATTTTTTTTGTTCATATTTCCCATTGCATGGCATTTTATATATTCAACTAATTTTTGTTTTAGTTTATCTAAAAATATTTAAAATGTTCTCCAATCATATGTCAGGTTTACAAGAGCTCAGGAGAGCTCAAATACACTCAGTACCAAATAGAATTTTGCTGAAATTATCTAGGATCAATAGACCACTACAAGCATTACTTTTCTTTCCTTTTGTGCCATCTCCCTAGTTCATTCATTACACATTTTTTGAACTCTTCAGTAAATGAACAAGATTTATACAAGCAGTAATCTCTTGACACTGGTTCGTTCCTGTAGCGGGTCTGTACTGTACTTCCCAGCTGAATGAGCTTGATGCCATCTGATCCACCCCTGTTCTCAAAGCAAGATAAGCTGCACAGGTGTAATTCCTGATGGATTTATCTAAACCTGGTTGTAAAGACAATTACTAAGATTCACAAAGCTTCTCCAGTGAGTCGTTTTAAGATGTCACTACCCTTAAAAAGTCTGCCTAGTATCTAATTTATTACTTCTCTGCAGCAATTTAAGACAATTATTTCTTGTAGCATTCATTGTGGTATTCTTTTCAGGTACCTTTCAGATGTCTTTTGCCTATTTGACAGCTGTTATGTGAATCGTGTTTTCTTAAGAGTCCTTTAGCCTCTTTTTCTAGGTTTCTCATTATTTGAATACTGTTACTCCCGTTACTCCTTTTTCCGTTAATTCCTATCTTGTTTGAAGCCTTGTCACAAGCTGTACAGAGCTGTGTGAAATTATTTTACATGTTTTGTAGATTGCACTAGCATTTATATATCCTGGTATAATGGTTTTAAACACTGCTCATTTTTTTTTTTTTTAAATGGATATCTAGCCAATTGCTCCAGCTTTTGTTAATATCTTAATTATTTTGTTTTTGTAACAGTAGACCATAGCAGTTTCCTGTATTGAATTACATTTTATTTTAGCCTATTTTAATATTATGACTATTTCTATTATATTTCTATATTCTAAAACTCTTCCATGTTCAATAGGACATCCTTTAGTTCATCTTCCAACACTCTAGAATAATAGAATAACCTGACTTGGAAGGGACCACAAGAAACTTTATGTCCAGCTCCTGGCCTGCACAAGACATCTCCAAGAGGCACATCCTGTAAAGCTCTGTCAAGCTTGGTGCTGTAATCAGTTCTCTGTTCCAACCACCCTCTGGGTGAAGAACTTTTCCCTAATATCCAGGCTAAACCTCTCCTGACACAGCATCAGACCATTCCCTTTGGTCACTACAGAGGAGAGATCAGTGCCTCCCCATCCTTTTTCTCTCACGAGGAAGCTGCAGACTGCAGGGAGGTCTCCCCTCAGTCTTCTCCAGGTTAAACAGACCAAGTGACCAACAGTGACCTCAGCCACTCCTCATATGGCTTCCCCTCAAGGTCCTTCACCAGCTTTGTCACTCTCCTTTGGAAGCTTTCTAATAGCTTGGTATCTTTTTTTTTATGTTGTGGCACCCAAAACTGCACACAGCACTCAAAGCAAGGCCACCCCAGTGCAGAGCAGAGTGGGACAATCCCCTCCCTTGCCCAGCTGTCAATGCTGTGCCTGATGCCCCCCAGGACACCCCTCCTGTCTGCCAGGGCACAATGACTCAAATTCAACTCGCCATCAATCAGGACCCCCAGTTTCCTTTCCATGGCACTGTTTTCCAGCATCTCATTCCCTGGTCCATCTGTACATCCAGGGTTGTACCATTCTAGGTGCAGAATATGATACTTCTCTTTGTTGATCTTCATACAATTGGTGATTGCCCACCCCTCTGACTTGTCTAGGTCTCTCTACAGGACCTCTCTGCCTTGGATGAAGTCAAGTAGCTCCTCCCAGTTGAATATTATTGGCCAACTTACTTCATATACTTCTGAGTCCTGCATCCAGGTTGTTTATGAGGACCCTGGAGAGCACTGGTCCTACAGTGGAGCTGTGTGGAACCCTATTAGTAGCTGGTCACCAGCCTAATGTACCCCTAATGTTATCCCATTTACCCCACAGCACTCTGTGTCCAACTCTTGAGCCAGGTGTCAACAATCACATGATGGACTTATCATGCTCTCTGCTGGACATTTTGTTCAGAAGAGCACTGTGAGAGACAGTACTGAAAACACTACTGAAATCCAAAAAGCTTATATCAACTGGCTTCCCTTGGTCAGCTAGGTGGGTAACTTTGTTGTAAAAGGAAATTGTCAAGTTGGACTTCATCCTGGTTAAGCTGTCCTGGCTGTGACCAGGATTGTGACCAATGATTGCATTGTCTTTCATATGTCTTCCTGTAACTCCCAGAATAATCTTCTCCATAATTTTACCAGGCATGGAAGTGGGACTGGGTCAGCATTTGCCAGCTTCCTGTTAATTCTCCAGATTCCCAAGACCATTGAAAAGTCATGGAGAGAGATCTGGTTAGGAAATGAGGCAGCTCTTTGAATACTATGCTGGCATGAATCCCCTCACACCACCTCTCCTTTTTGACCACTATTTCTCATTGTGTCCTCATAGCCTGCATGTCAGTGAATTCTTTTTCTGTGGAGGTTTTCAGGTATGTTGCTTGCTCTTCTACCAGTTCAAGGGTAATATTGAAGGAATTTTGACCCACCAATATTTACCTGAGCTATCTTTACAGTATCCTAGTGTACTGTTAATCTGGTGAATGATGTCAAGAGCTTTGAAACAGGATTATGTTCCTGGTGTCGTTAGCTGCTAATAGGAAACTGTCAGAACTGTCTTGATTAATTTCCAGCTTATGTAAGCACCATGATGTTGCTTTGTTTCTGAAAACAATGAATATATCTCTGCTGGCTGCCTGTCCTTAAAACGAGTTCAGCAAGGGTAACATTTTACCATACCTGTGAGTGGGAGCACTGTTTTGGAAGTGTTGTGTGCTGACCTTGCACTCAGCATCTCGTGTATCTCTGCCTGTCCCAGATGCTGAGCATGAAGTTTTTTTAGAGTTTAAAAGGATAGTGTTATTTGCAAATAGGACAGAGTAGACAACTTCAAAGGAAAAGAAATTAAAAAGAATGAACTTGCAACTCATGATGCTAGCTGAAACACCTATGAAGTATTTACTAGTCTCTTCAGCAACTTCACTCTTTGAGAGAATCAAAAGAGCATTGGAGTCTGTAAAAAATAATCTCTCAAAGAAAGGATTAAAGAAATCTTCAGAAATTAAATAAAAGTACTATTTTTTTTTCTTCACGCTTCCTACTCTGTTTCTCAGTAAATCAAATCTGGAATGGGTTTATATGTCAAATATTTAAGTGGTGGTCTCACCAACCAGAGTAATCAAAGCCTAAAGCACAACTCTCTGTAGGTTTGAATCCTTAAACTACTAAGTTTGAATAATAAAAGCTCTCAAATCTTATAAAAGGAAAGACATCTCTTTTTAACAGAGATGAGTATTAAATTTGATCAATAAACCATTCCACAAACTCCAAATATTTGTCTGAACATTAAAATACGGATTAGGTCATGTACTTTCTGGAGAGAGGGCTGGTGGGCATCACAATAATGTAAGCACTCTCCTGTACAGCCAGGATAATTGAGATAGAAAAACTATTCAGTTACTTCAGAATCAGCATGGGCAGGTGTTTGGTTTCATTCCACTTTCTAGTGCTTTACAAGATATTTATACTATATAGCTTTCAGTTGGAACAGTTACCTTGGGATTTTTTGGGAGAATTAAAAGGTTATTAGTGTAATTTTCCTTTAATCATGCCATTTTGGCAAAAGGTGATACATTCAAAAGTGAAGTACAATAATGGCTTGATTTAAATACACAGAATTTGAGGTATTAATTTCAGTCCTTTTAGTTATGACAATTGTGCACAAATGTACTATTTTGGTACAGTGATGCACTTTGGATTATGCAAGATGTAGAACTGCACGGGAGTGTGACAAGTCTGACTGTTTAAAATGTTGGTAAAGTTCTGTAAATTTGCAGTGCTTAAATGTGCATACTAGTGGGAACATCAATTGCAGTCTTTCAGGAGGCTTCTTGATTCTTACATAGCTACAGTGCCCCCACCTCTTACATATTTTTAGGAGAGAGAGAAACTATGACTTTAGCATTCTCTGGAAATCCTAAAAATCGCATAATGGAACTGCGTTACAATGAAGTTGTGTACCTCAATAAAATATGACTCAGGGAATAAAAGAGACAAATTTGGATGAGATTGTTCTGAAGTGTAGCAATGCATAGAAAACACTTTTTTTTTACTCGAACTGGTTTCTGACTCATATGGTTCTGTGGCCTTTACCTATTTAAAGAGACATTTGGCATCTTTTGTTCAAGGATGAAGTGTTCTCCATAACAATCTTTCTTCTTTCCCTTTTTGAAAAAGCTCTCTGTAGGTGCTTCCCCTCCTTGGTTTTTTGTTTATGTTCTTCCTGATAATACATTGACAAAACATCCCAGAGAAAGATCTCTATGCAAAGAACTTTTTTATTGGAAGAAAAGTTCAGCTTTTCTGTAAGAGTGACAATGGTTTACAATGACATTATTTTCTCTGTATGTGGCTTTTAACTACATTATTTTTATGCACTTGAAACAACAATTTTGTTTCTCAGATATAGTTATCTTTTATGTGGTTTCTGGATCGGAGCTGTAAATACACAGATCAGAACCTCAGAAACAAATCTGTTTCTGCGTCAGAAAAAATAGTCACTATGCAGAATTACATTAGGCACAGCTTTTAATTTTATTCATTAACGCTTTTTATCCAGATACAGTCATCTTAAAGATAGAAAATCAGTGATAAATTCTATAAAAATTGACTGTTTATTGCTCCTTTCAATAATGACTGCTGTTGCTCTGTTTATTTGCTTATAGAATACACATAAAACCAATGCAGTCTACTTCCATTTAGCATGGATATTCATGTCAGTCTCTCACCATGAGAGCCTTCATGCTTGAATTGAGTCTGAAACTGTAGCCAGGCTAGGAACCAAAAACTTTGTACCTTTCTTTAATCTAATTTTTTAATCTAATTTTATGTAATTTAATCTAATTTTTCTTATGGAAGTAGCATTTACTGAAGAAGACTTCTCTTCACATCTGTCTGCAAAGATTTAAGCATTTCATGAAAGATTGCTTCAAATTTCATGCAACTAGAATTATTTTTAATAAGGCATGTTTATATTAATGATAGCCATTCTGTCTCCTTACAGTGCAAATTAGACTATCAAGCCTGTGTCTCAGGAAAACAAATTTCAGTGAAATGTGAAGGACGTTGCCCTTGCCCTTCTGACAAATCCACAAATGCAGGCAGAAATGACAGGAGAGGTGAGTGATGGTAATTTGTGAAATTGTGAAATATTTTTAATATTCATTTCCAGAAGGAAGGGAGATTTTGCACATGGAATATTACAGTTATCAGAAACACTCATTATTCTTGAATAAAACCAGCTTTGTTTTGTTCAAGGTTGTTTCTTTGCCAAGGGTTCTGAAATTGTACCTATAGGAAAACACCATGGTATTTTTCAAATGAGCTATTCTGCTGTTCTTTTTCTCATTTGCTGTTTAATTCTCCTTGAGATGGTTACATATATTTTTAAGACAAGAAATTAATTCCTTGCTCCTCAGTGTTTTTAGTTGAATATTTAGGAAAATGAAGTGTGATAGAAAGGAAGCCCTTTTTTGCTGCCAATGAGAGCAGGCAGTTGAGCTGTACAGCTGTTAGTGATGGCTGTATTGAGAATGAGATTATGCTACTGGAGAACAAAGTTGCTTTGCAGTGCTTCTTAGACATTGATGCAACTGTGGAACAAACTGGAGAGAAACAATGGTGGCTAAGAATATCTGTATTTCAGTGGCTCCCTAGTGATTGTGGAAGGTTGTTGTTAAAAAAAACATGGTACTGTCTTTGGTGCTTCTGAGTAGAGAGCTGTCATGAGGTTTTAGGCTACCATGGACCTGAATCTGTCAAGAAGAGCATGATTGGAGGTCTGCATTTTTAAAATTTATTTAGACTGATCTCTGTTAGATGCATCTTTTGGTTCTTTTTGTATAGTAACGCTTTTGATGAGTAAAATGCATTGAAAATACAGCAAAATTAGTTTTAAAGATGATTTTTTCCCTGTAGCAACCTTATAACAGTAAAAGAAACAAATACTGCATTCCTTCATTAACATTGGTATTTCATTATAGTTTGAAGCACTATTCCAGATTTATTGTTCAAGATAGTCTTACTTTCCATTATAAGCTGTAGCTACTGCCAAAACTATATTTTTTTTCCTAGTTTAAAAGCAAATTAATGTTCTTTTAACAATGAATGAAGATGACTACTATAAAGAATAAACTGTGTGTGGGCATACAAGTCAATTAAAAAACTGCCATGAAACACTTCTTTAAGTCCCTGTTTTCATCTTTGGCAATATAATTGATTGTCTAATTAAATATTAATTGAATATATATAATTAAATACTCTCTGTGCTGTAACCCCTCTGCAAAATTATAGTCTTTAACATTTTTAAAGCATTAATTTACAATTTCATATAGTGTCTTGAAAATAAATTGACAAATATGTCATCTTCTCACATTGTTGAATGAAATGAAAAGTACTGGAAGACCCAGCATTGTGTGGCTGATGTGGCCCCTTTGATAAGATATACCGTGAGTGTATCCTTAATGTAGTTGCAGCATCCTCTAGCAGTAATTTCTGTGTCTCCAGGATAGATATGGGAATATTTGCTTAACAGTGGGCATGAAGCAAAATTAAGATAATGAGGCGAAAAGCATCTTTCTGTGAGTAGCAGGCCTACCATTCTCCACTGTTAGTCTTTTAATATGCTATCATTGCCCTTAGTTTTCACAAAAATAAGATCAACATTTTCTCTGCTGGAAGCTGTTTCACCTGATGCAGTTATCTTTTTACTTGTGTGTATTCTTTTGAGCATATTTAGTTTTTCGTACTCCTGCGCTAAAACACTGAAAAAAATCTAGAGACAATTTTTTGCTTCAGAAACTGGAATTTTTCAAAATTAAGAATGAACTCTTCTTTATGATTTCAGTTGCCAAGGACTCAAGATTACTTGTGCCTAGTTATGTAAAAGAGAAGGAAAAAAAGACATCATGGGTAAAGAAATTAACACTAATCCCGTCCTGACAGATTGTCAGAGCAAGAAAGATACAGGGCTTTTCCAAACCCTACATTTTGTTGCAATGCTGAAATTTGTTGATATATTTTCTTCACAAGGCCAAAAGCCAGGTAACTTGAGAAACATGAAAGTGAGCAGAGTATCATTAGTGAAATTTCAGCTTTTATTGTGACAGAATATAAAATTTCTTACAAGAGAAGTTCTTCTAACAAAAGTCACAAGAACACAGTTTTTGGCTTTCAATGAAGGACTGTAAAGTGTTGTAGTGGTTGGACTGATGATCTTGGAGATCATTTCCAAATTAAATGTTTCTGTGATTCCATGATTCTAAGCTTCATATATTCATATATATATAAGCTTCATATATTCATATATTCATATTCAGTCGCTTACAAATCTGATGAAACAGGCAAAGTAAGGTTACTGTTCCTTTTTCAGGATAACTTAAGTAAATGTTTCCTAAAATACATCCCCTACCTAGGCTGTTCAGGACAATTGTTCATCTTTTCAGACTACTGAAATTACTGATTGTTTTTGGGTGTATCTGGAGAGCAAACTATGTCTATGGACTTTCCCAAAACAGTCTTGGTGTGGATCTCTATATCCCTCTGGGAAGCAAATCAAACCACTATTAAGAAAACCAGATTTTCTTCTTAAAATATATGTGAAGTTAATAATGAAATCATAGGGTCCTTTTAATTGGAAGTGAACGATGAAGTTTGTCTAATCTTTATCTCTGATGAATGCATGAGGCAGGTGAGGGGATCCAGGCTTTTGTGAGGGCTGTATGTATCATTAAAATGCATCTCATTTTAATGATACATTTAGAAACATTGAACCCAGTTAATGTGCAGGTTCTCTTAGGTCAAAAGCATAAATGAAAGGGCTAAGAACTTGATCTGGATCTAGATGCGTAAGTTATTAAGGAAAACAAAAGTTAAAAGCAAAAAAAAATCCCAAACCCCACAACAAAAAAGCCCACAATAAAATAATCTTTTGAATGTAATTAGATAAAGCAATGGGTATTGTATAAACTATGAACTACAATAGGTACTCCAGTAATTTTTACAAAGAAACAGAAAAGAAAAACTCAGGGTTACAAATGAGAGGGGGACATCTGCAGAGCTTTAGAAGCATTAGGGGAACACAAAATCAGAAATAAATGAATGAGGGAGTACAGAAGAGAGGGAGGGCTTAGGAAGTTGTGTAGAAGCACAGTGAGAAAAGAAGGTAAAGCAGAATGAAGAGGAAGCACCACTGCTTGTGACAGATGTGTTGGATAAGAGACATGTGAGGAAGCATCTTGTTTTCCAAGCATAGCCATTGCCTCATGCCTGCTTTTGCCCGTCTTCTTTTCAAGTGTGTGCCAGGATTTGGGGTATCCAGATCATACTGAGTTGCACAGCTGTGAATGAGAGGATTTCACTGAGCTGGAATCTGCAGATCTTTATTTTTCTAAGCACTTCTGAGGCTTTTTTTCAGTGTTTATGTGGAACCAGAAGCTAGGATGATTCTGTGCACATTTTTACAAAACCAAGGAATCTTTTGTCCCCTTGGCAGTGTCTGGGCACAATTTTTTCTTTAAATAGTGGTCACGGTCCTTTTAGTTTGAGATGTAGTAAGCCCTGTCCCTTGCTTGTCCTGTTCTTCAGTCTAATGGGTAAGAACAAATGCACATGATGCAAACTGTGGTCAATGAAGACCACAGGCATTTCTACAGAAAGTTTTTCAGCAGATGTGACTGTATGACTGACAGCTCTTAACTATGGTTAAAGACCTTCAAAGGTATCTAAGAAAAGCATCTATTTTCACTTATCTTAAATTTGCTCTACTCCAGAGTACATACACTGGGAAAGTTTAATTATTCTTAAAACTAAAAGTCTTGACAAAGGTGCTTTATTTCCCTATCGAGCTGCACTAACATTCTGACAAATGTGAGCTGTGACATGCCCAGGATCCTGATCTCCCAAACAGTCTGTTTCAAAGATCTGGCTGATGTGTACTACAGCACCCTTCTCAGTTATGTCTCTGGATATCTTCATCACAGAAATAAGGCTATGTTTCTGCCCTGACATAGGGTCAAGATTCAGCTGTGACATGCGGTCACACCCAAAAGCTCAGGGTCAATTGAAGGCCTTGCAGTTTAAATGGCAAAAGCTGTAACGTTGTTGGTAAAATATTGAGTATACATTTTTATTAGCTATTGAAATAGAATAATTCAATCTCAATAATTTTTGAGTTAATCTCTAATAAATTCTGTGCTGAGAGCTCACTTGATATTTTTACTGAAATAAGAGATTTAGGGTCACGTTTATGGAAATAAAAAAGGACTTCTCTTTCTTTTGGCATCCAAGGAGGACTATGTAGGTAACAAGGAAGCTCTTATAAAAGCTCTTTGACTCTAAGCTTTTGCCAGAAGGAGGTGAAAAGGCAACATTGCATGCTCAAAGTATTTTCAGTCAGCATATCTGAAAGACTTTAATGACAGAATATGACTGCTCCCTCAGCTGCATCCTGTTTTATACTGAATATTGCCGAATTGTTAATTTAACAATAAGGGATAAATAACAGCAGGATTATAAACACTGTGGATACTGGTTCATTCTGTATGCATCAGTGTTTGAAAAACAAATAGAGGGACAAACAAGCAAGCAGCCTTCTCCCAAATCCTCTGATTTAATTTGCACAGTGTCATCTTTTCAGTATGTGACCACCACTAGTCTTCATATCATACAGGTATAGATGCCAAAAAAGAGCTTTTGTTCCATTTGTGTTTAGAGAGAACACTGACTGGTTTCCATACTTCACAAATAAAGAGACTGAGGGCCAAAAATACCACTTTGTTCACTCCTTAATCTCTACTTTGTGTTTCTACCTTTTAATGACATATGCTACTATTTTCTAATTCCCCTTTTTTCTTTTGAAAAAGTAACTACAGGACATCAATACAATAAAAATCCATGTTCAAACCAACATGTACTAGGCCAATTAGGCCTGATATTATCAGTGAATAGTTATGGAGTTGCCAGAAGAGGTCATTTGTATGAGACAGTGAGCAAAATTCCCATCTGTAAGTTGAAGAGGTTCATGCTGTGTGGTTGAGGACGAAGTTTAACTTTCAAACTTGAAGTATTTAAAAAATAACACATCAAAGAAAATTGCTGTTAGGTTATAGTGCTGTTTGGGCTTTATTTAAAAATATGGCAGTATGTTTTAAATTTTTTATGAAAAGATCTAATTGTAACATTTGATTCCACACTGTCATGCTTATTAGAGAAAATAAAGTGACCAGTCTATAAAAAGAAGCAAAAGGGAAATGTGCTGGTTCTCATCTTGGGCAAACTGCTCTTAGTTAACTTTCTTTCTCAGAGGAATATGCACAGTAAATGGAAGGAGATGGTCATGGCATTCTGGGAGTATAGGTGTTACCAACATTTATATGTGAGTTAAATTTGCACTAGGTGATTGTCAGCTTTCTAGTTTCCTGTTCTTCTTAGCCAGACATTTATATTCAGTAAGATTTTTTTTTTTGTGTAATGCCTACTACAGTTCTATAGAATGCAACAATAAAAGAAATTCTCTTTGCTTTTTTAGTTGCTTCATTTTAATTAGAAAATTTCGCTGATTTTTCTCAGTATAGTCTTTAGAAGATGCCTGAAATACAAGAGCATAATGATGAGGTATCTGTGGAAGCACTGAAATCCAGGAGTTTGTCTTACTTGTACTGCTTGAGCTTGGTGTCATTGTGGGCTCACAACAAAAATTGAATCTGGGGCTAATATTTCTGCCCTTGCCTTTACTGCTGGCATCAATGTGAATCATATTGTTGATTTAAATGTAAATAGGCTATAACATCAGTTATAATTTATAACTCTGTTTCCTTGTTAGAGGAAAAGACATTATCCATAGGTAAGCCTTCTTACTCTATTATTTTTCTGAACACTATTTTATTATTGTTTCTGAAACCTTTTGGTTTTAAAGGTGCTATGAAACTAAAATATATTACTGTGTATACATTGTAGCTCTTCAGATGGTATTGACTTACAAATAAATGTTCATTTTGCTTTTATTGCTTTTTTTACTAGAATACATAGCTTTTTACTTTTCAATCTTAATGCTATTTGTCTTAGAGCGGTACTTGTCCAAGCATGCAAACTACTGTTTTTCACTTTTTTTACTTTGTTACACACATTTACAGTAATGGTGAGCTGTAAGTACACGTTATTTATGATTTGAAGAGAAAGTAAAAATTGATGCATTGTGAATTTTTATGCTTTGATATTTGCCCAGCCTAATTCATTAAGAATGTCCTTTTCTTGTCTGTTTTATATAAGGCGAATGATAGACCATTTTTAACTTGATCTTTAATAAGATGTTCTATTGCTTTGCCAGATTTTACAGCTTTACTGGATATTTTATAAATGGTAGGTTATTTCTGAGATAGCAGACTAATAATCCTTGCAACAGTTCATTTGAATATGTATATTATCTCCATATCTATGATAGAAAGGGAATTTGCTAGCACAAAAATACCGTGTTACTGTATTTGTAAAATACTGCATTTATTTAGAGTTCATTATTGTGTTTGTGTAATAACAGAAACTCAGTGGAGCTAATTTTATTGGTTGTTTCTTCAGTGCTGAGATGAATTTTTTGCTTGAGTCTTTTAAATGTTTGAACTATCTTTTTTTTCTCAAGTGACACTGAGCCAAGTAAAATTGAACTGAAAATCTTCCTGTCATTAATCAAACTCCATGCTAAGACTTTTTGGAAAGAGACTTCTCCATCATAATTAGTAGTAATCTAATGTAGTGTGATTAGTAGCAATCTAATGTGGTATAGAATGACAGAAAATGTGTTTGGGATGAGAGTGAGCTGACCTGCATGCCCACAATCCCTGGTTCCCTTGTCAGCTAGCCTGGGCTTAGCCAGAGCAGACCCATATACCTGGGCTTCCTTCCTTTGGAGGCTGGGAAGGACTGGAAAGGAGTCATATAGGCTGCATGCCAGGCACTGTCCATGTGTGATGTGGAACTGATGAGGGGCCTGTGGCTGAGTTTAAAGGACTGGAGAAATGGAGATGCAGCCTTGTAAGCTGTCACTTCTAGAGCTGTTAGGCTCTAGAAGTGAGTAAGTTTGGCTTCTGTTTCTCCTATAATATCAGACTTCTCCTGCATGGAATAGTGTGTGTTCACATCATTTAAAACACCTTTATAGCTGGAAAAGGATAACTAGAATGGGTTAGTATATTGGTAGATGACCTTTTGGCTAAAATTTTTTTTCTTTTTTTTTCTGTTATACAGGGATTATAGTATTTAGGAACAAGCAGTAGAAATATGTGTTGAGTAGAAAAGAGGTGATACTAATGCATCTAGAGCCATGAGGCAGAAACATTCTAGTAAAAAGAATACTATAAATTCAGATCAGAGTGGGGCTGATAATGTAAAAAAAAAAGTGAAAGAGTAGAATGTGCTTCAGCAGTGATCTATATTTTGATATTATCTGCAATCAAATCATAATTGCAGAATGAATTAAAATTTTATTGAGCTTGACTGTTACAAGGAAGAAGTGAAGGATTAACGAAAAGTTGTCTGTTCCATAATAATACTGTTTATGTAAAAAGGCTAGAGTATGTATGATGTGTTTGTGAAAAATAATCCCTGTAACAGTGCAGAGCATACTCGAGAATGCTTAGAAGAACATTATATTGTTTCCAGGATGAAGTGTAATAATGAGAAAGGATTGTTAGCTGAGTGCTTGTTGTCAGTATTGCAAAGAGCTATGACACTAAAGGGAAGATGGGAATAATACATACCCATTACTGGAAACAGCTCTTTATTCACAGTTCCAAGCACCTCTGCAACAGCAATCTTCTCTAGAACCACTTTGTCTTTGCTCTTCATTTTGGCCTGTTTATTTCCTAGTCATTCCACTTTTTATGGCTACTTTTGGAAGCTTTTTGGTACTCAAATCTATACAGTTCTGTCAAATCCTGGTATGTATGCCACATCCACAAAATTGCTTTTAAATGGAAAATTCCTAAGGTCTCAATGCTATGGAAAGCAGTTCTATCCTACTGTGGTTGACTGCACTTGGAGAATTTGCTTCTCATGTTTCTCGTTACCAGCAAGTGAATGTTGAACTGGCAGATCTGGCCTTATGTTAAAAATAGTTGTGTAACACAGTTTTCGGTTTCTAAAATAATGCCAGTGTGGCCTCTCTGCTCTCTGTGTCGTCCTTTCTATCACAGGACACTGAGGGCACGTATGTCCTGTGTGAGCTGTGGCTTAGAAAACAGGTGTGCCTGCTGGAGGAGCTGGGCACAGTGTGGGAACCCTTGTCCATCCTGTGTGTAGGGAGCTATTCAGGGGGAACTTCCCAAACTCCATCTCAAGCCAGCTGATTCACTATAAGTATGTGGGAGGGAGCTTATACACATGGGGTGAATGCTTACAATGCATTGGTTTTTTTTGTAATCTTTGATTTCTGTTCCAACACTCAGGGCCATTTATACACTGGTTCTTTTTAGGTAAAGATTCAATGTATACAAGATGAGTAATCAGTCACTCGGAGTTGTATTCTTACTACTACCAAGTATTCATATACTTTTCACAGGGGAAAAGATTGTTCTGTAGGAGTTCAGTTTAAAATGATTTATTATGAAAAATTTGATTAGCTTGATTGATTTCTTTACTTCATTTCCCCTGATGTTTTAGTAGGAGGGGGAGCCCCAGTTAACCCAATGATGAATATGCCTTTAGAAGTGAAAAAGTTATTATCTACAGTGTATCAGCCTGTGGTTTTGTGTGTGTTCCTGCAGTTTTAAGAGAGTTAGGCTAGCTGATATGATGAAAGAAATTAATTGACGCTGTTTTCATTTTAGGTTTTATAATCATTAATTTTATCTTGGATCTTGAAACAATTAATGAACAAATTCAGTTCTAGAGTCCCCAAAACATGCAAATTATTTGGAAAGTTTAGTCTACGTAGCACAACGAACTCTATTAAACTATTTTAGGTAGTCATGAGAGCATGTTTTTTAGGATATATTCATTATTTTCCTTTGCACTTCTCCAACCAGCTTCTATGGATTATAAAATGGAACCTTAAATATAGTCCAGAACATTAAAATGGTGCTGCATTTTATTATAATGGCTATAATTACCTTAATTATGTAAATGAAAGGGCCTTGCCAGTCTTATGGTACATTAAAGGCTTTACAAGTGTGTCACAGTAGTTGTATTGAGAATGAATAACCAAAGAGATGCAGATCACATGCTGAGTATCTGGATCAGCATTATCTTGCTGTTCATGCAATGTAAAAATAAGCTAAAGATGCCTTTATGTTTGTGTCTCAATTACTGATGTGATGGTAGTATTTTTTTACTGATACTATTTTTATACCATCAATATGCAGTAATATTTAAACGTCTTTCATTACTCAACAGTGGAAGATAACTGCTAGAAAAATCAGAGGTTTTTTTTAATAAATTAGGTAATTACTTTAAATTACTTAATTTACTTCTCCTTCTTATTTATTGAAGATAAAACATGTGGTGCTAATTGCATAACCTAATTGGAAATTATTTTTTCTGTAAGTATGTCTGTTTAGTGAACAGTGAAGCTACTTGAGATCCTTAGGAAGCTCAGGAATGGACTGATGATGGTTCAGTAGTACTCTGAAGGTGGATCAATGCGATTCATGGAGTCCTCTTCAAGCAGGATGTAAGCTGAGTGGTATTTAAAGAACGTGTGATAACCTTTTAGCAGCCACTTCTCAATAATATTAATTGAGTCTTTAGTACTTCAGCTGTGATGTCTGTGCTCCCACTTAAATAGTTGCAGCATCACTATTCTGAAATGACTGTTCTAATAGCTACCAGAATTTAGTATTTTCTTTAAAATATCAAAGTTCTTTAGAAGGCAGGGATTGAAATGTCTGTCTTTGGCAGCTATTGCTTATGCTTTACAGCTGCTACACTGAAATTGACAGAAATTGTTAATATAATGGTGATATTGTGGCCCTTTAAATTTATTGTTTTTTAAACATACCTGTTGCATCTCATTCATTCTTTGAAGGTGACCTCTGTCATGGTAATTAGTTTCTACTTGAGCTAATTTTAAGTAATATTCCAGCAAGGAACTTCCATGCAAGGAAAAAAGTTTACTTGGTATCAGCATATCCTTACTTGGTTACACACTATCCTCTTTCTTTCAATAGTAAATATATAGTCAGTTCTTACGCATAAAAGTAGAAGTATTCTCCCTAACAGTCTTTCTCTCCTCTCCTGAGCATACAGACAGAAGAACAGTATTGATTTACTGTTTCACTTTTGCTTTTCTTGCATAAATGTTTGAACACGCTTTCATAGTTGAGAATGATTGTTCTCTTGTTTGCCGTAAAGTTTTGACTAATGAACATTTTAACCTGGTTGTGTGTATTGACTGATACTCTGAAAATGCACTCTGTCTGTGCATTGAAGGTATGATGACACCTATGCCATGTTTATATTGCTCATTTGTAGCTGTGATAATTTCTAAAAGTTTGAAATGCTGATGCAGTGTTGGAAAGAAATTTTACACTAATAGAAGAAAGTTATTTAACAAAACTCACCAGGATGTTTTTCACACGCTTCTGAGTGTCTTTAAGGAAGAGAAAGATGTATTTTCAAAGACTCTCCATCCTAATTTTGCATGCAAAATAGTCCTGCTAGCTTTGAGTCTTTATGTAGGTTACTGCAGGTTTGTTCAGAGTCTTGGTAAGAATATGTACTAGTGTCAGCATGACCTAATTCATGTCTTGAAGGTTTTTACTGCCACAAAGGCAGGTTTTGTATTTGTAAATAAAGATTTATTTTGTATTCTTGATGAATCAACATTATGAAAATAAGTATTAATAAAATTATTAGATCAATCCTTTGTGTCTCAAAGTGTAGTAATTACCCAACTGTGTTGCTTTTTATCTTTTTATCTTTATCTTTATGCTCTTTATCTTTTTATATTGCATCACAAAATGCAATACTAATTTTATTTTTTCTTGATATCCTTATTTTATATCACAGATGCAAATTACTTTACGTGTCAGAAATTCTCTAAATAAAACATTAAAGTCTTCATGGAAAATGAAAAACCCAGCTTCTTTCCTGAAGGTACTATGACCCATGAAATTAGCTGTGGCATCTTTTTTAACTGTTCTGCTGATACTGCAACATCAAGTGCTACAGCCACCTCATATGCAGGCATCAGCACTTGCTCAGTTTTGTCAAATTGTTAAGCTTTGGCTCATTAGCATGGTGGCACCTTTAAACATAACTATCCCCTAAAATTAAATGGCTTTATATTGTGATTTACTGGTACTGAAGTATGTTTTTTGTAGGAAAAAAACCCAGCAAACAAATCTTTTATTTATCATTTCAGAGAGTACAAGTCATAAAAAATCCTGGATTGATTAATTTTCAGTAATAATTCCTGTCAATAATTTTGCATTATTTATCATCTTTTTAGCAGAGGTTTGTTAGAATACTGAGAACACTAGTAAAGCACAAAACATTTAAAAAGAGAGTTGTAAAGCCAGTTAAGGTGGAAATTAAGTAATTAACACAGTTTTGTTCTCTTTGGTCCCTTCAGCAGGATTCTCTCAAATTCAGATGTGCAGGTTATAAGAAAGTTTACTCTGTCTCATAGGAATCTCATTTTTTTTGTCTAGTTTTCATTTAAGGTCAGTACTTGAAGCTGATGAACCCCTGTGGTATTTCTGTGGTATTGTGTATGTACAGCTTAAGAGGATTAAAAGATATGTTGAAGATACAGGACACTAAATCACTGGTTATAATAAATAGTTACCTTCTTTCTAAAGGTTTAGCTTTGGAGAAGAAATACAAGAAGAGGGTATAGTTTTAGCAAAATAAACAAAATAATATTGTAGTTCAGAAAAACAAAGAAAATAGTAATACTTGCTGATTTTGTATTTCACCCTATTTAAATCTATTAAAGAGAAAAAAAAGATTGTACAATTATATCCAAGTCAGGTGGCATGTTTCTGATCATTTAACTGAGCATTGGATCACAACTAGACTTCATAGAAAACAGATAGATGCATAGGATACATTAGGAAAGCAAGTTTAAAAGAAAATTACTACAGATTGAAATAATTTGGAAGAGTTGTCTACCAGCTTTAAATATTACTGATTGATAGCTTAAAATTATTATTTTCTGAGTCAAAAGCTGGCAATCGCCAAGAGTATATAGAGTGTCAAGGCTAAAGGATGCAGACAATTGTCAGAGACAAGAATAGGTGACAATTTACTCCGGAAAAGAAAGTTAGAGATCAATGCAGGTATTCACAAGGTTATTGTGTACGTGTGTTTATTACTTGATGTCTCTAGAATTTAATTCACTAGGGTTAAAGGTAGATTTTGTAATGCAAGGACTGATTTGCCATGCCCATAGTTCATCCAGATGGTCTTTTAATTATTAGTGAGAACTCTCACTGACTGTAAGGATTAGCAGCCTGCACCTGTTACAGCCAGCACCTCTGTAGTGTTCATTTGTGGGCAACGTGAGTCTCGTTGTGTAAGATGCCAGTCTGTCAGCATGATTTTCCTGCATTGCATGGAGCATGGTTAGGAGTTCATTGAAGTCACTGAGTGATGACAAGGACCTGGTTTCTTTAGTTTCTTAAAAATGATTCTCAGCAGTGGCAGGAATGTAGCATTCAGTACAGAGTAAATATTGTAATTCAGCTTTCTAGCTGAAGTATATTCCCTTTCTGGAGAACATCCTGATTTTCTTACATTGAAGAATTCTTCTACATATTATTTCTGTCTTTCTCCCTCTCTCTAGACCACTGGGTACTATTTTTGCACATACCATGTTACACTTCACTCTGCAAGTGATAAGTCTAAGGTATTAGTCCTTGTAAGTTAAGGTAGGAGAGTTAGAGTGAATGACAAGCAGTTAGTTACTCATTTATCTTAAATTGTTTCACTCGCTATTTTAGTTTATTTCAAATCAATTCAGTTTTTTTGCATAAGTGAAAGCCAGTGTTACAAGGTTTTTTAATTTTTTAAAAATTTTAAATCTATTTCTAAATTTCTCTAGGGTTTTGAGAAAGATTTAAACTCAGCTGTGTTTCCTTAGAACAGACTTCGACATGACAAAGGGGCTGGGCTTTTGATTTGCTGTTTCTCTTTCCAAAACCAGAAACAAATACAGAAATAAGGTGATGGTGGTGGGGGGGATGTAGGTGGAAAACTCTGCTTAGTGTAAAAGGAGAAAGAAGGGAATATCCTTTTTTCCCCCAAATAATCTGTGCAACTAGCACGGAGAGTCTGAATAAAGATCCAGTAAATGAAGAATTAAATTGTACCATCATTTGAATTGTTTTTTGTTGAGAAGTTTAAAATTATCAGTAGAATACTTATGCCACCAGACTTTTACCATGCTGCACGCCAGTATTTCAGAATCACAGACTAGCAGAATGGTTGAGTTTGAAAGTGACCTCTGGAGGTGGTCTTGCTCCAACCCTCTGCTCAAGGACCACTGAGAAGAGGTTGCTCAAGAACTTGTTCAGAAAACTTTAAACTCTAAAGGTTGTAGAGGATGGAGCGTCCACAACCTCTCTGGACAATTCAGTCACTCTCACAGCATATAAGTTTTTCCTCATGTTCAGCAGAAACTTCCTGTTTCACTTTAAGCCCATTGTTTCTCCCTCCATCACTGGAAAACACTGAAACGAGCCTGGCTCTGTTCTAATGTCCTCCCTCCAGGTATTTATTCACATTTATGAAATCCCATTGTTTTCTTCTCCAGCAAAAATGGCCCAAGCCCTTTCAGCATTTCATCACATGAAATTCTTTTGATGCCCAAAATGTAAAACTAGAAGGTCCACATTGTAATAAACTATTTAAAATTGTCTATCATAATAGAATCTCATGAGTGATATTGTCACCTTTCATAGCACTTAGTTAGACAATTTTGGTTAGCTGTAAAGATCTGTGAAAGAGGAAAAGTTTTTTAAATGATCTGAGAACTACAGCATATGTATGTATATTAAGTAATACTACACTTGCTTCTGTATGCAGATTCATATTTTTCTTGTTTAGCCAAAATACAGAGAAAGAAATTATCTGATCTCATGCATTTGAGGAGCAAGTTGAGAAATGTGTAGCTTAACATATAGCATGAAATACAGTCATGAAAATGTGATTTATAGCTCAAAATATATTTATCACAAAAAAATTGTCATTTTAGTGGTGATGTAAATCCATAAATTTCCTAGCTAACTTTGTACAGTTTACAGTGATTCTAGATTTATGTGCTAACTTAGGTTAAGAGAAATCTCTTAGGAAAAAAAATTGTTTGGCTACATGCACACACAATGCACACATTGTAATACTTCACATATATATATATATATATATATATGAAGCATAGTTTATATCTACATGAAGCACCTAAAACATTGAAAATATTCTGTGAGACTCTGGATTTTTTTGTGGGATATGTGCAAGACACACTGAAAACCATGACCAGTAGTAGTAGCAGTAGCCTATAAACCCAACACGTTTTACAGAGCACGAACTCATAAAAAGTGTTTGCAAATCATAAAGCCCGCAAAAAACAGCCTTTGTTTCCATCTGCTTTAAGCACAGTGATGTAACATTCAATTCAATCTGAAATAAGCATTTTAGTGGGTAATGATTTATTCTTGACATTTGGACAAAGGACACAAAGGAGCCTTGGAAATAATTTTTAAATTCCTAGCTTTATATATTTGTATGTAGAAGCAAGGTAACTAAACACAGCATAAAGATTGTACTGAATTTCATTACCATAGAGGTCATGATATAATTGCACAATCTTCTATTCTTTTTTTTCTGTTGCTCTACCTCAGAGCAAGATTTCTTCAGACTGGAAGAAAACCCCTCCTGCAGTTTAAGTACTTATGTAATGGAAACAGAAATGCATATATCCATTAAGAAGGCATTTGCAAAGAGATTGATGGGGTTGGCATGTGTTTGTTAAGCACCAGGCAAACCACCAGTCTGTATGTGCAGGTTGCCTGCACTGCATGTGCTGTGGTGTGTCCTGGAGGCTTGCTGCTTAATGGCTTTGAACTTGTATGGTCCACTCTTCTGGGGGAGCTGGACATGAAATCGTCTGGTCAGAGCTTCTGCTCTTGTTCTGTTGTGATCTAAATTTCCTTTTGATTTCTGGAGTTTTGGGGTAGATAAAGAACAGCATTCCAAAAAGTTGAAATGTGAGAACTCTTTTCCTGTGTGACTGAGCAATTTGTTCCAGTGTATCACATGGATGTTGGGCCACTTGGTTACATAAATAAGAATGGGATATAAAATCCTTACCAAGCATTATAAATGCTTATTGGTGTTATTTTGAGTAACAAGATATTTCTTTTGCAATGGAAGCCAAACAGTAACTGTGAAAACAAAGTACATCTGCCTATTGCAGTCTTTACAGAGCTACTTATTTTTTGTCTCAGTGTTATATTTTCTTTTCTAAAGCTTTGAATTTATTTTATCTGTGCAATATCAGGCCATACAAAAAAATGAACATTTTCATGAAGACAAGTTCCTTACTTCTTTCAATGCTTTAAGAGAAAATGTGGACTCAAAAATTACACATATCTGCATATCTTTGTAGTGATTGGATAAATATCAATCAATTAATTGAGATTAAAATGTTCAGCATCTTCTCTGAAAAAAGTTTTACATGGTAGGGGTTTTCAAAATATTATTGCCTGTTATTTTCTTCAGAAAAAAAAATCTTTCAGTAACAGTATGATAATGATAAAAGATATTTTGTTACAGAAATATGTGCTGAGTGACAAATACTTAATTTCACAGGAAACTTTTCAACACCAAAGTGATTGAATGGGACACCTTGATTATGTGTCATACAAGGAAATACAAATAATGTGTGGTTCATTAGCTCATGACATTTCAAAATGTGAGGGACTAAGGAAAGTAACAGCCTAGAAAGGGGAAAAAGGGGAAAAAAATATGTGAGTAACAATGAGATGATGATTCTCTAATTACATGGAGAGCTTGGGAGAAGAGTTTTGTGCCCACCAGGTAGGTGCTTGGCTGCCTTGTTTAGATAAAAGAGAGGAGAGAAACTCACTATTTTTATGTCTATATTCAGCCATATATTTATGTATGTTCCTATCTTCTACTGAAGAGCTGACCTATTTTGTGTGTGCGTATGTGTGTGTGTAAAAAATGAGAAACAAATAAAATCTAGATACCTAATATACTTAGCTGACTACCTTTCCGGGAGATTTTGGAGAGTTTGTGTGAATTGCTCTGCTGTGGGCCACTACCACTGCCTATATCCTCAGGAAGTTTCTTCTAATTATCATCACTGCTGAGTGACTGAATAATCACAGGAGCAGTTGCCTGCATCTTATTCACAGGTATCAGTGTGTTGAAAATGTCATGGTTTCTGTTTCCTTGTTTATTAATTTCTTCTAAGAGACTTACCTATCACTCGGGCATTTTTGGACTTTAGGCAGTGACTAGATGTTCGGTATTCATTGAATTTATTTTGGTTAGCTATTTGTTTACATCAGATATTTTACACAGCAGTGTCATGGTGGTAGCAGGAGTGTTTTGAGTTCAGAGGACTGGGTGTTGTACACTGAAACAATTTGGTCACAGCTCCCTCATGCTGAGCCCTGTTGAAATAAACAGTGTTACTGAGTAATTCTGGGCACAAGTCTGAATTGGGACAGGACTGGCTGGAGAGCAGCCCTCCCAAGAGGGATCTGGGGAGTGCTGATCAATAGCAGCTCAGTGTGTGTCAGCAGGGAGTGCCCTGGAACCCAGAGGGCAAAACCCTTCTTTACAGCATTAAATGAGACTAAACTAGTGTTTTATCTCTGTAAGTTGATTGCATATTAAGAAGTAACAGCAGTGTTGGTCCTTAAAGTAGAAATGTGTTGATGATTTCCTTTCAATTAATCAATTAATATATGCAGACAGCAGCAAATAAAATCCCAAGTCTCTTCGGGTATTCAAGCAATAGCCTTCAAAAATACAACTGTGAAATCAGGAGGAAGTTTTGAGGTTTTATGCAGAGCAGTAAGGGTTTTTCATCTTTGTTGAATGCAAAACTGGTACCGAAATCAATGACAAAATTCCCACTAAATGGAACCAGGGTTTCTATTTGTTTAATGAAATAAGAGCCATGGAGAAACTCCTAAACTTGGACCTGTTACACTGCAAGTTAATTTTTTTGGTGGTGGTCCCTGCTGTTGATTCCAGTAATCTCTCCACATGTTTGCTGTGTCTCAGCTTCACCTTGCTGAACGTGAATTTGCTGTTTGAAAGTCATTGAGGAGCAATACCAACATCTTGAAATTGAGGCAATGAGCCATGCAGACAGGAAAGCAGCAACTTTCAGAGCTCAGTGCAGTGGTTGGTAGCGATACACAGGATTTGACCACAGTGAGTTCACATGTGGCTGTCAGGGCCTGTATCTATTAAAACTATGTAAATAGCCTAGTGATGCAGCTGGCCCTATAGGAGAATCTGTGTGAAAAATAGACATAATTTCACACTTTAAATGTTTCTTACTGTTCTTACTAGGATGTCTTCAAAACCATTATCAGTAGGTATTTCATTTTTTCTTGAAAGAATTAAGGTACTGATTTTGTTTCTCTCTTTCAAGTCTCGAGTACTGGCGCTTTGTTTTCAGACTCTTTCTGATGTCACTGGCAGTTTAAAGACTTCTACAGATTTTGTAAACAGTGGTGCCATTATTAGGAATGGTAGTTTGGAAGTCTTGGATGCAGTGGTGAAGAGGCTCACAGTTGATGATACATGGCAGCTCTTTTCAGCTGTAGGCAATGGTGCTGATAATCACCACAACCAGTTAGTATAAATGCCTTTCATGGCTTATGATTAACAACTAAAATTATAAGTGAATAGATTACTACCTGGCATCTCTAATTGCCCGTACTCTTTTTGCCTTGAAAGGTTCTTAATCACCATGTGGAAAAACAATGTACATTCTAATTATATAGATTTTGTCTAAAATGCAACACATTTTCTTGTATAGATTTTTTTCAAAATATAATGTAATTTCTTTAACAAAAAGGTTATATTTTTCTTTTAATGGATTGCAAAATTTATTAAATGTAATTTTTCATTTTGAAAAATGTCAACAGAATTCTTTAAACAGTCATCACTGTGTTGATCAGTGTCAGCATTCCTTTCCTCTTTGGAGAACAAAGTAGTTGGTCTAGACAGCAGCTAAATGAGAGTGAAATTCTGGCTGTACTGCAGACAGCAACAATTCTACCACTGATTTCAATAAAGTAAGGATTTTAGGAGAGCTTTGTTCTGTTTCGCATACACATGGTGGTGATTTGTGCCTTCTGTAACCAGCTCCTTTTGAAAACTTCTGTACTTGCAAAGTTGATGTGCAGATAACACTACATGCAGGTAGCCAGCAGAAGGAATGGCTGGGAAAGAATTTTCTGAAACCTGCCATCATACCAGGACTGACCCCTCATGGTGTTTGGTTTGGATCTGATGTTGATTCATGTCACACACAGTATACTCCGTGTGCTAAAGGTTCTCTGTAACACATATGAGGATCACTCTTGGTAATGCAAGATTTTTGGATTTAAAATACATATAAGAATAACCATATTAGAAATTACTAAGGCTAAATAAATCACTATCTCTATGAATATTCATCTAGAGCTCATAAAAATTCCCTGATCTACATCAGACATTCATGAACAATCCCTTCAGTGTTGAATGCATAGACTAGCAAAACATAATTGCACTTTGCTAACGTATTTCATGTATGCATTTGTAAACATTTTGGGTATTTGTGCCCTAATCATATTTTTTTAAACTCGTTAGTTTTTGCATTTCTCCTTACAGTTTTGATTAGTGAATTTGTTGAAGACACAGCTGCAGATTACATTTACTTAACCAGCATTCTGATTTCCCTGAGGTGGTGGTAGTACAGTCGAGTTTGTATCTCACTGCCTGTTATTTCTGGGCCAGGGAAATTGCGTCCTGCTGTTACATTGCTGTATAATAGGTTAACTGTCATAGGTTTCTTCAACAGTAGAGAAAGAGCTTGTCTAACTCTGTTGGCCTTACTGTAGGGAAGATACAAATTAGCTAAATTAGACCAATTCTGCCCTCTTGAAAGGTCTACAGGCAACTGTGTGCTCTTTAATGAACAATTTTATGTGATTCGCAGCAATGTCAGTGATTAAACATTCAAGAAAAACACACTAGCAAATAGTTCAAGTTAATACAAAGTCTTTTAAAG
Source organism: Cisticola juncidis (assembly GCA_013400215.1). Classification (NCBI taxonomy): domain Eukaryota; kingdom Metazoa; phylum Chordata; class Aves; order Passeriformes; family Cisticolidae; genus Cisticola; species Cisticola juncidis. Next base: position 136,913 of record VXBR01003305.1, on the reverse strand, counting down.
CATCAGATCACAATCTAAATATGAAAAAAGTAAATTACTGAAATGCAGGCTTGGATCTGTTAGACTTCAGTGGGATGCAATATGATGTAAGATTCCTTTATGTCAGACACTTGCAGAGGAGATTTGAGTTAATTTCTGTCAAAGGGTGATGGTTCAGCCCACTGTTCCATTCTCTCGCCCTTCCGTGCCAGAGAAGAGCTGCAAACCAGTAGATAATCATAATGAGGAGCAATAATCTTCTCTCACAACAGAAAGATCTGTCAGTCCCTTCTAGGTTCTACCTGATGTGCTGCACTTCTAAAGTGTTTTATCAGGAGGCATAATATATACATATTTTAAAATTTTCTTTAGGAAGAGCATTGGTCAGTGATCCCTTTTACCTTTGTGTCTACTATGTTTCAAGGGGTTGTGTGTCAAATGCAAGAAGTCTTTGCAGGTCTCTGTCAGTCATGATCTTGAAGGGAAAAAACGTCCAGACTTCATCCCAGAGCTGTGTAGTGCTTTCAGGAATCATTAAAACTGAATTTTGAAAACTACCATACCTTTAGATTATGGTTTCCTTAAAGGCTGTCACCACTACCACAATTCTGGTCTGTCCCTATTTGGTGGTACTTATATTTTTTATTACATGAAATTATTGTTACTGGATTCAGTTGAATATACAGAAGTATTTGAAAAGTATCTTGGAATATAGCATGTTAAATGGAATAAATATAGCATAAATGGAACATTTACTATCTTCTTCTGCTGTTTGTGTTCATAACTACACAATTTACAGATTAACATCATTTTCATCCTCAGAAATTAATATTTTGGAATAACAGAGCATGATGAGAAATGACAGCCAATACTACAGGTTATCAGCATTTAGCAAAGGAAGCCATATACATTGACTGTCCTTCAGAAAATAAATTAGCAAATTCCACAATAGGTCTGTGATACTTCTGAGAGACTGAAGAATCAGTATTGTCTTACTTAATTGCAATGTCTTTGTAAGTCCACATATTTCAAGTTGAAGACAGTAATTTGGCACGTAAATTCTATGTGTTGTGGGTACTACTGTTTCTCCTGCACTCAGAAATAATTATTATATTTAAATGTGAAGTATTTTAACTGTGAGGACACAAAAAGATCAGATTTATTTTATGAAAATGTAATTTATTGAAATCATTTTGCATATTGTGAAGCATTAATCATGTGCAGAATGTCTGTATGGAACATTAATTTGGGGCAGTAAGAATAAGCAGCTGCAGTTTCCTGATATGGTATCTGCAACATTTGTATTAATTATCTCATAACATAGACTAACTGAAGTAGAAAATTCATTATGTTTAGCTAAATAATAAGGAAGTCAGAATGCTTTTATTTGTTAATTTCAAGGTATTATCTTCCTAAAATCACTGGCCCTGGAGGTAACAGATGGCTGATAAATATCAGCTTATAGAAATAGAAATATATGTATTAATTTTTTCAGTTTACAGCCCTTTTTGAAAGAAAACCCCAAAACCAAACAGTTCTAACTGTACATCTGGGATGGTAAAAAGATGAATGAAATGACTGTTCCATCTTTTAGTTACAGGTTTGGAGGGATTTTTGTCCTTCTGCCAAATTTATTGGGTTTTGCTAGCACACTTCCTTTTGCCATATGTTACTCTTCCCACTCATGACACGGGATGCAGAGCTAGAAGTGCTGCTCTGTATTGCAGGAATTGTAAGTCACTTGCATACAATTCTTAGACATTTAGAGTTAGCCACATGGGTACTAGCCCTTATTCTGGAGCCAGGAATTTTCAGTCCAAGTAATCAGTTCCTCAGGGCTAAATTTACAAACCTCTGCAGAATGGCAGCCTTGCAGGCTACTGTCACTGAGTAGTTACTTGTGCTATAATGTTCCAGCTTACTATATTAGAAAATGCCTTTAAAGGCAGCACTGAGTTCTGATGGCAGTTTTAGGATTACTGTATTTTCAGAAGAATGTTTTAATGCTCGTGCTGGAACAGCTGCTCAACATTTACTGTGCAGCCATATGATAGTACACGGTTGGTAGGTAATGCTTTGAAAGGGCATTGGGCTTACATGAGCATCAGCTGTGGACAGCTTCTAATAATCCTGCTCACAGCTGATTCACAATTGCTGCTCTAACCAGATTTCTGGGTGTCTAGCAATCCTGGAGAGATGGGTGCAATCCTCAAGTTACAGCATGAGGAAATACTGTTGTATTTTTCAGAGGGAACAGTATAGAGCTACAAAACAGTTGTTAGTAGATCCTTCAAAGAAGGGTTGTCTCTCAAATACTGAGGAAACCTTCACATGAATTGTGTGATGGTCAGAGGACATGAATGACTGGACACTGCCCTGAGCAACCTGATGTAACTAGACCTACTTTTAGCAGAGAGTAAGACTAAACTACTTCTGGATGTCTCTTTCAACATATACTATTGTTTGACTCAGTATCATATTGTTTTTTAATTGCAATGTTTTTGTAAGTCATATGCACTGATTCTAATATATTGAAAAAGTTTGAATAGCAGAAGTCCTGCTTCAGCACATACTGACTGATCAGTTGCACATCTTACATGGAGTAGTTGTTAGTTGACTCTAAAACACAGCTGACGTGCACCCTTGTCCTTTAAGTTTTCTATATGCTCAGTTTATATTTACTTCCTGATTATTTTATCAAATACATGAATTTATGACTACAATTCTATCTGACTGGATGAAAATGTGGGTGCTGAAGAAGGTCATCTGCATAGCCTGCCCTGTGTTTTACGCTTTTTTTTTTTCTAAATCATTTTTGTGACCCTTCACTTAGCAAAAGCTACTCCTTGATACAACTGTGTTACAGTATGCTCATTATATCCACGTCCATTCAATACTTACCAAGATAGAGATCATTTTTTGTGTGGCTGTGTTTACATAAAAAGGAAGCACTGTTAAAATAACTTACTTTCTCTTATGTCAGGAAGCTAAGACTGGTTTAAATATGTTAGGGAATTCAATACATTATGCTAGTGCTAAAACATGTTCTGCATGTCTTTACAGCTTTCAGTAACTATTTTTACTTCATTAATTAGCTTGAGATGAAAGGCACTAAAAGAACTCAGGCTGTCAGCATTTTCAAATATTTTACTTCCGATCTGTAAAGTATATTTAAATGCCAGCACAAATCATAACATTTACTTTATGTGGAAACAGATAGAACAGTTATTTTCCACCTAACATTTAAATAATATTTATCATAAAGATATATCTGGATTAAATACCTATAAATTTTCAGATACCTTCATTTTTTTGCATAGCCATAGCTGTTAATTTTACAAGACAGTCTCACTGCTTGAAATGACAGTAGACTCCAGTAACCTTTGAGCTAGTGACTTCGTATTACCTTGTACTAATTCTCTTAATGGAGACTAAAATTGATTGTAATAGCAGGATTGCCTTGCATTGGCATTATACAAAAACAGAAGTACTTCTTGGCAGGTTCCTGAGTGGATTAATGTGATTTAATATGCATTTTTTGATTACTGTCTAACCTTCTAAAACCTTTACTGTCTGTCTTTCACCATTAAAGATTCATCTCCCAGTCTATCAGGTGAAATAATAGTCTGAATAGATCTGAATTACCTCATCTTGACCTATTTTAAATTAGACAAATTTGCACAATAATTTCACTACTCTGTATCTTTACAAGTTCATCACCAGGATGAAAAGTTCCTGTACATTTTTTAGTATGTATCAACTAATTAATATAATTTTTCATCATAAAGTATAATCTCAAGCACACATGTTTCTGTGGCAGATAGCATTCTAGTGGATTGTTGGGTTGATCATCTCTGTTGCAGATCATGAAGCTGAACATGAATATTTTACCTCATTCCTGACTGGCTCAGCCTTGGCCAGCAGTGGATTTGTCCTGGAGCTGGCTGACATTGGCTCTGCTGGACATGGAGGAAGTTTCTGGCAACTTCTCACAGAAGCTGCCCCTGTAGCCTCCTGCTACCTAAACCTGGCCTTTCAAATCAAATGTAGAAGGAGAAATTTAAGAGGAGCAGTGTGTCCCAAGTTAATGGCTTATTCCTTGTGCTGACCAGTCAGCTGATTGCAGGAGTTGGTACAGGAATGTGTCCTTACAGCAAACACAGAAATCCCACGTATTTGAATTATGATATGTAGGCTTGGATCAGGAGACCATTGTCATCTGGTTATTGTAATACATTTTTGAGTACACATGCCTATTTATCATTTTACCCAGTTCCCTATAAATAACCAGAAAAGAAGAAGTTCTGTTACGCAATAGAGAAGCACAAATACATTTTTATAAAAATGTCAGTCCATAACATATGCAAATGTACATATATATGAATTGTACTTTAGTCTTTCATGGATAGAATCAAAAGAATAAATAATCCCGTGCTTAGATGTGTGCAGTTATACAGGCATTGATTGTTGTTGACATAATGACATTTCTGATTCCAGAACACAAATAGGTGTTTCATAGTGTTGTTCAATTTAATGAAGTGCTAAAAAAAGCTATGTCTCTATGTGTTGGATTGCTACACAGTAAAGGAAAAGTAAGCAAACTGGAGATTTATTTTCAAGAGTATCACTGTGAAGCTCTGCCAACTTAGGTAGGAGCTCTTCAGGTTGTAGCTTATCTGGTTACTGGTAGACCTGGAAAACGATCCCAATTTGGAAATGATAGGTATTGAGAATGGCAGAGAAAGGCATTTTGTTAACTGAGCAGGGCTATATCTGCTCTTGTCACCTTTCAGATACTGTTATTTCTTTTGTCTTCTCTTAGCTTTTCCCAAACAAATGGGAAGATGGAGTTCTGGGAGGGATATCTACTTGGTTCAAGCATGCCCTTTCTTTGTCTTCTCAGTGAATAAGCCTTTTGACTGCACATCTCTCTTGGATAATCTGCTTCTGTTGCTGGCTTCTGTATGAAATGCCAGTACTGTAAAGCACTTCAGCCAGTCTGCTACTGATTTGCTGCTTTTGGTACTAAGGATGCTCTCTTTGGTCTGGTGTGCTTTTTCTGACTTTGCTATTTCTGGTCAAAGAATCCCTCCTTTCCATCACCGAGTGGCTGTACAATTGCCTGTTTGCTGTCACATGCTCACAGGTCTGGCTTATGAAGCTCCATTCCATGGTATAAACTTCCAGCACATTGTTGAAACAATTTTGCTGTTTCAATCCTATTTCTTCTTTTCATGCCTCAGCATAGGAAGGTAGGTTGGCTGTTCATGGTTATCAGCCTAAATTATACCTCTGGCCTGTTCTGGTAGGGCTTGGATTAGTATTGCCTTAATGAACATGGAAGTGAAAAGACAAAGGACTGCAGCAGGTATCTCAGCCTCACCTGCAGTAAGATGTGAAAATGCCTGTGTTGTTCACAGTAGTTTGCAAAAGAAGTTTTCTATTTCTTGATATCTGTAATTTTATGATTCCTTTATACATCAGGTATTTATTTCTGGAGGACCTTCTTTGGTTTTAGAAAACATACCTAAGCAATGCAACTGAATTAAATAAAAAAAAAAAGCTGTGGAACATATATATTGATGTATAATAATATATTATTATATGGGGTTTGGTTTTTGTGGGGGTTCAGGGATATTTTTTTAGCATAATTTGAAAACTTCTTTTTACTTCCCTGGAGAAAAAATCATTAAAAAACTCTGCATTTTGTTTTTCAGTGTGCAGTGATCTGGAATTCAGGGAAGTTGCAAGCAGATTGAGAGACTGGTTTAAGGCACTTCATGAAAGTGGAATTCAGAATAAGAAGACTAGGATGGTTCAAAGGCCTGAAAGAAGCAGTAAGTGATTTCTGCTTGTCTTATTTGATGTTTTCTTTGATCCTTTTCTGTTCTTTTGTTTTTCCATTGCAAAAACCTGCCTTATTTTTGTGTGCTTTAAATAGGCATATGTACAAAACTATAACTTTGGGTTTTTTTGTAGTTGGTTTTCTATTTATGGCTTAGTACTAATACAAGGTGTTCACTTTAGACTTTCAATATCATTTGGCAGGACAGATACCATTCACAATGCTTTAATTTGTGAATGTCATCAAATTAAAAAAAAGAAAATAGAGGAGCTTAAATTATGTGTGACCCATCTTTACTAGTTGATGTCACTGTAGGTACTGGTACAGAAATACAGATGGAAAAGAAGCTTGTAAGTAAAAAGGAATTTTTAAGGTTGTACTTGAAATTGGAAAAGACTCAGGAGTACTAATGAAGTGGAAATAGTAGGGGGCATAATTTGTTTTTAACCCCCTAAAATATTTAAATAGATTTTTTTTGTTGTTGTGGAAAGCAGTTACATTTTATAATGTAATCATCAAAGGGCTTACTTAGAAGAGCAATTGAAGTGTGCATCAATAGTTCCAAAAGTGAAGGCCTACTGTGAGGGGTGTCAAATTGGATTTCATAAGCCATAAAACTCTACCTTTTGTTAATATGAAACGCAAACTATGAATTCTTCCAGAGTATGTTTCACAGAACTTAGCCACCACTGGCTTCTTACCTTACTTTATTTTTAGCTTTTTAAGTATTTGAGCTATTTTTTTACCTTTTGTTTGCTTCAATTTGAAGCATTACCTTTTCTTTTTTTCTCAAGAAATCCATTCATTTCACTTAATTGGAAATGCCATTTCATTGTGTGATTCTTTTCAGGCTAAAAATGTGAATAATTCTAATGAATTAAAGATGGTTCTGTCTTATCTGGGAATATTTTTCTTAACATTGATATAAATTATTTCTGAGGTAAGGTGGTAATACAGTAACACCACTTGGTATTGAAGTTGGAAAAAATGACATTTAAACCCATGTATTTCCAATATACATTCTGGTTGGTGCCCATAACTGACATGTGATCTGCTTCTCTTGCAGTAGTGAAAACAATAGAAATACAAAATTTGCAGCCGTTAAGTAAGAATTTATTGTATAGATTAAAAAAAATGTATCTAATTACATAGGTTAGTACATTGCTTAGTTGAAGGTAAACTGAAATATTGTGTAGGGTCCTGTTTCTTGCTGAATGCTTACTTTGATATTTGGGCAATGATAAAAGAAGCAACTGTAGAGCTATTAAGTATTATGACCTGCATAAATACCAAGTCAGTGTTGGAACAAATTGGATTCCACGTAATGCTGGAAAGTAAAGTTCATTAATACTTTGAATACAGTGAGATGTAGTGCAAACACAAAATTCTTAAGAGTGAGATTTTTTCCTTGGCTTTTTTCCTTAAGCACACAGGTGGTTTTGACCTATAATCTCTACTTGAAACAGGCATTTATACTGTGATGTGTATGTGGATATAATATAGTCATATTTATTATGTCACTTGTATGTTTACAAATCTTTTCTTTATAATAGCAATCAATGACTAATTTTAGACTTAAGGTCCAAGATTTTAATATGTGAGGCTAAAGATGCAAAATCTCGTGGATTTTTTAACACTATTTTGGAAGTCTTCAAAGTTACAAAGTTCTCTCCTTTGGCATTGTGCAGAATGCATACATTTTTAGAGGTACATGAAATTTAAGGCACAATTTAGATTGCATGCTATTCTATCATTTTTTGAGAGACAGACTCAGGAGTTGATTTGAATGACTAAGAATAGTCTTTGCAGGGCTTTTTTTAATCAACAGGTAAAAGATTACAATCTGTGTGGAAAATTCTGTTTCCCATGTATTAAATTATATATGTGACTTTAAATTACTTGTCAACATCATGCTGTCATAAATGTTTGACTTAGCTCTTTATTGTGGTACCAGAATTTGGAATATTGTACTAAATATTAACTTATTACTGGTTCTAAATTTGATTGAAGTTTTGTGATAGGCTTTGGTTTGATGTTTATTTTCTTTCTACTAAAATAAAGAAAGTCAAGTTTTACAAAATGGTTACATGTGAGACATTCATGTTACATGTGAGACTTGTCCTATATTTTCTTCTTTTTCTTTTCTAAAAAGAGATATTCAACAAAAATCTATGGTGTTTCACATTTGAACACTTTGAATTGCACAAATTATTTTAAAACTGGCTTCACTTGTGCTGTATGTTTTTCCTGTTGCATAAATTTCTGTACTTCAGAATTTCTTAAGAGAGCAAAATACGTACTTCATTTTATGAGAAATGAACATATCTGTTGTTTAGAAGAAAATAATGTGTCACTGTGTCGCTGTAAACACATAAAGAAACATAAAATATGATAACCATTTAACATGGTAAAGTTCTTTCTAATACCATTTTAAAATTCTTGAAACTGTTCTTGAAGAGCAAAATTCTCAAGTAATATTCCTCGATGTTTGTTTCCAAAATCATAGGAACCTAAACAAAACAAACAATAGCCTTCTGCTAGAGCCATCAATACGCCATTAACAATTTAAAAAATGTCAGGTGCCTACATTGCTGTGTTTTTACAAGAGTAAGGTAATTTTTTCTTACTGACACTTTTTTCCTAGAGCAGAATGTTATTAGTAATCAAGAGTAGGAAATTTCAAAAAACAATAGGGTATTATTTCCAAAATCCCTTTTGGGTTTAGGTGTGGTCAAATGTAATGTATCTAAAAGTATCAGTGGTATAGAGGCTACATACAGACTTAAATATTTTCCTCTGGCCGTTTATGGTCTAAATAGATGACACAAAAGGGAACAGTATATTTGACCCTCATACTACAATAATACCCCATTATTTTTCCCTTGTGTGTCTGAATATGCGGAGTTAAAAATAGTAAGTGACACTTTATGTACCTGTTTAAAGTCTATTCAAATATTTTTTCTATTTCTCTATTAATTTTGCGTGATAAAACACAAAATTAATGCATCACGTACAGAGCACAAAAAATATCATAGTTCCACAAATATTTGTGCTAGCAGGCAGTCTGTTTGTGAAGAATACTTGTGCACCTTGTCATGTTAGAAGTTGAAAGTCCAAATGTCAAAGGTAATAAATAGAGAATCTTTTTATGGCTTGGAAATAATATGGTGATTTGGAGTCTAATACACTTATAATTTCGAAAATATCCTAAAAGTACAAAAAGTCTGATAGAAAAGTACTTTCAAGTGGCTTGTCTGGAACTAGGATAGTAAGATATTATTACACTAAAATTGAGAAGTCCCTATGTGAAATTGTGGGAGAAAAAGACTAATTTTGTAAAGAAAAGTAAATAAAATAAGCAAATTCAGATTTTTGCTTGAAGATTTTAATTTCATTCTGACTATCGTGAGTTCCTTATTGATGAAGAGACAAGCTGGTATTATGCAAGGATAAATTACATTTCCCTGATCTTAACTGCCAAAGCATATTTGAAAACCATGAGATACAGACAGAACTTGTGAGAACAAGATTGTTTTTCATACTCCTAGAGTAAAGAAAGAACTAGAGCTGGAAAGAAATGTGGTTTTAAACAGTATTTTGGATGTCTTCAAAACACTGATGGCTTGAGAATTCATCTATTTCCTGAGATTATTTTAGAAAGTGTTCCATAAAGTGAACTGCAAAGTTTAACAGGCTGGTAACCTGAACCATAGTTCTAGTTTGCTAGAAAGGAAAGGTTCTTTCAGTGAATTTCTTCATGTGTCAGGTTAGCCCATGCAAAGGCAACTCAATACAAGGGTCTGCAAGAAGAAATCCAGGCTAGAATTAATTCTGAACAGGAATTTTAATTAATCCATCTCTACTTAATTTTAAGTCTCTAAATGAACCACATCAGTGTTATTGACTGAAACTGGTTTTGACTCAATCTTTAGTACAGAATATCCTTATACACAATGAAATGTGGATCTTTATTGTTTTATATTATTTTATATTATTTTATTTTATTTTAATCTTTATCCTCAGTTGTCTGCTTTCCTCTAGCAGTCACTCCTGTTCATAAAATGGTAAATCTGGTGTTCCAAAAAACAAACTTTATCTGATCCATCAATCTATTAAGAAACTGATAGCTTCTAGGAACAGGATTAATTTTGTTTCTTCCCCCTCCCCCATAAAATTCTTTAAAACACTTTCTAGAAGAGACTTCAGAATGCAGCTTTCACAGGGAAATTGCAGTTGTACTTTATTTCTTTCTCTTGTACTTTTTGTTGTGACATGAGAGTCAGTTTTCCCGGGTTTATCAAAATACCTTTGGTACCTTCCCCATGTTCCCCAGGGCCAGGAGTTGGTCTTTAATGATTCTTATTGGTGCCTTCCAGCTCAGGATATTCTGTGATTCTGTGTCTTGCCCTAACCTGGGCTCTGCTGGTGTCTGTGTAGTCACAGTGAGCAGGAATATATTACAGCCTCAAGGGACTGAGAGTGTTATGCCTAAATCTGTCTCCTGGCTCTTGTGGAGCCAGACAAGGCTCACCAAGATCACCACTTTTGTGACCAAGTACAAAAGCATTCACCTCTGCTTAGTACTCTTTATTTTAGTCTTTCCTGCTCTGCTCTGTCCTGATTGCATTAGGAAATGAAATATTTTCCCAGCTTGTGCACAGTAGGCTTCAGCTGTGAGATGCTGTTCACTGAAGGTTTTCTGCTAGGCAGAACATGACAGAAATCCATTACAAAAGAAAACCTTCTTGCTTGCAGCTATGCAAGCACACTGAACAGGTAAAATCTTGTAAAGTCAAGAGGTCAGCTAGGAGTCTGGCAAAGAGTGCATGTGTGTTTAGTGGCATGTGTGATTTGCCAGGGACTTTAACTGCTGCATACAGCACAGTGATACTGGAAAAAAAATATGCACTTCCTGGCATATTAGATAAACAATTTCTATATAGTGTAATGTGTGAGCCCTGTGTATGTGTGATGTTTTGATTTCCACATGGCTTCAAAAGCTGTCTTCCTCAGTGTACACATTACTTATGTGCTTAATAAGCAGGCAAATGATAGTTTTGTCTTAGAAACCAGATAAGAGATGAAATTCTCCCCAGAGAAATGAACAGAAAGAGGAGCATTTCTGTTGGTTCCTTTTGAGCAAATGTTTTGAATGCCCAGTATGTAAGCCATGGAGGATGGTTATATTTCTTAAGAATTTTTCCCTTGGGATTGCTTTGACCAGGAAAAGAGCATGAGCTGGTACTTCATATTTTTTAGATAGTGTTCAGAAATAGCTGCATAAAAGTTCACTTCATTATGGTATATGGAAATAGATTTTGAGTAAGTGGTTAAAATTAAAGAGAAAAACATCTTTCATAATTTAGTCATCAGAACAGTAGTTTTTGCTCTCCTCAGCATAATGTCCTGGTACTTAATCATCAAGAATAAATTGTTATTCAATTATTCCTTTGTTTCTTCTTATTGTTTTGCGTTACAACTCTGAAAAATGTGTAAAACCAGCATTCTAGTTGGTGTTCCAAGTGATAATATATGTAGTATGTTATCTGGGCAATAATTTGCTAGGTCTAGGTCACCTGGTGATTTTTTGTTTTTTAGTGCTGCATTACCTGATGCCTTCATGTGTCAAACCCTGTTAGCAGATATTAAACTCTAGATGTGTACTTCAAGGCTTTACTCTTTTACCCAAGTATTTCACCTTCAAGATGTATTATTTTATCAATATTATAGTAGAGCAAGCAAGTCATTGTTGAAAGAAACTTCTGATAATTTTAAGTTTGGACATTTCAGTAAAGGTTCTTTTAAAATGAAATAAGAATTTTACCACAATAATCTCTAAAGGAGTTGGTAATGTGTGTATAGACCTGAAGTGATGATCTTTTTGTGGTGTAGCAGTTCTGGAAGAGGTGGAGTGACTCATTTTATATCAAACAAAGCTCTTCTATCTCTGGTAACACCTGCCTGGTTTACCTCTGAAATACTTGAGCCATTTTTGTGTACTTTATCTATTTGAGCAAAGCTAATATTTGACCTAGATTTAAGACATTTCTGTATTGCAGTTACTGATGGCTGTAAACAACGTTGGCTTGATGAAACAGGACCAATGCAAACTAAGAAGAAATGTGATATTTGTGTATTTAAAACACTAAAATTGTATATGCTAACAAGAGAAAAACAAAAAAATAGTAAAACCTACAAAAAATATACCTGGGCTGTAAATGAAAATAGAAACCATTTCAGAGTTGAACTCTGAAAAAAGAAACATAAATTACTTTCAAGGTAAAACATGATAAGTCTTAGAAATTATTAAATCAGTTATTTAGTTGAAAGTTAGACTCCATGATACACAGTGCTTTTTTCCTCCAATATCTGATGCTGTTTAACACATAGGTTATGACAGTTTTAATAAATGTAAGCTTTTCTTATATAAAATATTATTGTTTGAAGTAGGTTTATTAGTTCTGATATACTAGAATAATATATTCCTATCTTCTAGGAAGAATATGTCATGAATATCAGACTTCATACTCTATATTTAAATATTCAGCTATGATAATGTTGAACTTTGACAGGATTTATTGAAAATATTAGAAGATAATAATGTTTTTCTGGTGCAATCCTGTTGGTATCAGTGATCTGTAATAAAATGATCTGCCTTTTAATTATATTGCTGACTCCAATGCAATTTTTTTAAATTTCAAGCTTTGGCCTTAATTATGAATAATGTAATAGAGAAGATGCTGGCAGGACATCGCTTCTTAAAAAATCTAAAACTATATAGAAAGAAGTGAGAAGAAAATTGAGGAATGGGAACAGGATGAACTCCAGTGACAGGCTAATGCTAGTTAAGGAAATCAAGAAAAAAATAGGGAAAAATCTTATGCAGTTGTATAATATTCTTCCAGCCTTAATTTAATGGTGTGTACACCTTTGAAATGTTCGGTTCTCTTTCAATGTTCTTCAGATAAGTTTGTTTCTTTTTAGAGTGTAATTTGAAACTGACTGAGGAGTTGTACTTGATGATCCCTTCCAACTCAACTTATTCTGTAAAATAAGCAGATATTTCAGAGGTTTCTACTTATTCTTAGTATAGTTTACTAAAAACATAAAACTATCTTTTAGTACCCTAAAATACAAATACTTCATGATGTGAGCTTTGCCAGTGTGAACCACAAATGCTAATATAAAAATATTTTGTCCCAAGTTTGAAAGTTATGCCTCTTTCAATAAACTTAAGCTGGAATATCCACATGCAGAGGTATTATCTTCAAGTACTTTGGCCCACAAGGTCTGTCCTTAAATACACCTTTTAAGTGGCTTTTATCTTAAGTTCCCTTCTAGTTGGCATCTTATTAATAAAATCATAGCTTCACTATTTCAGCCCCATCTGGGTGAGGTGGCCAGTGCTAAATTGAGAAAAAAAAATGTGAGTACAAGAATAATTTCTCCTGTCATGCAGGTACACAAAAGGCAGGATAGGCAGCAGTATGTTTCATGTTGACCTCTTTTGGTATCCACGGTCATGAGGAGGATCTCTAGCTAAAAGCAGAATTAAGAGAGAAAGTATTAAGAGACCTTCAGGAACAGAGCCTTACAGGTAAATAATGTTACACTGAACATTAATCCTTAGAAAAAATGTTTTTAAGATGGAGGAACCTTCCAGATGTTTTCTAATCAGAAACACTTGTTGAATAATTCTGATACCTTTTACAGATAAGGTTGCACAAGACATTTACTCTATATCCTTGTTCATTCAGTTGGATCCTGTATATCACTGATCTTCATGATCCACAGAAAATAAGTTTTGTCCTGATTATTTATCAAAGGCTGAACAGGAAGGGAAAGAGATCTTTGGCTGAATGCTTGGGTATGTTCTTAAATTTTGCTAAACACATGAAAACTTCATAAATATGAAATGGCTGGCTTATTTTTTTTTTCCGTTTGTTTTCTTTCTATCAAGCAAAAACAATAATTAATGCAACAGATCATCAGGGAACTAGAAGAAGTGACATCACCCTGATGAAAAGTCATAATTAATTTAGAATTTCTGGACAAAGGGATTTTATGTGTTGGTCTGACTTGAAGAGGGAGTTTTGATGCTATCAGCTTTCTTTTCCTTTCTGAAATGGTCATTTTACCAGAGTAGGCATTTCCACGTATAGATATATATCTAAAAGGACATCTAATGACTTTTAAATACAATTACAGAATTAAACCTGTTTAACAGTATAGAAGCACTTTTCAGATTACTGTTGTCAGAACAACAGCAAAGGCAGGCAGGCTTGATTTTCAACAGCAATACCTGTGTGCTCTCATGTCAGCTTTTCTATAGCCCTATCTACCAATCTCATGTTTTCAGTGCTCAGTTTTAATATAAAGTTTTGAGAAGAATGATGTTTAGTAGCACTAAATCTTGGTGTATTAGGGTATGTGCTCAATTGCCTGGCCACATCGGGCTGTGGCATGACCCACAGCACCTGAAAATTCACAGAAAAGGAATTCTGTGTGTATCATCTGCAGCTCACGGCTTCGGCAGAGGCAAGGGGCCTGGTGGTTTATGCATTTCCCTTTCATGTCCATGGGCAAGTCTGCATGTACTTTAAAGTTCATACGGGAAACATGAATAGGAGGTGTGAGGTCTGGCTACGGGAAAAATTAACTCAGCTTGTTATATTTGGCCATTTTTTCAAGCAGTGGTTTAGGAAGATGCAAGCTGTATAAGTAAGTATGATACTGGCAGCCAGCTGCTCTTAACAATCATCTTTTATATGGTCCTTCTCCAAGACAGAAAGTACAACATGTAAAGATGAAATAGAATTTAAAAGCATTGCTGAGCCTGACTATTATGTTTGTTTTTCATAGATTTAAATGTATGTTATCAGAACACACACACAAAAAAACCCCAAAAAACTCCAAAAAAACCTCCAAAAACCAAACCAAACCAAACCAAAACAACCACAAAAATCCCACAAAAAACCCACAAAAAACCAACAAAAACAAACAAACAAACAAAACCACAAAAAAAAACCACACAAAAAAACCAACAAACAAACAAAACCTAAGCACAGAGTCCTACAAGTTACCTAGAATTTATTCTCTTCTTACTTCTGTAAACTTTGTGAACCGCTTAAGTTTCATTCTCTGATTTATAATATCACTTAAATTCCTCATCAGTATTACTTTCCAGGAAATCATTGTATATAATTTATTACTGTACATAATGTGTGTGCTATATGTATAACATTTGACACAAAAACTCATATTTCTAAATGTTTGGAAGCTGACTGTAGGATTGATTTTTTTTTTTTAGCAATTTAGTGATTTTAAAAGTGAATATGACATATAATTTCTATGTGCATTTCAATAGCATACACTGTTTATTTATGGTATCTCTTTACCACCAGAGCTATTTCCATGATGCAACATTCTTTTGTGGTCCTGGGATCAGCAGCTGCTCTAGATTTCCTCCTGTATAATTTTTTATTATTTTTGTTTTGCCTCTTAGGATTTGATACCAGCATTTTGCCAATTTGCAAAGACTCCCTTGGCTGGATGTTTAATAGGCTCGATACGAACTATGACCTGTTGTTGGACCAGTCAGAACTTGGAAGCATTTACCTGGACAAGAACGAGCCATGCACCAGGGCATTCTTCAACTCCTGTGACACATACAAAGACAGTTTGATATCTAACAATGAGTGGTGCTACTGCTTCCAAAGACAGCAAGGTAAAAGATGAGATCAACCTGCATATGTATATGACTGACCTTTTTGTTGAGCTTTATCTTTTTATTAGCATATTAAGAAGATTACAGTGAACTACAAGCTCTTAAATACTGTGCAATGAATTTGTGTTAAGGTTTGTGAATATGGTGAATACTTAAAAGAAGTAAAAAACCCCAAACAAACAAAAAAAAGCCAAATACCTCAAGCTAAATGTAAAGGCTTGCTAGAAATTCAATGATTTTAAATAAAGTGCGACACTGCCACTAATGCTTTTACAGCTATATTGTTCCTCATGCCAAAATTTAATATGTATATAGAGGGAAGGAGATGAAAATAAAGAACAAAGTTATTTAAATTATTTATTTCCCAGTCTACTTTGCCAACATTATAAAATGAACTTTTTTTTTGCTAATGTAGGGTATCTTAATGTTCCTTGAGCCTAATAAAATAGCTGAATGAACATTATAGATAAAGTTATTTCCAGTCATTTAGACCCAAAACCAGTTGGTTTTTATTACCTAGTTGAATCTCTTGTTAATGTTCTGATGTAATTTTGGCTATAAAAATAAACACACAACCTATAAGCATTGTTTTCCTGAGGATTATATTACAATTTTAGACATAGGTGAGACATCACATAAATTACATAATCAAGCTAGATGTACCCTATCAAGGAGTTTACTCATTGAATATTGTGTGAAATTGGTCAGAATAATCCCTGCTGTTTTTCTTACTAACATGAGAGAGTTTTTCTAAAGGATAAACAGCAACTAGGGTTTAAATTTCTACTGACATTAGAGGAGATAAAACTGATTTGGTGGAAATTTTGCTAAGCTAATTCAGCCTCTTCGAAAGTTTTAGTATCAGTTTTTAAATCTCACTTGTACCCTTTACCCTTAAATCTCACTCTTGTGATAAATTCTCATTAACATTAAACACTTACGGTTTCATTCTGATTTCTGTGGAAATAAAGGTTTTTATCATGCCACATCTGCCAGTTGTAAATCTAAGTAAAAATAGAACTGAGATAGATACTAAATAGGATATATTTTTTCTTTGGTAACTTTCTTGTTAAAAAGTTAATATTTAAACTTTTATAACAGAAAAGAACTTTTGTGTGATTTTTTGTAAGCATGTATATACTGCTGTCAACACTAGCAAATTAAAAATTACGCAGGAGAAATGTAGCTCTTAAAGAATATAACATGTTTTGTTCATTTGTCATAAAAAAAGAGTACAATAAATTCTGTTTAATATGTAAATAACCTTAGTCTTTGAAGGGCAATGTAATTCTTTCCTATTGCCAGAGCAAGTACAGCAAATTACATGTAGGCCTACACAGTAGGCCTATTATGGTCCAGAGTTTGTCCACCAGTTTCACATAATGTATGCATGGCATAACCAGGGCATTAAGAAAACCCTTCCACAGATCAATTTCTAGTAGTTTTGCATTTTCTTATCTATAAACACATTTAATATGTAATATTTGCTCAGTTTACTGTTAGAAGCTAGAGGTGGTACTGTAAAGATTGATTTAAACACTACATAATTGCATTAGTGGTAGACCAACAGATTCATCTTTCAATGACACTGATTCTTCACATTGCAGAACCCAATATTATCAATCTTTTCTTCCCCTTTTTTACCAATTTCCTCACTGTCTTGATAATGGTGTTGAGATAAGGTGCTGATTTCAAACAGATTAGGTAGTCTTTGATACCACAGTGTATTTGAGTATATAGTAAAAAATACATCCTTAAATGTACATGAAGTGAAATCTGTTTCAGCAACCCTTGCACATGAAACATGCACTTCATCCTTTGAAATTAACAGTGTCATCAAAATCTGTATTGTCCAATTTTTGGTGTAAGGAGAAAAAAGTTTATAGTGTTCTTTTGTCATGTCTTATTAGCTGTTGCACAACTGCCTGAGCCCTATTTCCCTAGTGTATTAGTGACCCCTTGACTTCTCTGTAATTCACATTGTTATGCTGAAGCATGGAATATGTTCATGTCTGGTTATGTTTGACTTGATGGAATGATCTAAATAAGACCTATAGCTAAGCCTTTGCTACTAATGACAAAAAGATGGAAACGCTGAGAAATTCAGCAGCTTCTTTCTGACGTTTATTAAAATAGGTTGATATTAACAGAATGCTCCAAGCTATGTAGAGCAGTTCTCTGTAGTCATTGACTTTAGTAGTGCTTTCTGGGCAGATCAGTGGTTTTACAGTAGTCTGTTGATTAAAGTTGTTCTAAAGGGAATACAAAAATTAGTCAACCATATGTATATATTGGGATAGCAATTTTATTGTGCGTTTTTAGATGTACATAATATTTACTTGAGTCATTATCTGAGAGGCCCTCATGGTTTTTGATCTTCGTTTTACCATGCAAGACTGTTAGGATTAGACATGTACTTGAAACTCCTCTTCATTCTTCTTTTCTGCTTGATTACACTACACTAGAGCTATTACTGCACATTACTAACAACTTCTAGTCAATATAGGCAACTTTTTTATGAGTCCTGAAGTCAGATCTTTCTTGTGGAGATGATCTTTCTGTACTAGTTGTTCTGCTTTGACTAATGGTTAAACACTTAAGTACTGTTCAGTGATGCTTATTGCATTTTACTTGTTCTTACTCTGCTTTAAATGTAGTTTAGTACATGTAAAGGTATATCCAAGCCATTAAAATGCATTTCTGCAGTACAACAAAATCTGCACTGTACCACTGTTCATTGCAAGTCTTTCTGTACACTTTGGTCACTATGGCCCTCTAGTTTCAACAATCCATGCAAGTGTTTCAGCACTCATCTTTAGAACTTACTTTCTTAGTTGTTCAGTGCTAACATGACACTTTAGTGCTTTCCTAAGTGCTGAAATGCTGAGGCCTTTGCAATGTTGGCCTTTTTATAGGCTGAGTTTTTTTCTGCCAGTTATTGGTTCCTGCAGTCTTCTTTTGCTGCATTACTGATTCAGAGTAGGAGAGCAGCCAAGACTATTAATGCTTAGCAGCAAACTACTTCTTTACTACAGGCCTCTGTATGGATCCATTAGTCCAGCACTTCCCATGATGCGTTTTCTTAGAGGCTCTTCTGTCTGTCATGCCTGGAAGGCGTCTTCATGACTTTAAGAACAGTCTCTATTACAGAAAAGTTGTAATTATGATGGTTTGTATTTGCCAGTCTTCAGATTGCAAGGACTTCAAATGTATTTATAGATAGTTACAACGGAAGATGTAACATGCTCTTATCAAGATAAATGATAAATGAGATCTCATAAATGAGATCTCCTGGCAAACTTCTTGAAGTGTAGTATTGATGCTTCAGATCCCTAAAGTACAAACTTGAGATGTCCAGCAATTATAATGCTTGACCCCATGTACAGGCAAGATGTCACTGCAGCTTTATCTGCAGCTGATCATATTCCAGAACTTAGAGGCTCTGCCAAATATTATCTACTTGACAGGTGAAAAATCACTGTTTTGTATTTGGGTAAGAAGGAGAATCTCTGAAAGTTGGAGGCTCACTGTGTGGGTAATAGCACCTTGAGACCTATCTGTTAAAAAATCATAGATGTTTTCTGTCAAACCTACCAGTCTGACTCCAGCTGATCAGTTAATGTGCTCTTTTGGTAAATGAAAGCTTAATTGTGCCAGTCTTGAAGCACTTTTTGACAGGACTGGGTACAAATGTCTCAAGGGCTGTCGTTAATAGTGCTGGATACTCTGGTGTGCACCAGTACTTTGAGCACTGACAAACTGTGGATGGCTGGTGGTGGCTCATGATTCACTCCATGGATATTATCAGGACAGTTCCTGACACATCCGTGAAAGTAGATAAGGATGAAGATGATTAGATAGCTTATTTGTATTCAGTTTTTCAAACAAACTGATGTCAGATTCATTGCTATTTCAAGACAAGCTACCACCCTGATTTTTGTAAAGGGTTTTTTTTTCTCCTTGGCTCAAGACTAACTTAAGTTGTCCAATGACTGATTTTTTTTATTGAAAAAAATTTCAGAAATCTGAAAAAAAGCTTTTCAAGCTCATGAACTAACTTGCAGACAAAGAAAGAGGCATTATGGTTTGGGAAGAGAGGAAAAAGAATGTGCTGTGAGCCAAAAGGAATTGGTTGAATTTCTAGCCTGCCATTCTCTTTGACAGTTTGAAGCACCAGAGTGATTTAGTATTGTTAAGAGTTCTTGCTGCTTTTATCCTGAGAAGCAAAGTTTAAGTGTGAATCTTGAAGAGGTAACTTCTTAGAAGAGTGTTTTGAGTAAGTACCTCATGTTGCCTTGTTACCTCTTGGTTAGTGGTATTCCTTTTTGTAATGATGCCACCAAAGATTTACAGCTATGAAAGATTTTTTTTTTCTTTAGATATCATCCATAATTTTTACATTTCCACATGTTAGTGCTCATGTGTGCATAGAAACATATCTATGTTTCTAATTTAGGATTGTTTTAATTGAAAAAAAGTATATATTCTTCCTATTTGACTAGTTTTTTTGCCATTAGCATATTTGAGGAGAGGAGAGGAGAGGAGCAGAACATTCTGTGACATAACCCAACCATTAACCTAAACCAGCCAAATCCACCCTTTTCCTAGATCCTTATAACCTTTGATATATGTATGATAAATGACTGCCCTTTATTAGATTAATGGTAGTAGAAAATACCTTTAGTTTAAGAAATAATTGATACTCAGAATGTTGTAGCATTGAGAGTTTAAATCATCAAATATTGGGAAAGACAGAAACCTTAGTTTTGAAAGATAATGAAATAGGGGGCATGATCATCCTCAAAGTACTTCTCACAACAAAAAAATTAAAACTTTATGTAGCCTCAACAAATACGCAACAGTGATGTTAAATCTCAGTGATTTTCCAAGAGTACACAGAGAAATTGTTTTGTTGTCTGGAAAGACAACTCCTGAAAATTTCTTCTGGCATTAAGACTCCTGTTGACAGTATTTTGAAAGTGGAGCCTACCCTTCAGGCCTTCAGTATAAAAAGAATCGTTGTAGATTTAGTGTGAAAAGCCAGGTGTACCACAGTTGAGACCACTGGAAACATTTATGAGCTTCTTCAAATATGTTGCACATGTAAATGTTATTTAAAATGTAAAACCAAGAGAAATGAACACCTTCCTGCCACTAAGGGATTATTATTATCTACTAGTTTTTATTTACTCTCTTAGATAATTCCAAAGACATGTTGGAATTACTAGGTTGTGCCAATCAAGAGGGTCTGTGTTCACAGAAGTATCTTTTTGATCCTCACTTCATTAAGGCATTTGTCACCAGAGGATCCTACATAGTCACTGGGTTCTGGTCTTATGTGTGTTTTGCATCAGTGGGCTGGGCCAGTTTTACTCATCTCTAAACCAGCTCAGAATACCTTTTTCTATTTGCATGGAGGAAAAGGGATCCTTGAGTCAAGTACATGGCAAAGATGTATTACAAATTATCAGACTCTGCTAAAATGGAAAATGCATGCAATATTCATGGGATGTAAGATGTTCTCTGAGAACTGTGAATAAACTCAGTAATTCTTTTGTTAGTTCAGAATGAGAAATGCCCTGGTGCTAATAATAGTCTAATGTGGTATGCAATGCCAGTGTTCAGAGATTAATTAGTGCTTTGCTGTTGTTGATTCTTTCACTTATTGAACAGTGATGTAAACACATTCACATCTTATTTTCTTTGCATTTGTGGTGCATACTGTGAGTTTCTTTTATGGACTGTAAAAAATTAAATTACTGAGAACTGGAATGAGCTGTAGTTGAAGCAAGGAAAAGTGAATTTTAATTCGTATACTGCTTCTTAGAGTCATCTGAAGGTTGGCATTCATTTTTAAGTTAGTTTGCTGCACATGGCGCTGCATGCCCATGGGTTCCAGTCTTAAACTGTGGCCAGAGAATCACAGTCATGAAGACTTCAGTGAAGAAAAAGTCGTATTTTCTTAGTGTAGTATGTGAAATACAAAATTGGAGTACGACTTCTAAAAAGGACAAAAGGGAGGAAATTAAAAGAGCTATCCTGCTTTTAGCTAATACATGAGGCAAGCTTCACAGCTGCGCTGGTTTTTATAGACCAGCAAAGTAGGGTGTGATGGAGTTACTATTTTGGTCTAGCATTCCTCGATCCTCCAGAGTAGTGACTAGATGCTCACTTGGAGATGAGTGGACTGGGAGTGGTGTTCTGCACAGATCCATGGTGTTGTGCAGATTCATAATTCTGAAGCTGTAGCAAGGTGTGGAAATTCTTCTATTTCAAATGTGTGTGTTTCATCAGATCAGTTGTTAGAGTGACCTCACAGCAGAGCAAACTGTGAAAAAGTAGTCATGTGCTTTCTGTCCTAGATACTGTGTAACCTGTTTAACATTTTTTGTCCTTTTAGACCCACCTTGCCAGACAGAACTCAGCAATATTCACAAGCAGCAAGGAGGAAAGAAGCTCCTAGGTGAGCCATAGATCATTCTTTTGAAGGTTTTATTACTTACATAAATAACCCTAGTTAAGCAGCAACACAAAATCAATATTAATCCAATGAATATAGACCACAGTAAATCTCAGCAGCAAAATTTATGAAATTTTTGAAAGCTATTAAACTTGGTTTTATTACGTTGCCTACCAAAAGCTCTTACATCTGTTTTATTACCCTGATAGAAGGTACATTTTTACAGTTACAGAGGGGATGGCATAAGGTACTCCTGAAGTACTATTTCTGCTGATTCTTTAACTGTAATATTCAGTAAGTAATTGAAATCTTTGTTGTGAATCAGTTTATCCTGCATCAATATTTCTGAAGAGTAAAGTCTTCATTTACCACTAGCCACTGTGTAAAAGCTGCAATGAAAGGCTTGGCCAGAAGCAGTCAAAACTGTATTTATCATAAGGATGCTTTCTAACAAGAACTATACACTTCAAATGCTTTCATATGAATATCTTGTTCATTGTGTTCATTTCCATTTGGTCCAAGTGATAAACAGTGGATTATTCAGCTGTAGGCAAGTCGCTGCCTCACAAAATAAGTCCCTCTTGTACACATAAATGCAAATTTGTATTAATTTTTTACAGGTTTTGTGGTGTCTTCTGCTGCATTTTTCTTCTGTGCTAGAATAATTAGTGTGGAAATAAGTGGTTTGTAAAATGCATATTAAACACAGCTCCTTGTAGAAGACAGTTTGTTAGTCAGGAAGTCTGGCCCTTACTATTCAGACTTGTTTGTACAGATGCCTTCAGAGGCTGAAACGGAGGCTAGACAGAGTTAAAAGAATAAAGTGGGTATCTATTCAAAACCATGCCCTGATGTCTCCAGAGCCACAGAAGTGGCTTTGCCAGGGTCTTTCCAAGATGGAGGCAAGGGGCTTGTCCCGAGATCTTACCACTTTTACAAGTTCCCATTAATTTACATATAACAACCTACTGTCCAGTCAGCAACCCCAAATCACAGAACACCATCCTACCTGCTCACCCTTCTCTTTCACGTTGTATATGCTGGGGCCTGGAGCTTGGAGACAGTGTCCTTGAATTCCCTGCCAGGACAAGACTGCCCTACTCCCAGCACGCTGTGAAGAGATCCCAGCAGTGCTTAATGCTATCAAATAAAACAGAACAGAAGAACCCAGCCCTAAGGTATCAGTACTCTGCAGATGATACAACTTCCCATTCAGGAGTGGGTCCTACATTTGAGCCTTTTCACCAGAGTACAGTGAAAATTTGGACTGAGATATTCAGGGAATAAGAAATATGTATCACAGGATCAACAAAAAATGTAAAGGAAGATCACTCACTTTATTTCTTGAAACCAGTCCAAGACTGGTGTGTGTTATTTTCCCCTCCCACATTTGATACATTCAGTCACTTTGAGTCAACTGAATTTAGTACTACTGACACAGTCAGTGCAGAGTCTGAAATGATGAAACAGGAAAAGTTGTTGCTTTCTGCTCTAATTGTGACATTGGCTGGGACATGAACTTTAATGTACTGATTGAGCATATATATCTGTGTCTGTCTGTGTCGCTCTGCCTTGCAGGGCAGTACATCCCCTTCTGTGATGAGGATGGGTATTACAAACCCACTCAGTGCCACGGAGGCCTGGGGCAGTGCTGGTGTGTGGACAGATACGGCAATGAGGTGTCAGGGTCCAGAACAAACGGCGCAGCGGAATGTGGTAAGTTAAGAACCTTCCGTGGTGTTTGGGTTTGCTATTCCCTCTGATTGCCAACCAGGTTAAATTTCTTCAGCAGGAGGCGTGGGACCCAGCTACATGGGTTTTGTACCAAAACCCAACCATATAAAATGTGTTACTGTTATTGCTTCTTTAGGTTTTGGAACCCCTGTCACTGTGTCAACTATTAATAGATCCCTTACATGTGCTTGGTACAGTGTCTATAAACCCAGGAAAAATTAATTTTCTAGAGAAGCATTTGATAAGCCCCAGAATGTTTCATGAAATTCCTTCGGGTAATCAGCGTGCAAGTGAATTCAATTTGACTTTTTTTTCAGTTTATGTTTGAAGGAATTGCTAAAAGTTTTCAGCACACTAAATCTTCCCTTACTTTTCCCTTCCCTACAGTACAGCTACTGTGCAGCTTCTTCCAAGAATTTCTATGTCACCTTTACTTGATGTCCCAGATATAAAAGATGAAAAAAAAGAGTATTTTTCCTCTTTTTTTTTTTTTTTTTAAGTCATTTATGAATCCCTTTCAGTTCTCCAACAAAAGAACATAGCCTGAAGCAGAGTATAACTTGTACACAGTATTTGAGGTACAAGCTCAAGCCTATTGTCCATCTGATCCAGGATAAATTCTAGATAAATGGACATTTTGATATAGTTCAAGACAATATGTGAGAAGTGAACAATAGGTAGGTTATATTATCAATAGTCCTTATTGTCATCTCTGAGTTGGTCTTACCTTTTTTCAGTTGTTTCTAGCACTCATTATAGGTCTCAAATCCATAACATTTGTCTCCTTTTGTTAACATTGAGAAATAAATTCAGTATTGAGGTGAATTTTTTAATTCACCTTTTTAACAAAGGAATTCCTTTTTAACAAAGGAATCTTCATATTATTTATATTTTGTTTTTATGTAATGCTCTGTAGTTTTAGTTGTCCTGAAAGGAAGTATTCTGGTGTGCCATTTGGATGATTATGTAAAATATCCTATAAATATGTAGTGCATCTTGTGAGTCTTTTCTATAACTATCATATCTTTTTAGCTATTGATTTAGAGACTTCAGGTGATTTTGCCTCTGGGGATTTCCATGAATGGACAGATGAAGAAGATGAAGAAGATGAAATAATGAACGACGAAGATGAAATTGAAGATGATGATGAAGATGAAGGGGATGATGAAGATGATGATGATGATCATGATGGATATATTTGATAATATTAAGAGGTCCATATGTTGTACCTTTCTAAATTTCATAAGGTGATATTTCATAAAATCCCTTTGCTCTTTAAGATCAAAAGGGTTCTAACAAATATGTATATTTTGTATGATTGTTTCAAACATTGCAGCTGGAGTCATAGACTTTTTTGTTTAAATAAGAATAATTATATCATGTGCTTTTGAATTTTTAAATGCTGTTGAATCGAAGAAAACACATTGGAATTCTAGCCTGAAGAAAAAAATGTCATGTGCTACTGAAAATGTATATTTGTGCAAAACACATTAGAAAGCCAGTGAGTCCCTTCAAAATTTTGCTGAAAGGATATTTGCCCTTACTTGGAAATGTGCATGTCCTCTTCAGAATGCATACTGTGACTTAACTTCAGTTCTGTCAGTGTTTTAGGCCCTGCAATTGTCTGTTCAATGAATCAGAAGTGTACTGCAGTAGAAAAACATTGGTGCACAAGTAGCATTTCAACCAGCCTTTAATTAACCAAAGGTATGGAGAAAAATCAGGAGGGAGAACTGTAGCAAAGTCCTCCTTTGGGTTTGCATTTGTAGTTATATTTTTATTAGAAAATGGCTAGATTATTGAAAGGATTTTTCAAAAGCAGTAGCATGGACAAACACCAGTTCTGTAGTTCTAAAATTTTCATGTCCTTCCTTTTTTTTTTTGGTTTAATGTCAAGGTCATATAAGCTTTATCATTATTTACTTAAACATTGCTTCACCCTTTGTGGTTTCTCTGTGTTTCTTTCTAATCAGAATAGCATAAAATATTTACATTGGGAAAAAGATGTGCTTAAAATTGTATTACCTTTATACATGACTATATTTCAAAGTATTGTCACTTTCCCCAAGGTAGTTTTTAATAAATGTATAATGATGCTTTTTATTTTCTTATTTCAGGAAATAGTTCTGCTCTTTATCTTAATTCATGTTGTTTTCTGTTACTAGTGCAGAAACTTATAGAACGTATTGTAAAGGTGCCTTGCAAAATAGAACTAGAGAGGTTTTAGCATGCATACAGTATAGGATGTTAGGCAATAGCTAAGCACACCCAGTTACCAAATTAATACCAGTATAGGTACTGCTGCTGGAATGAAGAAAATGGATTATTTTAATTTTTTCCTATTATTATGTAATTACCATGTGGTCTAGATTATACTTATTGTGTAGAGTAGCACTTAAGATTTGACTGTAGAGAAAATTACTTTAATCACTGTATTTATGTTAGCATGTTAATTAATTGTGTAGACATTTTGGGACTCCACCATCTTCATTCATATTCTATCTTTTTTTCTGCCCACAATAAAATTGACATGACATGTTTAATGTATTACTACAGGTTGTATAATTTAAAAATGAATCACCAATTTACGATCGTTAATAAAAGGAAAGTCAGATTCTTATTTGAATTAATTTCTACACAGTAAATACTAAATCTACTGTTTATCTTATGTAATATTGAAAAGTATAATGCATTTTCTTTTTTACTGTTTCTGTATAGTTTGCAAAATAAAAACTCTTGTAACCAACCTTTGGCCACTATAGCCCATCATTCTGACTTTTTACATAGTTTGAAATTTAGAATTAGGAAGAATTCATGTTTCAGATATGTTTTACCTATTAAAATATGTATTTATTTTAATAAAGCCACCAATTTTTTTTCCATTTAAAAATACTTGAATAGAGCAAAAGGCATAGGAAGCTTCTGGTTTTCTGTAATTTCCCTGATTTTTCTATAGCTTTGTTATGTATTTTTATGTCATTGTTGTCATTACATAGTAAAGAAAGAGAGACTTCTTTTCAAGCTCTGTCATAATTTGTGGGGATAACTGTGTTATTTTCTTAAATAAAGATAGTTAAGAGTTTACCATTCTGATAGTGGCATTTTGTCAGAGAACAGTTTCTTATGAGTGAAATGCACTGATATATAAACTGATTTTAAATAAAGAAGCTAAAGAAAAAGTGTTGTCATTATTGGCTGATGCAGTAAGTACTGTTGTGGGGAATTTTTTGTATGTGACAAGTGGTTATTAGATGACAAACTGAAAATGCATTTCATTAAAACTTGTGATATTAGGAGAATTAAAGAGAATTCATAATGTGTTTTGTCTAGAGGGATTACAGTATGAAGACCTTTTTGAAAACAACTGTCATGCAGAAGAGCCTGAAAGAAGTTTATATTCTTTCTTCCTGAAAATTCCCCACTGAACTGAAAGGAGTATAGATGCATTTTAGTCCCCAAGAATTAAAGCTACTTAGCATAAATTCAGAAGTCAAGATATTTAAATTAACTAAAGAACAGTGACAGTGGGGAATATGGATAATTTGAGGTAATTTGGGGGGTCCAAAACTTAAACAGCAACAACAAAAATTTGAATTGTTACATATTCCTGAGGAAAAGCCAGAGAAGATGCTGATACAGTGTAAGTTTTCCTTTGAAAACATCATTTTGTTTAGTAAAAGATAAGTCTATGGATTAATATGGTGGTGTTGCTTACTGTTCATGATACCAAAGGAACTGGGAACTACTTCACTGTGCACTTCTTCCATGCATTAAAGAAATGCAGGAAATCAGGAGCAGCTAGAATAAATAAAGGCAAAGGCTGGTAATATAAATGTACTCAATCCTTAACCATTCAGAAGCTTTTCCCTGCTTTCCATGAAATGCAGGGGTTTGCACAGATATCTGTCCTCATGACTACAGTCATGCAGAAAGCAGTCAGTAACCCTTGACTATTTTTGCAGTGTTGCTGTAATTTGTTGCTTTTTCTTGATCTTACAGTTCTGCACATGTATTTATAGATAGGCAGAGATCATGATATCAATGTGGAGATTTTCAGACACAGTGATTAATCCTTGTGCTCTTCTGAGAAAATGTGGAATTATAAATCTCAGTTTAATTGAAAAGTAAGGAGTAGCAAGCTCAGTGCAATAAAACATTACATAGTCTGTAAGGAGTATTTTTGGTCAAGGCACAGATGTGCTTGGTTTAGAAGGAAATGAATTAGTGTCATTAGTTTGCTCACACAAAAATTGGATTTTTGTACAAGACTAAGGAAGATGGATCATAAAGTTGGCAAATTTTTGCTTGTTTGGTGCACATGGACAAGAACTGGATTTCCTTTATACTTATTTAAAAATGCCACTGCCTGGGTAGAATAATAAAAGTTTATCAGGATGTGGATTAGTTTTATGCTTCATAGGAAATTAAAAAGTATTTTTGTTTACGAATTCTTTGTGAAAGCAGTGAACATATTTATAATTACTAAAAGCTTTTGAAAACTGGATTTCAATAAAGCTATGGCAGCACAAATTTATTTCAAATACTGTAATTTTTTTTACTGTTTTTTTAGCTAATTTAAGTACATCAGTCACAAATCATTCACAATTTCATTTCAGCAAGTGCAGTAGACAATAAAGTAGTTTGTCAGCAAGTTCCTGTGTGAAGAGAGATTGGTATTAACATGAAGAAGAATACAATGCATAGGAAGAATCTCTAAATAAACCAGGTACCACTGGGTGAGTAATTAAAACACCAAGTTTTAGAAAACTCAGCCACCTCCTGAAGCCAAATACAGTGCTGGACATGCTGAATTAAACCTTTTGTCACAATTGGATTTCTGTTAACACAGTATCTGTATTTGCTGTTCAGGAGGGATGCAGTTTGCTAATTTGTTAATTCATCAAGTCAAATGGCAGGAGAAATTACTCTGAAGTTAAGGAACCAGAGCAGGAATGGGAAACAGAATTGCCTAGCCTGAAAGATGACACCTCCACTTGAATTTTCTGTTGTTTCAGACACTAATTGAATCAAATCCTGTAAAAGAGGCTTGCACATACCACAGTATGTGTCTCCTTGAATGTGAGATTTACAACTGAAATAATTGTGCCTATTTTTAAAAAGAATCTCCATGTCATAGTGTTAATAATAATGCAAGAAATTTTACGTTTTTTCACCAGCTTTCCACACAACTCCATACAAAAATTTAATTAAAACTTCATAGAGGGATATACACAAAACCAGTGCTCAGGCCTGTAACCATTTTTATCAAGATAGAAATATATCAGTTAAAATCAGGATGAACAGAGAGGTCACATGTTCACCCTCTCTGCCCTTAAAATTTGCATCAGTTTTGTAAACTCAAGCATCCACCAGTCTGCTGAATTAAAAAAAAAAAAAAA